>LPNX010319085.1:254393-274572 GCA_001517045.1 Pseudotsuga menziesii | reverse complement strand
CACTATTAGGAGAAGGAAGGAGGCATTAGAGCCTATCCCCCCTTAAGGACACATTCCTGAAATCCTAACATAGACCGAAGTTTAGAAAACTTCTCTTCTATAAGAGACTTGGTGAAGATGTCTGCAACTTGATCATCTGTCGGGAAATAGAGCACTTCAATAACACGATCATGAACAAGATTTCTTATGAAGTTCATGTGTAGCTCAATGTGTTTGCTGCGCTAATGTAGAACTGGATCTTTGGCAAGCTTGATGGCACTTTGATTGTTGCACCAAAGTGGAGTAGGCTGCTGCTGCTCAAATCCAAACTCTGAAAGGATCTGTCAAAGCCACAAAGCTTCCTGACTGGCATTAACTGCTGCTCGATATTCTGCTTCTGCTGAAGAAAGAGCAAGAGCTTGTTGTTTCTTACAAGCCCAAGTGACAGGTCCAAATCCCAGACTGAAAACATAACCTGCAGTAGACTTCCGATCATCAGGATCGCCGGCCCAATCTGAATCAGTGAAAGCAACCAACAAAGGTTTCCCCCCTATACTGTAATGAATCCCAAACTGAATTGTACCTCGAATATATCGAAGTATTCTTTTTGCTGCTTTCCAGTGACTTTCATGAGGAGTTTGCATGTAACGGGCAACACGACCAACGGCAAAGGAAAGGTGAGGATGGGAATGCGTCAAGTATAAAAGACTACCAACAAGCTGACGATACAAGGTAGCATCTACTTCAGGGGAAGTACAAGTGGCAGAAAGTTTGACTCCAGATTGGAAGGGAGAAGGGGCTGGTTTACAATCTTCCATGTGAAAGCGATGAATAAGGTCACAAGCATACTTAGACTGGGAAAGAAAGATTCCTTCCTTGGTTTGCAAGACTTGGAGACCAAGAAAATAATGCAAATGTCCTAAGTCTGACATTTCAAAAGTTTGCTTAAGACAGGATTTCACATGGGTTATAAGGTTAGGGTCACTACCAGTAAGGATAAGATCATCAACATAAAGAACAAGTATGATGAGATGGTTTCCTAATTTCTTGGTATAGACATTAGGATCAGAATGGCATCTAGAAAACCCAGTGTCAAGGAGAAAGCTATCCATTTTGGCATACCAAGCTCTAGGAGCTTGCTTAAGGCCATATAAGGATTTCTTAATGAGACAGATAAGGCTAGAGTTATTCTGAACATATCCAGGGGGTTGTTCCATGTAAATTTCCTCATGTAAATCACCATGTAAGAAGGCAGACTTGACATCCATTTGATGGAATTCCCAGTTATGTAAGGATGCAAGGGAAAGAACAAGGCGGATGGAGTTCATTTTTGCTACAGGGGCAAAGGTTTCATTGTATTCAATCCCTTCAACTTGGGAAAACCTTTGGCAACTAACCTTTCCTTAAGTCTTTCAACACTTCCATCTGATGCATACTTAGTTCTGTAGACCCATTTACATCTAACAAGTTTTCTTCCTTTTGGAAGAGGAACAAGATCCCAAGTATCGTTCGCCATTAAGGAACGATATTCTTCATCCATAGCTGCATCCCAATATGGATTTCCTGAAGCTTCTGCAAAAGTTTCTGGATCATGATTCTCGAAAACTTGAGCCAAAAGAGAAGAGGCTCGCTGAAAATGAGAACGTGTTCGACGTTGATCTCTAGGATCACCAGGAAGATCACCAGCTGCTTCACATGTTGAACGGACCCATAGAGGAAGTATTGGTGCTGGTGGAATTGGAGGAACATGAGCAGGCGGAGGTGGATTTTCATCCTCACTGTCATCATCAGAAACTGGAGTTGGAAACCTGTCAAGGAAGCTAGAAGAAGAAGAAGAAGGCACATTCACCGAATCAGGCTCGCAGGCCAAAGATGGCACACCCGCCAAGTTAGGCTCGCAGGCCAAGAGATTTTCATCAAATTTAACATCTCTTCTAATGATTATATCATGAGAATGTGGCTGAAGAAGTCTATACCCTTTTACATCTTTAGAATATCCAACAAATATGCACTTTCCCACAAAAATTGCAATGACGCTCAGTCTTCTTTCCTTTTTGCTTGGATCCTTTGTCATTTTTTGAAGAAGGAGTTGACTGAGAGGGTTTGGGGACCTTGTTGTTTTGCTTTTTATTGTGAAAATTCTGTTTCTTGGGGGGCTTGGACTTTTCTTTCTGTTGGGACAATAAGGCTTTCCCAGATGTATCTGCATTGTTAATTATTCCAAGATGAATGAGCTTGTCTTGCTCTCTAATTAAGGAATCACAAAAGGATTCAAGACTAGGCTCTACATAGCTGGCTGCAGTCAAGGATTCTTTCATGGAGTAGAATGTAGATACAAAAACAGAATATGCAGGTCCAAGTTTGGAAAGAATATGATAAATACATTGTTTGTCTTCTTTCTTAATCTTGCATTCTGCACATAATAGTCTAAGAGTTTTATACTTAGATAAATAGTCTTGAATGCAAGAAAAATCATTTGGATTCAAGGAAAACAACTCATTCTCAAGTTGATGACCCCGAATTTCATTGTGTTTACCAAACACAGATTCCAACTTGTCCCAAGCAACATCAGGTTCATCAATTCCAGATATGTGGAATCGCAAATCAGTAGAGATTGACATCCCAATCAATCGACAAGCTTCATCACATCTATTTTCCCATTTAATTTTCTTATCAGCATCAGTGGGTTCTGTTTCTTTCCCTGAGGCTATCCTGAAAAGTCCCCTACTTCGCAGAACATCCTCCATATGAGATTTCCATGAGAAATAGTTAGAACTTGTAAGTATAATATCACAAGGGGCGGCTATACTGAAATAATGGCTGAAAGAACAGAAACTAACTATCTGGATACAAAGAGCTCGAAAAAATATGCGGTTTTAAAAAAAACGGCACTTAAAACTGATTCCGGATGATGAAGTTATGCTTGATCAAAGGAAACGTTGAAGATGTCCCCAATAGTGACGTGGCAGATATTAACTTGACCAACTAAAAAAATAAGCCCCCTCTTCCCAAAAACAACCTTTGACACTCACTTTGACAATAAAGTTGCGCTTTGAAGTGGATCACTTTTGTAGAATAAGTGATGTGCACTTTTACAATAATGACTTTTAAATAGTGTGGCAATAAATTTAAAGGACTTAAGTGACTCACTTTTATTTTATTTTATTAATGTGAGATGCACTTCTACAATAAAGTAACTTGAAAATAGAAATTGCATGCACTAAAAAGTAGCTTGATGAGACTTGAACTCAAGACTTATCAAGGTGTAAAGCAACTTTGGACCAAGTGAGCTAAGTTTAAAAGGTACGTAAAACTATGGAAAGAGGAAGGGTTTTTTTTTTTTTTTTTTTTTAACTCTTCTCTCTTGTTTTCCGTGCTTGCTTTCTTTTCGTGCAAATCACAAAAAAAACGAAAAACAAAAAACAAAAAAAACTTTTTCCACACAATGGGGTTAGATCTTGGTTAGCTTACCCGGAAAGTCTACGTTTTCAAGTTTTCTCGTTGTTTCTGATTTGCCGTGATTGCACAAGGTGCACGGCAAAGAGCATACGTAGCCGAGAAGACAAGAAAAAAAATTTCCCTCACTGTTTCTGATTTGCCGCGATCGCCTAAGGTGCACGGCAAAGAGCATACGCAGCCAGGGAAGGCAACAATCCGAGACTAAAACAAAATATCTACTGATAAACTGATAAAATATGATAGATTAAAAAAAATGCGTTACTGTAACATTATACCTTCAGATTTGCCGAAATGGGTGTTTCTGGAGCAAACGAAAACGATTTTCGGTGAAACAAAAACTGTTTCCAAATGGAAACGGCGCTCCGGATGCAATGGAACAGCTCCCACAGACCAAAAATGCATAGAAAATCCAGAACCAGAAACCCTTTCAAAGTTTCGGCAACACCGGTTCCAGATCTTGATCAAAACCGAAAGCAGCTCTTCATAAAAGCTCTGATACCATGTTAGGGTACACAGGGTACTCCCAAAGGACTGAACACCAAGAATAGCCGCTTCACACAAACAGATCACAGATCAATACACCAATGTTTGTCACGTGGTTAAAACTCTCGAGAGGGAAACAATCCACGGCCCCGGCCAAATAGCTACTCGGAGCAATTTATTATGCAAAAGAAAGAAAGTTACATGAGATTCTCATAATCGATCAACTAGCCAAGGACCCTCTATGCTCTTTAAATAGAGATCATAGACCAATAGGGTGTTAAGCCACGGATCAATGGTAGGTATGATCTAAGAGAAGTTGAACCATCGGATCACTCTATGTCTAGAACATATCGTGACCGTCGGATTAGAATATTTACAAATGCATACTAATGCATACTAAAGAAACACACTTTTACCTAACGGATATATTACACAAGTTGATCTTAACTAACTCCTAAGTGTCTAAATATCCTAACACCCAGTTGGGTAATGGGGATAAACCACAGTAAAAACCATCAAGCAAATAGCCCAGCCATTTAGCTTTCCAAAAATGACTTCCCAGTCATGGGGAAAATGGTGAAATCTGTAAAAACATGGACGGGGAATGCACAAAAGCTCCAAAAATGTGAGTGAGAGTGCCCAGGATCTCCAAAAACATGAGTGAGAGGAGGACGTCGATACATGAGGGAATGGGAAGCATTTTTGGGCAATAAATTTCCCCATAAGTCAAAAAATGTTTTCCCAAAAATGGGTGCTTCCCCAAATTCAAATTTCTTTTCCCATACTCTTCCCATTCCCATGCAATAACTACTTCAACCAATTTCTGGTAGTAATAAATGATTGGGTGAATAAGGCAAGAAAGGTAGTTAACAGTTTGATGGGTTCTCCCTTTGATATTTGGATTTTCCCCATTGGCCCCAAAGGTTTGAATATCTTCCCCCTTATCCTTAGGAAATCATGCCCCCATCTCATTATTTGTTGCATTGACATAGCTGGTTATGAGTTTTTAATTAAATTGCATATTTACATGATGTCCAAATTTATAATGTGTCGGCTAGCACAAAATACCATCGGCAACGATTTTAATCGTCGAAATATAAAACGATAAATCGATGGTGGGGATTTTTCCTTTAGCTCCACATCATGATTAAATACAATATAAATATCATATACATTTTTAATGCAAATGGGGTCAAAACGGGGGTGTTACATTCCCCTCCCCCTTCAACAGCACTGTCCTCAATGCTTTACAAAATCGAACAAAAATTCTACACTGGTACTACCCTTAGTGCTTCGCAGAATTGAACAAAAACGGATGTGCCAATCGCATGGAATCCTCCAGCTCCCACGTAGCCTCTTCAGGACCATAGTGCTCGCATTGTGCCTTTTCATGCCCTATGGCTTGGTTCTAGAGGATTGTGACCTTCCTGTCGAGGATGCGCATTGGCTTGATTTGGAACTCTCACTCGGGTTCCACCTGAATCACATCCCAATTTTTCACATTGTTAGGATCATGTACATATTTCTTAAACAAATAAACATGAAAAACATTATGAGCTCTAGTGCTAGCACGAAATCCAAGTCTATATGCAATTGGCCCTATTCTTTCAAGCACTTCAAACGACCCACAATATCTAGGTGACATCTTGGCACAACTTCCAAGATTCAAGGAAATAATATTTTCCCTCACTCTGAGGTAAACATGATCCCCAACACTGAACTCTGTGTTCACCCTATGCTTATTTGCATAGATTTTCTGTCTGTACTGGGATGTATTTAGATTCTGTCTGATTTTTACAACCTCATGCTCCATCTCCTCGAGCAATTATGGGCCAAGCACAACCCTGTTCATTGTATTATCCCAAGTCACTGGTGTCCTACACCTCCTTGCATACAAAGCTTCATATGGATTCATCCCCAAGGATGCTTGATGTCCATTGTTATAAGCAAATTCTACCAAGTGTAAATAATCTTCCCACTCGATTGGTTTGTCCATCACATACATGCGAAGCATGTATTCAAGCAACTGGTTAACTCTCTATGTCTAACCATCAATATGAGGACGGTAGGAAGTGATGAATTTCAGCTTTGTATCCAAATCTACAAACAACCCCTTCCAAAAATTGGAAATGAACTTGACATCTCTATTAGAGACTATTGCCTTAGGAAATCCATGTAATTTGAAAATCTCCTTCATGAAGATCTTTGCAATGTCATCAGTCTTAAGCGTAGAATTAACCAGTATTAAATGTGCTTCCTTTTTCAACTTGTCCACCACAATCATGATGAAATCATGTTGTCTCCAAGTCATTGGAAATCCTGTAATAAAATCCATGGAAATAACTTCCCATTTCCATTCAGGAATCGGCAAAGGCTACAACAAACCTACTGGGTGTTGATGCTCAACCTTTACTTGCTGAAATTTCATGCACCTTGAAATATATTCAGCCATGTCCTTTTTCATTCCTGGCCAAAAATACTACTTTCTAGTTGTAGCAATTGTCCTATGATATCCTAGGTGACCAGAATATGGAGCTTGATGGATTTCATCCATAACAACTCTCCTCAATTATGCTACATTTGGAATATAAACTCTATTCTTATAGGTAAGAATTGCATCTTCTTCCAATTTATATCCCTCATACTTCTTTTCAAGGCTTTGTTGCTGCAACTTGTCCTTGACCTATGCATACAATTCATCTTTAGCAACATCATTAACAATCTGCTACCTCAACTCCAATTGGAAACTACTAATGGATGCCACATGCATTTCCTGCACCTTCCTGCTAAGTGCATCAGCTACCTATTGAAGTCTCAGTTGTGTATGTGGCTGGAAAGGGTGTCTAAGAATTACAACAGAGGGGGGGAACACAGACTGAAGGGCTTCGAAAGGTTCTGCGCAAGGACAATCCTATCCCCATCCTGTTTGGTGTAGTGATCTCCCAGGGATATTTCTAGCCTCCACTAACTCTTGTGAGTTTGATCCTTAAAGGATCTGTTTCCCAGATTCAAAAACAGGATGGGTAATGCAAAGAAAAGAGAGCTGAAATCTAACTATAAAAGAAAATCTAATCTAGTTCTAGGCTACTCAAAGAGGATGTTGAATTGATTCACAGATTAAGCTGAGGTGTAAGATAGACAAATATTTTCATCCAATTGATAGAAATGTAAATGAGACTATTAACTTATCACTTAACTCACAATCAATTAATAAAAATCAACTAACAACAACTTAATATTGTATCATTCAAGGTTGACCTGCATGTATGCATGTTAATTGAAAAACCAACATGTTTGTCTTTCTAACTTCATTGCTGAATCATTTGCAGAAATATTTAAATATTCTTAGAAGAATAAATTCTTAATTTTTTTTATCAAAACATGAATCAGTAATAGAAAGAAAACAAAGTTATAGATAAATGCATTTATCAATTGCAAAGAACTACATCAATGTTGATCCATCTAAAAAAGGAAAAAAAACACGATCTGTTAAAGAAAATTAATCAAATCAATAACAAGAGATATGAAATGATATCAATACTATATTAAATCAAGTTTTGTAAAAAATTACATAAACCTCAAGTACACAAAGGTATCTTCAGTCTCTTGTCCAAATCTTTCCCCTTCCAAAATTCCCTATTACATCTAAAGTTTACTCCTTAAATAATTATTACAAAAGAATCAATTCCATTCAAAATGGGATCGAAAAACAAAAACAAAGCTAATACCAGAGAAAAATATCTCCATATTTTCCAAATCTCTCCATATTTTCCAAATCTCTAACAACTCATCTAAGTTAGGATAGTTAGCGGATTCAAGTCCAAGTTGGGCAATACATTTGTGATATTCTATTTCATTCTTCGCTAACTTATGGCAAATTTGAATGTAAATATGGATTTTAATTTAAATAGAGAGTGGCTGTTTTATTAACAGGTTCACATCATCAATGCTGATATGACTAACCGCCTGGATCTTCTTTGTTTCTTGATCTCGTCGTTGTTCGACCTGTTCAATATGAGTTTTGGTGGGCATGCATTCTTGATGAGACCCATTACAAGAAAACAAAAAAGGTCCATTAAATTGTCAGCAACATACCACCTCCTTCCACAGATAGCATGCGCCTTCTTAATAGCTTCACCAATTGTTTCATTCAGATCTTCCCAAGCATGTAAAATAGTTCTAACCTTCTTTAGTTGGAAACTGCTAAGAATGGTGATGCTCTCTGGCTTATATTTCATGTATCTTTGTCAATATACAACAACATCATATTCTTTGGAGGCTTCTTCCCTTTTTTCCACTTGATTTTAAAGAGTAGCAGACATCTTATCAAAAACAATATGTGTCTCAAAAACACTATCAAGATTTTTAAACAATTCACTGATTAATTCATAATGCTCTTGATTAGTCTTGAGAGCTAATTCCTTGAATTCTTCTTGTGAGAATTTAGAGAATGAAGATGAAGCTGCACTTGCAGTTGCATCTTCACATTTCTTCTCAAGCAAGGCTAATCTTTGCACAAATACAATGTTTGCATTCTCCTCACTTAGCAGCTCATTCTGAAGAGAAGTATTCTTCTCCTTTAGCTCATTGCACTTGTCCTTAGATACCTTCATTAATCAGTAATATGAGCCCCATGTTCCTTTCTGGTGAGTTCCAGTTCTTCCTTGAGTTTGATTTTTTTTTTTTTTCTTGTCAAACTCTCTGTTCAAAGAATCAATAGCATGACATTTTTCACCTATGAAAGCTCCCAAAGAAGAAGCAGTATCTGCAGCATCCACCTGTGGGTCACCAGACCGTTGATTCCACACTTCCTGGTTAGAGAGAGATGCATCTACATCACCTTGATCTTTGCTTATCTTCTTACCTCTCATAACCACTTCTTTATTAGACTTTCTATAATGATAATCTCCAAGAGATATCACAATATCTTCATTAAAATCATCTCTTACCTCATCAGTGGAGGAAGTGTCAATCCCTGTGGACACCAAAGGAGAAGTCTGAGTGATGGTAGGAGAAGGCATAGACATGGTGATGGGAGAAGTGGATAAGGGAGAAGAACTACTTTGGACAACAATTGCTTTATTAGAAGTCGAAAGTGTGATTGGAACAAAGGTTTCAGGGGATGAAGCATGAATGGTACCAGATGGCAGTGATGATGAAGATACTAAGGCCTTTTCAAGAACTGATGATGTTGATAGAGAAAAAGGAGGAATACGCAATGGAATCTTAGGAACTTGAAATGCAGTAGATTGTGGCATAGGTGGGTGTACAGAGATAGGGGTAATAGAAGAAGGTATGCATGTTGCAGCATGGTAGATCTGGGATAATGTTGATCCAAGAAGTAAAGCAGATAGGGTTTTAATCAAGGAGAGGAGCAATGGTGAGGAAAAAGAATGAGAGCCAAAAGTGGGTTGTGGGTTTTTAGGAACAGAGGGATATTTTCTGTTACTACCATTGAATGAATTCACAAATGCCTGCAAATTGTTACAATTATCAACTTCTTCAGTAACAGGCACAAGAGAATTTCTTCCTTCTTTAGTATTAGAATCGATCAAATCTATGGTATGAGTTAGAGAGGAAGGGACTTGAACTTTTAGACCTGTAAATGGCTTAAAGTCAGCCATCACCTGATCATCACATGTTGAAGTGGCTGTAGCATTTACTTTTTTATCAGTAACAACCTGAGTAGTTGCAACTTCCTAAGTATCTAGCAAAGAAGTCATCTTTTTCAGCTTTTGTTTGAATTGTTGAGAAGTATGTATCAAGGCTCTGACCTATTGAGCAACTGATTCCTATGGGACATCCTCCATAGGACCTTTACCGTTATCCATATCTGAACTTGGTGTCACTGAATAATCTTAAGCTTCTTGAGCCTCCTCCTCTTCTTTGTATTTTCTCATCTTTTCCAAAATATCCAACTCCATTGGTCTGTAAGCCCGGACACTGTCTCTTATTTCCTTCTGGTAGCGTAAGATTTGACTTTGTTCCTCTTTGCTTTTGGCTCTCGCTAAAACTTTAGAAAAAGTATCGAATCCTTGGTAAATAGAGTCATCTGGTACTTCTTCATGAGTATAACTTGCTTTGAAATGATTCTACCTTAAATGAGCATCAACCCACCCCTTGGGTTCATGTTTCCTTTTGTTGGAAAAACCTAGTTTTAGATAAACTATGTGGTCACTAATCTCTGCAGCCCAAATCGAAGTTGGTATGCTCAGTGGTCCAAGGTTTTGAGGGAACTTGGGCCAAACTCTTCTTTTTGGTCTAGTGAGCTTCTTGTAAACTCCTTCTGTCACTGTCTAGAAGGATATCTCCTCAATAACCAACTTGTTAGGTACAACTTTAGGTAACATATGGGCAGTATTGCTGCCCTAGATTCTGATGTATGCAAATGTTTCTCCAACGTACCAATCTCCCATGGTAGCAATGAGATTCTTGGCTTCAGATGAGAAGGTTGAGGCTTCCTTTTTGAAGATTAGAAATTAAATACAGCCAAGGAATTTTTCACAAATTTCATAGAACCTGGTCATATAGTTGCTATCTCATAATTCTGTATAGTAAATGCGTACAGGTGGGGTTGGTAAGATCTAGTTCCATCCCAAATTGGGATAATGGAACTCAACACAAAATACATCAACAATGAAGGCTGAGAAGAAAAAAATGGGTTTCTTCTTGGCAATGGATTTTTGATAGTCTTGGATGGCTGTCATGAGTTCTAGAGAAAGAATGAACTCCTAGAGGAGGGATTTTCTTGCGGTAGGAATGTGATGAGCTATTGGGACCCATTCAGCTTTAAAATAGGAACAATTGAGGAGACTGTAAAGTATGCACAACATAGATTCTAGAAGACAGTAGGGTTCCCTAAACCAATCAATGGGGTAAAGTTCATCCTTCCTCTAAGAAAACTTATTGAGATTGCTCATCCAGGACTTCAACATTTCATCAAAATTATATCTAGACTTAGAGGCTTTGACAAAATTAGCGTTAAGGAGCTGTCTAACTGGATTGAGAGCATAAGCTTTGACGAATATTTAAGGATGAAAGCTAGAGAGTTGCAACCCTGTACTGCAATTGAAGGAACGGTAAGTTTGGGTTTACATTCTCAATAATTCATTTAACTGTTTCATTGTAAGGGAGAATGGCAATTCTAGCTGCAATGGAATGGATAGCAGAATCCCTAATTCTCTGGTAGGTGAGTTGGCCATTCTGTATGTTCAAAAGGTCATTGCTGTCGAAAATAGAGTATATCCTAGACCAATCTACTTGGTAGGTTTCACAGACTTTGCCACTAGTATCAAAAAAGATACCAAAATTCGGCTCCTTAGTCAGCATATCCCTCTGAATGTTCTTGCATTAGGTAATTCGACACATCCTAGGGTTGAAATATTCTCTTAAATGCATAAACCCAGAATTAAAACTAATTTAACCCAAAATAACAGTAAGTAATTTGAATTAGGAAAAGGACTCATATACTAACTTGTAATCACACCAAATAGTGATAACGTCGACTGGTAAAAACGCAAGGAAATTAAACGTAGCACAACAATTTACCGCAGTAAAAATGGTAAAGAAATCGAAAAAGGCCAAAGTATATATATATATTCCTGAGTCCGTTAGGATCATAGGATTAAGATAAATGAACAGTTGAGATTAAGCCTGTGGGATGCAGGATCTGATTTCAAATTTTATTTAGTTGTCCTGCAATCCACATTCCGTAGATGTGGGATGTGGGATCACAAAACCGTCAAAAATTTATTCAATCTCTCCTGCAATCCGTATCCCGCAAGTTGTGGGTTGCAGGTTGCGGAGACACGCAACACAATCATCGAAATAAATTATTTTCCCGCAATTTGCAATCTGCACATGCGGTATGCGGGATGACAAACTTACACACACACAATCTTTCTGCATCTTGCATTCCGCAAGTTACGGGATACGGGTTGTGCGATGAAAATATTGGAAAAATCAAACTTCAAAATCCCGCCATCCGCAAGTTGTAGGTTGCGGTATGCAGGTTGCAGGGTGAAACAATTTGACTAAAAGATAGTTCCCAACAACTTCATAAAAAACACACAAATCACTCATAAATTTCAGAAATTTGTCTAAGTTAGAAAACAAAGAAACCATGAAAATGTGATAGGGGCCAAAATGGATCAAAGGACTTCAAGCAGTTACCTTTGTATGTGTAATTGGGCTCCTGTGTTTTGAATAACATGGGATCTATTGTAGCTACAAAAAATGGCGACTGGCTTGGAAGAACCAGTTATCTCTATCAGACAAAAAATCCTTTCCATAGAAAAGCATTATCAGTAAACAAATGGTTATCTTGAGATCTCAAAAAATGTTTATATAAGAATGCAACCAGTAAAAGAATTATAAAAATAGTGATTCATACATTCCTATCCATGGTCAACTTTTAGGAGAGATGTAACTCAAATTCAGAAGGCATGAAGGGTAAGGGTCTCTTGCCTTCAGGAAGGCATATGCACACAGTTCAGGTTGAACCTAGGATCAAGCCCCAACAATTTTGGATCTTCACTGGCATGTCATTAAGATTCTATTATTCTCCTTTCTCTCTCTTTTTTTTGAAATGAGAACCATATTGACATAATACCACTGCCCCAAATTTTGGAAATCAGTGCCATTGACAAACCTGATATGGAAACTGAACAAGTTGGCTCGGTAAGGAGACCTCTTGTCTTCCAGCTACAATACTAAAAGAAACTATCATGGCCTAGGAACCATCTAACGATAATTTTAGTCCAAAATCAAGTGCATGATCATAGTAAGGTTGGATTTTGATAAGACCCCCTCGTCTTAATGTACAATAATTGTCTCTAAGGAAGCAAAAGGAATTTATTTGTATATGGACTGTAAGACACTATTATGGCTTGGTATCCACATAGTGATAGTGCTACTCACTGTTGCTTCGCAGATCATGAATGAACTGACTTGTGATAGGATCTTCCATCTTTCAGGTAAACTGAAAGCCATCCCCTACATTATATGGTGAAGATGTCATTCCACCAAGCACTTATGAACCTAGTGGGATGGCTCGTGATGAGACCCCCCATCCTACAATCCATAACAATAAAATTATTTTTCTGCAAGACAATGATCAAATCCAAAATGGGTAAGGTTATCCAGGTAATAAGGATATGCTGCAGTGCACTAATGAGACCTACGACAATAAAAAACCTTTCTTTTCATGACCTTCATCACATGAGTAAGGAATATGTGGGATATTGACCAAGGTGAGAATGTAGTAATATGGAATCATGCAGTTGCTGGTTGGCATTCATACATAAAATGGATCCTAAAAGGTTGGAAACTAACACATTTTTTATTTAAGGTTCATAGCTCTGAATATTGAGAAACGTCGATTACCCATAATTTCCAAATGTGCATAGATTGTTGAAAGCCTATTTAATATCAAGCAAATACTCAAAACAATAAAAAGAATAGAAAAATATAACACATCAAACCTATGCACAAGATTCATGAAACTTCTCAGACAAAATACTTCTTAAGCAGGAAAACATTCACTGGGTAGGTGTCAATGACTCCCTCCAGTGTTTGTAACCGAACAGTGCGAGGACCATTTTTTTCTATAATAATAAAAGGTCCTAGCCAAAGGCGTTGGAGTTTGGTATACTGTTTATTGTCTTTGTGCTGCTTGTCCCACCTTAATACTAAATCCCCTACGGATAAATTTCTGTCAGAGGAGGACTTCTCATCAAACCATTTTTTTACCAACTGTTGATGTTGATAGAATTTGTTCTTGGCCTTTTCTCTATCTTCCTCTAACTTGAGAAGAGTGTCAATCCTCTTCTGCAGTGGGGACAAATCGTCCTCCTGGATGGATTGGTCTAACTATAATGAAGGGATGCTGAGATTGGTTGGTAAAACAGCTTCCTTGCCATAAACCAAAAAATAAGGGGAGTTACCAATGACTTCCTTTGGGGTGATCTGGTCTACCCAAAGAGCATTGTAAAGCTGGGTATGCCAATTTTTGTGATGGGAGGCCACTTTATTTTTCAGGATGTTTATCAGGGTTTTGTTGGTGGATTCCACAAGTCCATTGTCCTGGGGGTAGTAGTTGGCACAAAATTTAAGCTTGATCCCTTTTTCAAGGGCATAGCTAGTCAGGTCAATGGATGTGAAGTATGACACATTATCAAAAACGAGATACTCAGGGGTGCCAAACCTAGTGATTATTTGGATTTTAAGATAAGAAATCACTTGGTTCATATTACACAGTCTAAGAGGGATTGCTTCAACCCACCTCGTGAAATAATCAGTGGCTGTCAAAATGTATTTGTGCTGTAAGGAAGACACAGGGTTTATAGGTTCAACAAAATCCAATCCCCATTGCTGAAATAGGAACTGAAATGCTATTGGCTACAAAGGGAAGGCAGTTTTTTTAATTTTCCAACGCACTTCTGGCAAGGCTCACATTTTCTGACATAGCCATGAGCATCTCTGAATAGGGTAGGCCAATAGCACCCTTCCCAAATGATTTTGTGAGCCATTGTATCCCCTGAGGAATGCCCACCAGTAGGTCTTGCATGGAATTAAAAAAGGAAATCATCAGTTTGATCCTTTTCCAGACATCTAATAAAAACTCCATCATTTTTTTTTCTAAATAGAACAATATCAATCGATTGATAAGGAGCCTACTTCAACCTTAATGCTATACGTTTTTTAAGATCAAGGGTTTCAAGAGCAAACCCGTTATGAAGAAAAAACTTGACATGGTCATACGATTCATAAGTTTTTGTCTTAATGCATTTACAGAACCTGTAGACACAGCTTCTTCCTGCTCCCAATTGGTTTGTTGATCTTTAGAATCGTTTGATTGGGCAGAAACACTACAACAAAAACTGGATTTAGCGTCTCTTTTTGCATCCTGTTTTGCATCGAGACCATCTTTCAGTGTATTTTTCTTCATTTTTTGGACAAAATGGCACAATTTCATGGGTTGGTGCTATTTTAGGTGTTTTTTGCTTCCCTTTTCTAAATCTGGTGCAAATTGCAACGTAATTTGCACCGGGTTTTGCACCGGGTTTTGCACCTGGTTATGCACCAGGTTTTGCATCAGGTTTTGCGACAGGTTTTGAGCCTAGTTTTGCACCTAATTTTGTGCCTAGTTTGTACATCTACTCTTGTTGCGCCCCCTTTTACGTCCATGTTTGCATCAACTTTTACGCCCTTGTTTTCATCCACTTTTGCATCCTTTTTTACATCCAGTTTTGCATCCACTTCTACTTCTTTTTTTGCATCCCTTCATGCGCCAAGTTTTGCATCAAATTTTACATCCTGTTTTGAGTCTAGTTTTGCATCCACTTTTGCATCCACTTTTTCGTCCACTTTTTCACCCACATTTTCATCTCTTTTTGCATCCCATTTTGCATCCATGTTTATGTATTTTTTTGCATCTACTATTTCATCCACTTTTGCATCCACTTTTGTCGTGTCCCAATTCACACCCATTTTTGCGCCTACTTTTACACCGACTTTTGCTTCAACTTTTGCATCCACGTTTGCTTCTTTTTTTGCATCCAATTTTACATTAGTTATTGCATCCCTTTATGCATCCACGTTTGCTTCTTTTTTTGCATCCAATTTTACATTAGTTATTGCATCCCTTTATGCATCCATTTTTGCATCCACTTTTGCATCAGGTTTTGCGTTGGGTGTTACGACTACTTTTGCATCTACTTTTGTTGCATCCACTTTTGCATCCAATTTTTTATCCAATTTTACATCCATGGTTTTATCCACTTTTTCACCACTTTTTTCATCATGTTTTGCTTCCACAATTGCATCATTTTTTGCATCCACTTTTGTATCACCTTTTGCATCCATTTTTTGTGCACCCCATTATGTGCCCACTTTTGTGCCTACTTTTGTTGCATCCATGTTTGCATCCTTTTTTGCATCCATGTTTTTATCCACTTTTGCATCCAGTTTTACACCCAGATGTTGAAGATAACAATGAGGATAATGATTCTGATAGTGAGGATGGCTACGATGATGATGATAATGTTGTTGATAATGAGGAGAATGATGACAATGATGATGATGAGGATAATGACAATGACGACATTGACAATGATTATGATGGAAATGAAATGAATGATGATGATGGTGATAATGATAATGACAATGATGATGAATACAATGAGAATGATGATGTTGATCATCTTAAAAGATAAGTTGTTATTTGTCATGCATATATTGTATGTGTCCTCCATGACCCTTTTTGACTAATCACATATTTTGGGTGGATGTTATTTCTTATGCCAAAGGCAATGATGAATAACTGATGAAAATGTCAATAATGATGATGATGATGATGTCAAGGACAATGGCGATGACGATTACATGAATGATGGTTATGCCTATGAAGATGACTATTGTGATAATAATGGTGACAATGACAAAGATGATGATGATCATCATCATCATCATTGTCATTTCCATCATCATCATCATCAAAACATCATCACTGTCATTGTCATCTAGTTCATCATCATCATCATTTAAAGCATATGGGATATGTTTACCATTTAAAGCATGCATAACAAGTGGGATACTGTTACAATTTTAAGCATGCATAACTTATAACTATGATTGAGAACATTTTAATCTTGGATCTTGTAGTGAAATGGGGTTTATTTACCTCTACCAACACTTTCTTATAAGGATCATCATCATCATCATTTCTCATGTCATTCTCATTTTCATTGTAATTGTCATTGTCATCATTACTATCATCATCATCACCACCATATAATCACATCATTGTCAACTTCATCATCATTGCCATCGTTTTCATCATCATTCATCTCATCATCATCATCATCATCATTGTCATCATCAACAACAACATTGTCATCATCATTATCATATAATCACATAATTGTGAATGTCATTATCATTGAATCAATTACATTTATTTTGTCCACTTTAGCACCCCAAATCAATTACATTTATATTCTCCTTATGCTAGGTTGTATAGGTGCAAAAATAGGTGGGTTATATCAATATTTTCAACTTCATCATCATTTCCATCAGCTTCATCATCATTATCTATATCATCATTCATCTCATCATCATCGTCATCATTTTCATCATTGTCAATGTCATCATCAACAACAACATTGTCATCATCATCATATAATCACATTATTGTTAATGTCATTATCATCAAATCAATTACATTTATTGTGTCCACTTTAGCACCCCAAATCAGTTAGATTTATATTCTTCTTATGCTAGGTTGTCTAGGTGCAAAACTAGGTGGAGGAATGAAAATTATCGAAACTCTTTGGCATCATTGCTCATGGATTTCTTGGAATTTTGGATTTGTTAAGGATTTAAATATATTCATTCACTTATGCTATTGTTTTATATTATATTTCATAGAATCCCTAATGATGAAAATTCATATGGTTAAGATTTGAGAAACCTATAGTTAAAGGGTGATGAAATGTTTTTTTCTTTAAAATCCATTTGAAATTTGAAATTTCTACATTACTCACTTGGAAAATTACTTATGTAGGGATTGTGGGTTTCCCTTGGGTTGTGGCTGATGTAGGCCAGTGTCACATGACCTTAAGAGTCGAGACAAACTTGAATGGCGCTCAAGTTTAATAAAAGATTGGGTAGGTTGTATGGATGTGCCACTTAGTATCTAGGGATAGCCATGACCCTTAATATCTCATGACATGTATAGACCCTTCCATCTTTAGTATTTAGGATATCCAAACATTCATTTCCCAAGTTGTACAAATGTTTTACCTGTATTTAATTGTTTTTTACAATTATTATCACATAAATAACCACATGTTCAAGAACGTTAATAAGGATAAATTAACTAACCCTTTACTATGAGTTTTTTTTCTTCTTATTCAAAAAATATATTTTCACATAACTAACCATATATTTAACAATTTTAGCAACAATAAAATAACTTACACTTACAATGGCTTATTTTCTTTTTTCCTTATATTAAAAAAACTAATCAATATAAAACAACTCAAAATTCTTCCTTAAACACTCCACTCCAATAATATAGTAAAAATAATAAAAAAAATTAGATCTCTTCAACATTAACCCTAAACAATTACATTTAACATAGCTAAAACTTATAAAGAATATTGTTTTTAATGTAAATAAAAAAAAACATTACTTCAATGTAAAGCATTACCACTTGATCTTTATTAATTAACCATATTACACTCTTAGGATTAAATCAATCTTACATAGTGATGGCGCACATGTTTATAAATATTACAAGTAACCATATCTATGTTGGACTATGAAAAAATGTAATTCAATATAAGTTAAAACTTAATATATGTTATAGATTTTAGTTTAGCTATATATAAACATGAAAAATATAAGATTTATGTAAAAAATTTAAATGTAAGTAAACAAATGACGTTAAAGTGGGAAATATATTCTTGACAAGTCCCTATAAGAGGGACCCCTTTTAATCCAATGTGGCAAACACAACCTCCAAAATCCTGCGCTTCCAAGATAAGCCTAGAAAATTGGTTTAAATCAAGGGTGTAAGGCTTGACCTACTTGAATATCCACAAATAAAGCAACAAAGGTGGGAACCACCTCCACATGCAATGTAAATAATGTGTGCTTCTTAATGAAGCACATACTTTAAAATATAAACTTTATAAACTTTGGCATTAATGCCAAACAATTCCATTTACAGATACAGCTTCAAAACCATCGATACCAGTAGCAACCAAAAATATTAATATTCAGAATGCATCGTCATTGCTATTCAAGGAAAAACCCTAACAAAACCAATCAGAAAACTCCATGACACCAAAAATTCCAATAAAATTCCATGGAGATGGGAGAAGGCATTGCACATTTTGAATCTTCTCAACCAGCGATACTCTATAGAAGACTCCATTACTTATTGCAGGATTTTAGAGATTTTCATTGAGGCAAGAGCATGGGAAGAAGGAAAACGCATCCATGGTCACATGATAAAAATTGGGTTCCAACCTGATGTTTGTTTGGCTACTCATCTTGTCAGCATGTATGCCAAGTTTGGTTGTATTGAGGATGCATGCCAAATGTTTGACAAAATGCATGCGCACAATTTGGTTTCATGGACATCTATGATAGCAGGATATGTGCAACATTGTTATGGTAGAAAAGCTCGGGTACTCTTTTCCTTGATGATGGAAGAGGAAAAAAGGATGAATCAGTTTACCATTGTCAACATTCTACGGGCATGTGCGAGCTTGAAATAGGGTAAAAAGGTGCATTCCTATTGCTTTAAAACTATATTTGATATAATTCATCTATTTGTTGTGGGATTATTGCGATGTATGCAAAATGTAGAGATTTACAGAGTGCCCAACTAATGTTACAGAATGCATGAACCAAATGTCGCTATCAGGGAATGCAATGGTACCCAGTTATGTGAGGCATAGGTTTTCATAACATGTGTTTAATATATTTAGACAAATGCAACCAATGATTTACAGAGTGCCCAACAAATGTTACAGAATGCATGAACCAAATTTCCCTATAAGGGAATGCAATGATACCTAGTTATGTGAAGCATAGTTTTGTGTAACAAGCATTTAAAATATTTATACAAATGCAACCAATGGGATTGAAACCAAACCAAGCCACCTTTTTAGTGTTCTAGATGCTTGCACTGGGATGACCTCATTGGCATATGGCAAGCAAATCCATGCCCACATTTTGAAAAGAGGATTTGAATCTAAAATTGTTGTGGGAAATTCCATTGTTGACAAGTATACTAAATGTGGGAATATGGAGTATGTACACCAGTTGTGTGATAAAATGCGTGAACGAGATATAGTTTCTTGGAGAAATATGGTTGTATACTATGGTAGGTTTGGGAGAGGCAGGGAGGCGATAGAGGTATTTCAAAAAATGCAGCAGGCTGGTATGAATCAAAATCATATTACTTTTTTGGGGTTCTTGTTGCTTGCAGCCACGCAAGCCTGGTTGATGAAGGTTTGCATTACTTTGATTTTATGAGACACCATCATTACATTACCCCACAGGCTGAGCATTCATGATGTATCTACTTGGTCATGCTGGGCACCTTGATAAGGTACTTGATGTGATAGGAAATATGCCATTTGAACCAGATGCTGCTTTGCTCAGTGCTTGTAGAGTTTATTCAAACATTGAAATAGGAAAAAATGTAGTTGAACTGGTTTGTAAGCTCGACCCTCAATGTGTC
>LPNX010319085.1:212357-244192 GCA_001517045.1 Pseudotsuga menziesii | reverse complement strand
GGGGGGGGGGGGGGGGGGGGGGGGGGTGAGAAAAGAAAACGAGAGTAATAGAAAGAATGATTTTTCCCCCCATACTGAGAGCAACAAGGTGCAGTCTAAAGCATAGTATGGATGAGATGTGTCATGCTTGTAGTTTATAAATGAAAATGAAACAAAGGTTAAAGTCTGCACAACCATAAATTATAGGAGATGTTGAAATGGAAGGGTAGCAATGAGTTTGAGTTTCATGAGTAGGCTAGTGCGTCCTTCCAAAAATTTACACCATTATTAAAATGATATATATGCAAAGTAATTAATGATAAAGATAGAGTGGTGTGGAAAATGGGGTCACATGCTAGTGAAAACTAAATACAGTATAACACTATGAGTAGAACTTTTACAGACAGAGTTAATAGTGGTAAATGTTGATAATCTGGCATCCTAAGTGCACTCTTCTCGTTTCATATGGTTTATATTACATAATAATTTGATAATAATTAATAACTTGATGAAGTGATGGAATGCGCCTTCAGAATCCCTTGATGGAACAATCATTAGTGTGATGGGAAACCCATCAACTTCATCTACCTCCTTGTGGCCTTATCAATTTTGGAAACTGGTATGATGCTTTTCCCTATTGACATCTTACTAATTTTTAGATTATACATAATGCACATAATATAAATCCTCTTTGCTGGTTTTCATTGTTAAAATATTCATTAGATCATATATGATGCACATAGTAGACATCTTATTTTAGTTCCTATCTTACCAGCCCATTGCTGAAAAAAAATCACATCATCAATGAATAGAAACATTTATGTAGCAACACACACATCCTCAATTGGATTCTACAACTATTTCTTAAACACATCCCTTATTCTTTGTCCTTCTCAAGTTTAGGTTATTAGGTATGCATGAATACATCTTGTTCTTTAAGACCCTTTTGTGTACCACTTTAATAGATTGTGTAATTGTTGAGGATACATTAGAGGAAATTTCAACTCAAAATGGGCCTTTTAACTTTTATTCAAATTCCATGTCATCATGTGTTAGCCAATGAAATTGCTTTAAATTTGAAATACTGTATAGGCCTTAAAAACTTTTTTAATACAAATTTGGGAATAGGTATCATAAAAAAAACTACTTTTTTTATTGTATTTTCGACATATATCCCCGTGTTTTTACTCAAATTTCGATCGGGAGAGCTCATTGGATGTGTAATTAAATTCTGCATCCAACGAGTACCCACTCGGCATAGTTTTGACGGACCCCACTACCCCAAAAACAAGAAATACCTGAAAAAAAATAAAAAAAATGATGATGACATCATCATCATGTGTTTTCAGCTATTTCTTGTTTTTGGGGTAGCGGAGTCTATCAAAAGTATGCCGAGTGGGTACTCGTTGGATGTGGAATTTAATTCCACATCAAACGAGCTCTCCTGATCAAAATTTG
This sequence comes from Pseudotsuga menziesii, assembly GCA_001517045.1. NCBI lineage: Eukaryota > Viridiplantae > Streptophyta > Pinopsida > Pinales > Pinaceae > Pseudotsuga > Pseudotsuga menziesii. Next base: position 242,755 of record LPNX010319085.1, on the reverse strand, counting down.
AGTAAAAACACGGGGAGATATGTCCAAAATACAAACAAAAAAGTAGTTTTTTCTTTTCTTCCTCCAAAATTAATAAATATTATTTTATTATTTTAACTATTATTTTATTAATTCTTTTTAGGAGGCTCATTTTGAGTTGAAATTTCCTCTAATGTTTTGTTGCCTGATCACGGTAGATTTTTGTGCTGATTAGTGTGTTTGGAAAAATAAATTGTATTTTAAGCATGATTGTATTTGGATCTTATTGTCTTTAATTAGAATTACAAATGATGAAATATATCATTAAATTTTGCTCCTCTTCCCGATTCTTAAAGGGTGCTAGCTCAATGGAAGAGCACCTGCTTTACAAGCAAGAGGTTGGTGGTTCGATTCCTCCATGCCCTAATGATATTGCAATGTATTTCTAAAGGTAAAAAATGTAGTAGTGCAAGATGGATGCAATATTAGACGCAACACTAAATGCAAAACATGATGTAAAAGTGGACGTTACACTAAAAACAAAAGTGGATGCAAAAGAGGACGTCAGACGCAAATGTAGACACAAAAATGGATGTCACACTAAATGCAAAATTGGATGCAAAAAAAGACTCAACACTCGACACAATTAATTACTCAAAACTAGATGCAATACTAGGCCCAAAACTAGATGCAACAATAGATGCAAAAGTGGACTCCTAGTTGGACGTAAAATTGGACATTAAAATGAGCACAAAATATTGTGTATCGATGGACATAAAACCAGGTGTAACACCAGGTGCAAAACTAAAAGCAACACTTGGGGCAAACAAAAACTTAAAACGAGACACAATATTGGATGCAAGATGAGATGAAACACTGGATGTAAAACTAGATGTAATATTGAATGTAAGATGGGATGCAACATTGGACACAAAACTGGATGCAATATTAGATACAAACATGGGTGCAAAACTAGGCACAACATTGGGCTCAAAAATAGATGCAAAAAAAGATATCAACCACGATGCAACACTAGGTGCAAACCTAGATGCAAAATACGATGTAAAATGAGATGAAACATTAGGCACAAACATGGATACAAAAAAATATGTAAAACAAGATACAAAATTAGATGTAAAATGGGATGCAACATTATAAGTAAAATTGGATGGAAAACTAGATGCAAAACTAGACGCCATATTGGGCCAAAAATTGGATGCAAACCTAGATGCAGAATTGGAAACATAATTTGATGCAAAACATGGTGCAAAATTGGGTGCAAGACTTGATGAAAAACTAGGAGCAAAATAAGCGCAACATTGGATGCAAAACTGAGCATCAAACAGGGTGCAAACAAGGATGTAATAAAGGACATAAAAACATATGCAATAGAAGAAGCAAAATTGGGCGCAAATAAGGGCATAACAAAAGATGCAAAAAATTGGGCGCAAAAATGGATGTTAAAAAGGATGAAAAAAAAGATGCAATAGATGGCGTTTTACGAAATTGTACAAAAACGCCTGGTTTAGTGCTGGATTGTTCACCATAATTGGGAAAAATTTACACTAAAATCCGGTGCTAAATTCGATGCTAAATCCTGTTTTTGTTGTAGTGAAAGTAGACACAAACCTTGTCCTTTAACTATCTTCGCAAGCTTGATCTCGAGATCATATTCCTATAGTGCCATCATCCAGTGAGCTCTTTTCTCACCTAACTCCTTCTGGACGAGGACATTTCGAATGGCCGTGTATGGGACAATCACCTTAGTCCTCGACTTCAACAGATACTGCCTGTAATGTTTTACAAATTTATATACCATGTAGGCCTGTTTGTTGACTTGGGAATAGTTGATTTCAACTCCTTTAAACGTCGATATCATGAAGGAAATGGGGATCTCAACATCCTCATGATTCTTCTATGTTAGGACCACTGCATATGAAAAATTAGTAGCAAAGGTATAAAGTATAAAATCTTTGCTGAAATCTGGAGACATAAGAGCAGGCGCTTCATCTATGGTTCTTCTGATTTCAACAAAGGAACTTTTTGGTTCTTCATACCAATTAAATGGTACATCCCTTTTAACTAAATGTTGCAAGGGTTTGACAACTCAGGAAAAATTTGGTACAAACCTTCGAATGAAATTGATCTTACCAAAGAAAGACTGCATTGCTTTTCTGGAATTAGGGAGGCCGATATTGGAGATTGCTTGTGTGTGTTTAGGATTAATGATCATGCCTTCCTTGGAGACAATGAAACCTAACAACTCACCTTTCGTCACTGTGAAGATAGAATTTTTAGGATTGAGGGAAATCCCATATTTTCTACATATTTCGAATACCTGTTTCAAAGAAGACAAATGATCGTGTCATTTTTTAGAATAAATAGTTACTTCATCTAGATATACAACGACATAATTATGAATTAAGCACCTGAAATCTATGTCCATATCTCTTTGAAATGTGGCACTGCATTTATCAGCCCAAATGGCATCCGTCTGTATGTAAAGGTTCCCTAGGGGGCTCGAAAATCCATTTTAAGCTAGTCATCGGGGGAAACCAAGACTTGGTTGTACCCTAAAAAATCATTAAGTAGTGAGAACATTTCAGATCCAGATACCTTATGCATAATCTGCTCCATGGGAGGAATAGGATAATTGTCCTTCTCTGAGGCCCTGTTCAAGTTTCTAAAGTCCACACAGAGTCTAATTTCTCCATTCTTGTTCTGAATGGGTACTAAGTTGGTGACCCACTATGTGTGTCTAACAAGGAATATTATCCTTGCTTCCAGTAGCTTATCGAGCTCTTTCTTGACAAAAGGTTCTAAACTGGGATGCATATTCCTTAGTTTCTATTGGTATGGTTTCACCTCAAGTTTCATCGAGATGTTGTGGTGCATGATGCCGGTGTCGAAAGTCCTGAGTTCATCATACGTCCAGGAAAATACATCTTTGAATTTCTTGCACATTTTGATAGATATTCTTTTTTCATCATGGGAACAATGAACTCTAAGATTGATAAAATGGGGGTCTTGTTTTGTTTCCAGATTGACAACTGTATAACTGAGGGTTGAGCTCTAGGTCTTGCAGTTAGTGGTTTGTCTAAATTTATCTTGTAAATCATAAAACTTTTCTAAGCTGATAACAGACTTGGGAATGATATTGGAAGGGCTAGACAAAGATTTATCATGATCAGTTTCATCAATAGTCATACCTTCAAAGGTGTCTTGGGCTGATAGGAAGTCTAGTATCTGCTAGTCATCGTCGAACACTTTCCAATTCGCAATATTATTTGGAATGGAAGGAATGTAGATCAACTCAATAGAAAAAGTTTGCAGAGACAAACCAAGTCCCAAACGCATTCAATTGCTTTTCCCCCCCAATCCATAGCTGTTCTGAGTCCTTGAACAAGTTCCTCATATTCAACTACGTTGTTGGTACATTTGAACTCCAATCTGCATGAAATCATTGTCTTGGTCCCTTTCAGATCAATAAGAACACATCCTGCACCTGCTCCATCTTTGGACCTGGAGCCATCAAAAAAAAAAGTCCAAATACATTAGAGGCAATTTGGGGTCTAAAATGGGCCTTATAAGAAAACGTGCCAAAATAAGTTTTTGTGAGTTGGAATTCAAGAACCAATAGAATTTCAATAAAATAAGTCAACCATAATGGTTGAATTGACATATTTGTCATTAAAAAAAACTACTTTTTTTGTTCGTATTTTCGACATATCTCATTGTGTTTTTACTCAAATTTCGATCAGGAGAGCTCGTTGAGTAAAAACATAGGGAGATATGTCGAAAATACTAACACAAAAAGTAGTTTTTTCTTTCTTCCTCCAAAATTAATCAATATTATTTTATTATTTTAACTATTATTTTATTATTTTAACTATTATTTTATTATTTTAACTATTATTTTATTATTTTCCTTAGGAGGCCCATTTTAGACCCCAAAATTCCTCTAATGAAAGGGTCAATTCTGAAATTAGTATTTACATTATAAACATTATGAACAATAGTACTGGAGAATGGTATAGAAGTAAGCTAGGTAATCTGGGACTATTTTTGTACATTCTCCGCTGGTGAAACACCCGCATGTAAGTCTCCAAAGAATTTATCAAAAGTAAAATGTTCGATTTGATTACTGAAGAAGGAGATAGATTCATTCGAACCATCGATATCGGTCACCGTTTGTTTCATAAATGGTTCCCTGTAAACTTTGAGTTTATTAGGATGTCCGTTTAGGGGTAACCACAAGTGAGACCAATCGGTATCAAAGTATCCTTTCAGTTTTTCTGACCAATCTTGTTTTAACCACATACTGTAAGTATCTAGAATGTCTGCGATTACTATGTCAATACTCTGTTGAATTCTGGGATCTGCAAAAAATCTAAGCAAAACATTCTTCAGTGTTCCTACAACTTTAACTTTAGACCTTTCCAATTGGAAAATTTGGATAGGACAAGTCTCCCATGTAGCATTCAATTTTTTGCAGATACAAAGAGAAATCGCATTAGATGAGCCCCCTGAATCAACCATGTAGTTATGTACTTTCCCGTTGAATATTTCAAAAGTGAGTAAGAAGGGTGGGGTTCCCTTTATTTCAAGCTCCTGATTGTTTGGTCGAGGGGAAGAGTCAAGATTATTATTCTGAGTTTCCATAGGTTGTTTTATTATCATGCTTTTGGGAAGGGAATATCTCATGGAAGGGATTTTGAGAAGGTCCAATAAAGATATATTTGCATTGAATCTTTTCAGATCCTTAGCTAAACTATATTTAGGCTAAGGAATTACATCGTCTTTTTGTGCTTGGGATTTACCCTTGTTGGGAGTCTGTGTCACAGGTGATGGGTCCTATGTAGGTGGCCCTTTTGATATAGTGTTGTGAGTGTGTTGTAGATTGAAAACTGTGCCAGGTTCTTCCTCTTCTTTGGAAAAGAAACTTACCGAGCTAACCTGCTGGTGTTCTTCCTCTTCTTCTTGGGGAGGTTGTGACTCTTAATTTCACTGATATTCAGAGGATTCGGAAATGTCTGGTGTTCTTGCAGCCAAGGATTTCAAGACAGAAAATATTTCATCTAATGTGAATCTCTCAGTAGGATTTGGAGGTGGTGGGTTTTGATGGGGTTGGTTAGGTCTCCTAAAATGTGGCCTATTAAATCCCCTATTGTTGGATTGATTTTTGTTATTAGTTTTCTTGAGATCCACCTTCTCATTAGACATTTTCTGAAGGAGCTTCTTCACGTCACTCAAGTTGAAAGGATATTGTGCTGTGGTGGTGGGTTTGGGAGCATTGTCAATCTTCTTGTGAGAGGTAGAAGCTTGTTCAGATGATGTGTCAAGGTTTTCCTTTAAACAGAACATGTCCTTTTTTACTTGTATGGATTCAGAGAAAGAATCCCACAAGGACTCTTTATGGGCTCTTTTGACCCACATGGCTATTTGTGATGGAAGACCCTTAATATAATATGCTACCAATAATTCCTCGACAGGGGGGATAGTAGTTGGAATCCTACTTTTCAAACATGAAAATTGTTGGTTATAATATTTGATCCTCATGGAAGAAATCCCTATGACTAAATCCTCTGGGGTCTTGTCATCCCCTAATTTATGAGTGAAGAGTTCAAAAAACACATCCCATGATGGGATAGAACCGGCTTCTAGGGAGAAATACCAAGTAGAATATTTTCCCTCAAAAGTATAAGGGAATAGTATGCAGACTACGTATTCATGTATGACATTTCTAATCCTGATAGCCTGCATAGAATATTTGATGTGGTCTTCCACAAGGATTTTTTTCATTTGGATTATATTTTAGAAGCTACTTCAGTGGGTTTTTTGGCATTCTATTATGATCACCTAATACAGACACAACATCTCCATCCAGCTAGGGCCTATTACCTCGTTCATCATCCATCAAGATTGATTCTTTTGATGAGGTAGAATATTCAGGGTCTAACGATTCATCTGAGGAGGATGAAGAGGAAGGAGGCGAAGGGGATGGTCCTCCTAATCGGATGTTGTGTTAGGGAGTAATTGACTCTCTGAAAAATGAATCAATATCTAATCCAGGGGTAGATGGTTCACTGGAAGGATTGTTCCATCCTTTAGTGTTTTGGTCACTTGAATTAAGATTATCTTGACTGTTGGCTTGGGTATTATTCCAACGGAGACTCTCTTCAGTGAATTGTCTTTGAATCTAGCCACCGTTATTAGAATGATGTTTCAATAATTGTTCAACGGTGATAGGACCTAAAGTAGGATATATGAGAACGTATCTATCTACTGGGGGTGTTTGTTCATTTACAGGGGTATCCAGAATGGTGTCTAAACCTTGTGCAATTTGTTCCCCTGACGTAGACACGTGGGTGTGACTATGAGTAATAATCGGATCTCTTGCTAGAGGAGGTGTCTATGTGGTTCGTTTAAGAATGATTTATTGGCCCTCCTTCTAGTGCCATTTGTTGAAGCCTCAGTTGCGTATGTGGCTGAAAAGGGTGTCTAAGACTTACAACAGAGGGGGAAAAACCATACTGAAGGGCTTCAAAAGGTCCTCCGCAAGGACAGTCCTATCGTCAGCCTTTTTGGTGTAGTGATCTCCCAAGAATATTTATAGCCTCCGTTGGCTCTTGTGAGTTTGATCCTTAAAGGATCTATTTCCTAGATTGGAAAACGGGATTGTTAATGCAAAGAAAAGAAAAATGAAATCTAACTATAAAATAAAATCTGATCTAGATATAGGCTACTCAAAGAGGATGTTGAATTGATTCACAGATTAAGCTGAGGTGTAAGACAAACAAGTATTTTCATCCAATTAACAGAAATGTAAATGAGACTATTAACTTATTACTTAACTCACAATCAATTAATAAAAATCAATTGACATCAACTTAAGATTGTATCATTCAAGGTTGACTTGCATGTATGCATGTAAATTGAAAAAACAACATGTTTATATTTCTAACATAATTGCTGTATCATTTGCATAAATAGATAAATATTATTAAAACAAGAAATTCTTTAAATTGTTTTATCAAAACATGAATCAGTAACATAGAGAAATCAAAGTTATAGATAAACACATTCATCAATTGCAAAGAACTAACAGCAATGCTAATCCATCTGAAAAAGGAAAAAAATGTGATCTGTTAAAGAAATTTAATCAAATCAATAACAAGAGATATGAAATGATATCCATACTGTATTAAATCAAGTTCTGTAAAAAATTACATAAACCTCAAGTACATGGAGGTATCTTTCGTCTCTTGTCCAAATCTTTCCCCTCCCAAAAGTCCATATTACATTTTAAGTTACTCCTTAAATAATTATTAAAAAAGAATCAATTCCCTTCAAAATGGGATCGAAAAACCCAAACAAAGATAATACCTAAGAAAATCTCTCCATATTTTCCAAATCTCTAACAACTCATCTAAGTTAGGATAGTTAGCGATTCAAGTCCAAGTTGGGCAGTACATTTGTGATCTTCTATTTCATTCTTCGCCAACTTATGCAAAATTTGAATGTAAATATGGGTTTTCCCTTCAATAGCGAGTGGTTGTTTTATTAACATGTTCACATCATCAATGCTAATATGAGTAAGTTCTTGGATCTTCCCCGTTTCCTAATCTCGCCGTTGTTCAACCTGTTCAATCATGAGTTTTGGCGGGCATGCATTCTCGATGAGACCCATTACAGGAAAACACAAAAGGTCCATTAAATTGTCAGCATCATACCACCTCCTTCAATTGATAGCCTACAACTTCTTAATAGCTTCACCAATTGTTTCATTTAGATATTCCTAAGCACGTAAAATAGTTCTAACCTTCCTCAGCTAGAAACTGCTAAGAATGGTGATGTTCTCTTGCTTATCTTTCATGTGTCATTGCCAATCTAGAATAGCATCATATGCTTTGGAGGCTTCTTCCCTTTTGTCCACTTGATCTTCAAGAGTAACAGACATCTTATAAAAAACAAGATGAGTCTCAAAAATACTATCAATAGTTTTAAACAATTCACCGATTAATTCATAATTCTCTTGATTAGTCTTGAGAGCTAATTCCTTGAATTCTTCTTGTGAGAATTTAGAGAATGAAGATGAAGCTGCACTTGCAGTTGCATCTTCACATTTCTTCTCAAGAAAGGCTATTCTCTGCAAAGAGACAACATTTGCAGTCTTCTCACTTTAATAGTAGCTCATGCTGAAGAGAAGTATTCTTCTCATTTAGATCATTGCACTTGTCCTCATATATCTTCATTAAATCAGTAATATGAGCCTCATGTTCCTTTTTGGTCAGTTCCAGTCCTTCCTTGAGTTTGATTATTTCTTCTTTTTTCTTATTAAAATCTCTGTTCAAAGAATCAATAGCATGAAATTTTGCACCTGTGAAAGCTCCCAAAGCAGAAGTAGTATCTGCAACATCCACCTGTGGGTCACCAGACCATTGAGTCCACACTACCTGGTTAGAGAGAGATGCATCTACATCACCTTGATCTCTGCTTCTCTTCTTACCTCTGATAACCACTTATTTATTAGACTTTCCATAATGATAATCTCCAAGAGATATCACAATATCTTCATTAAACTCATCTCTTACCTCATCAGTGGAGGAAGTGTCAATCCCTGTGGACACCAAAGGAGAAGTATGAGTGATGGTAGGAGAAGGCATAGACATGGTGATGGGAGCAGTGGATAAGGGAGAAGAAATACTTTGGACAACAACTGATTTATTAGAAGTTGAAAGTATGATTGCAACAAATATTTCAGGTGTTGAAGCATCAATGGTACTAGATGGAAGTGATGATGAAGATACTAAGGCCTTTTCAGGAACTGATGATGTTGATAGAGAAAAAGAAGGAATGTGCAGTGGAATCTTAGGAACTTGAAATTTAGTAGATTGTGGCATAGGTGGGTGTACAGAGATAGGGGTAATAGAAGAAGGTATGCATGTTGCAGAATGGTAGAGCTGGGATAATGGTGGTGACAAAGTTGATCTAGCAGGAAAAGCAGATAGGGTTTGAATCGAGGAGAGGAGCAATGGTGAGGAAAAAGAATGAAACCCAAAAGTGGGTTGTGGTTTTTCAGGAACAGAGGAAGATTTTATGTTACTATCACTGAATAAATTCATAAATGCCTGCAAATTATTACCATTATCAGCTTCTTGAGTAACAGGCACAGGAGAAGTTCTTCCTTCTTCAGTATTAGAATTGGTGAAATCTATGGTATGAGTTGGAGAGAAAGGGACCTGAACTTTTAGACCTCTAAATGGATTAAGGTCAGTGATCACCTGATCATCACATGCTAAAGTGGATGTAGCATTTACCTATTTATCAGTAACAACCTGAGTAGTTGCAACTTCCTCAGTATCTAGCACAGAAGTCATCTTTGTCAGATTTGGTTTGAATTATTGACAAGTATGTATCAAGGCTTTGACCTATTGAGCAACTGATTCCTGTGGAACGTCCTCCATAGGACCGTTACCTTTATCCACAGCTAAGCTTGGTGTCACTAAATAATATTTAGTTGCTTGAGCTTCCTTCTCTTCTTTGTCTTTTCTCATCTTTTCCAAAATATCCAACTCCATTGCTCTATCATCCTGGACCCTATCTCTTATTTCCTTCTGGTAGCATAATATTTGACTTTGTTCCTCTTTTCTTTTGGCTCTGGCTAAAACTTCAGAAAAGGTATCAACTCCTTCGTAAATAGAGTCATCTGGTACTTCTTCATCAGTATAACCTTCTTTGAAATGATCCTTCCTTAGATGAGCATCAACCCACCCCTTGGGGTCATGTTTCCTTTTGTTGACAAAACCCAGTTTCAAAGAATCTATGTGGTCACTAAGCTCTACAGCCTAGGTCGAAGTTGGGATGCTCAGTGGTCCAAGGTTTTGAGAGAACTTGGGCCAAACTCTTCTATTTGGTCCAACGAGGTTCTTGTAAACTCCTTCTACACTGTTTGGAAGGATATCTCCACAATAAACAACCTGTCCAGTACACCTTTAGGTAACATATTGGCATTATTACTGCCCCATATTCTGATGTATGCAAATGTTTTTCCAATGTACCAATCACCCATGGTAGCAATGAGATTCTTGGCTTCAGGCAAGAAGGCTGGAGCTTCCTTTTTGAAGATTAGAAAATAAATACAGCCAAGGAAGTTTTCACAAATTTCGTAGAACCTAGTTATATAGTTGGTATGCCATAATTCTGCATGGTAAATGTGTATAGGTGGGGCGGGTAAGAGCCATTTCCATCCCAATTTTGGATAATGGAACTCAACACAAAATACATCAACAATGAAGGTTGAGAAGAATAAATTGGGTTTCTTCTTGGCAATGGATTTTTGATAGTCTTGGATGGTTGTCTTGAGTTCTAGAGAAAGAATGGACACCCAGAGGAGGGATTCTCCTGTGGTAAGAACATGATGAGCTATTGGGGCCCATTCAACTTTAAAATAGGAACAATTGGGGAGATCGTAAAGTATGCACAACATAGCTTCTAGAAGAGAGTAGGGTTCCCTAAACCAATCAACGGGGTAAAGTTTAACCTTCCTCTGAGAAAACTTATCAAGATTGCTCATCCAGGACTTCATCATTTCATCAAAATTATATCTTAACTTAGAGGCTTTGACAAAATCAACGTTAAGGAGCCATCTGATCGGCTTGAGAGCATACAATTTGACAAAGATTTCAGGACAGAATATAGTGAGTTGCAACCCTGTACTGTAATTAAAGGAACGGTCTTTCGAGTTTGCATTCTCAATCATCCATTTAACTACGTCATTGTAAGGGAGAATGGTAGGTCTAGCTGCAATGGAATGGATACCAGAATCCCTAATTCTCTAGTAGGCAAGTTGGCCATTCTGTATGTCCAAAAGGTCATTGTTGTTGAAAATAGAGTATATCCTGGACCAATCTACTTGGTAGGTTTCACTGAATCTGCCACTAGTATTAGAAAAGATGCCAAAATTCAGGTCCTTAGTCAGCATATCCCTCTAAAGGTTCTTGCATCGGGTAATTTGAGACATATTAGGGTTGAAATATTTAGTTAAATGCATAAACCCAGAATTAAAACTAATTTAACCCAAAAGAACAGTAAGTGATTTGAATTAGGAAAAGGAGTCAAATACTAACCTGTAATCAAACTGGATAGTGATAACAACGACTGGTAAAAATGCAAGGAAATTCAATGTAGCACAACAAGTTACCACAGTAAAAATGATAAAGAAATTGCAAAAGACCAAAGTATATATAGATTTTCTCAAGTCCGTTAAGACCATAGGATTAAGATAAATGAACGGTTGAGATTAAGCCTGCGGGATGCGGGATCCAATTTCAAATTTTATTTAGCTTTCTCGTAATCTGCATTCCACAGATGCGAGATGCAGGATCACAAAACCGTCAAAATTTTATTCAATCTGTCTCGCAATCCGCAGCTCGCAAGTTGCGGGTTGCAGGTTGCGGAGACATGCGACACAATCATCGAAATAAATTATTTTCCCGTAATCTACATTCCACACATGCAGTATGTGGGATGTGGGATGACAAACTTACACACACAAAATCTTTCTGCATCTCGCATTCAACAAGTTGTGGGATGCAGGTTGCAGGATGAAAATATTGGAAAAATCAAACTCCAAAATCCCGCCATCCACAAGTTACAGGGTTAAACAATTTGACTTAAAGATAGTTCCCCGCAACTTGATCAAAAACACACAAATCACTCATAGATTTCATAACTTTGGCTAAGTTAGAAAACAAGGAAACCACGACAAATGTGATAGGGGCGAAAAATGATCAAAGGACTTCAAGAAGTTACGTTTGTATGTGTAATTGGGCTCCTATGTTTTGAATAACATGGGTTACATTGTACCCACAACACTACCTTATTCTCTTTCCCCTTTATGTGCTTGATTTCAAAATCAAACTCACATAAAAACTCCATCCATCTCGCTTTCCTAGCATTTAGAGTAGGTTGATCAAACAAATACTTTAGACCACAATGCTCTATCCTTAGCTCAAATATTCTTCCCATCAAGTAATGCCTCCACATCTTGAGAGCATGTACTATGGATGCAAGTTCTAGATCATGAGTGGCATAGTTCTTCTCATGTTCCTTTAAGCCCTTGACCACATGCATCGGTACACACCACAAAATCTTTTTTTGGGTATGCAATCTTTAAGACTGGTGCACTTGTGAGAATATTCTTCAACTGTAGGAAGCTTTATTCACACCTCAGTGTCCATTCAAACTTTATTCCCATATTTTGAAAAGAAGTGACTGGATGTGCAACCTTGGAGAATCCCTCAATGAATATCGTGTAGTATCCTGCAAGTCCCATAAAAGGTCTTACATCTGTTACATTTCTTGGAGTAGGCCAATTCATAATGGCCTCAATCTGCTCAGGGTCTACAGATATACCCTCATTTGAGATAATGTGACCCAAATAATGAATCATATCTCTATAAAAGTCACACTTGCTCAACTTTGCATACAAGTGATGCTCCCTAAGCAATTGCAATGTCAATCTCAGATGCTCTTCATGCTCTTCCTCATTCTTAGAATAAATAAGGATATCATCAAGCAAAACAAGAACAAACTTGTCCAAATACCTAATGAAGAACCTATTCATAAGGCACATAAATGTAGTTGGCGCATTTGTGAGACCAAATGGTACCACTACAAACTCATAATCTCCATACCATGTTCTGAAGGTTGTCTTATGAATGTATTCATCCTTGATTCTCACCTGAAGGTAACCAGAGCTCAAGTCAATCTTGGAAAATACCTTTGCTACTCTCATTTGATCGAAGAGGTCATCAATCCTAGGAAAAGGATATTTTTTCTTCACAATGACTTTGTTCAGCTGTCTATAATCAATACACAACCTAAGTGTACCATCCTCTTCTTCACAAACAGAACTGATGCTCCCCAAGGAGACAAACTCTTGCAGTTGCATCTTAAACTCTAGAATTTATGGTGTACTCATCCTGTAGGGTGTCTTGGACACTGGTGCTGCTTCTGGCACAAGTTCAATTGTGAAATTAATGTCCCTCTTTGGAGAAATCCTTGGAATCGCATCAGGAAAAACATCTTTGAATTCTTGAAATACAGGATAGTCCTCCAACCTGATAGTTTCATTATGATGCTTCCAAAACATGAGCTGCATACACTCTGCAATCTTTCCTACAACACTTCTTCAGCTGCATTGCTAAAATCTGCCTTACAGAAATCATCTTTGGAATGCCTCTTACAACTCTTGGGTTCCCTTCTTCATCCATGCATTCAAAAGTATTATTATAACAATCAATATTTACCCTGTGAGCTTCTAACCAATCAATTCCAATGAGAACGTCATAGGAACCAAGTGGTAGAACATTTAGATTGGTAGAAGTGACCAATCCATTCATGACCAACGGACATTTCTCTACCACTTCACTAACCTTTATCTTAGTTCTAGTGGAAAACTGAACTAACCAAGATTTGTTATCCTTTACTTTCTTAAAAGCACAAATCTCCACTACTTTAGGGGTAATGTAACTGTGAATAGAACTAAGTTCAATCAAAATAGAAAGAAATTACTCAACAATCTTACCTGCAAATTCAACTATAGTTGACTGGTGATCAGCCTAGTGGTTCTCTAGTGCTACATAAATCTTAGGGAGGACCCTTGCTACTTGAACCACTGTTTCTACCTCTTGAATGTTGTAAGTTGGCCTTGCATTCTCATTCTCAAGTGGACAATTCCTGCACATGTGGGGTCTGTTACCAGCTTATTTGTACCACAGTTGGATTATCTAAAGAGCCACCAGTTGAAAAACATGATAAATGTTTGTTTCTAGTGTATCAGATGATCCGCCTTTATGCCTAGCCAATTTTGGCTAGTTAGTTTTTTGTTTTAAGTAATTATGACCATGGCCCCACGAGGTTTGTAATAAAATGTGCTAGTAGGGTGTTTTGAGTGGTTCGGTCTCCTAAGACGTATAATTTCAACTAAGGTATTCCAAGGAGTTTTTTCCCTTGACGTTTATGCTTTGCCTATAGCCGAGTATAATCGACGCGGTTTTTTCCTGCTTCCTCCAAAGCTGGAATGCCCGATTTTGAATTCTGGGCTTTGGGGGGTTATTACAGCTCGACTGAGTATGTATAAACCTACTAGACATTATTAGAATAGACTATGGTCATGTCCTAAGTCACTAGGACCCTCAGAAAAAAAAAATTGAAATTTTTTTACCGGACGTGTCAAATTATAATTTTTAATTTTTTTAATTTTTAAATTTTCCTAAGTTTTTAATTAAATTTTTCCATAATTTAAATGGAAAAATTCAATTTGTAATAAGTCAGTCATTTGGGGTCTATTTTCATTATTTGAATGCTCTAACCTTAAGCCAAAAATCATTCATGAGAATCTGTCCAGCTAGCTCCAAGTTTCAGATCATCATTCAGCGACATAACTCATAATTTCTCAAAAAAATCAGTTTGAGAGAAATTATTGATTAAATATTAAAAATGATTATTTTGGAGATAATCCAAATCTCTCCAAATTAATCCGAATTGAACGAAATGAAATGAAAAATGACATGGCATCAGGCATTAATGATGATTGGGCTTGGCACAAATCTTCTTCAGTCAGCATTCAATGAGCACTGAGTTCTCAGTTACTTAACCAACTCGCCTCCTTCAGTGATTACCACGTTTGGGTGAGGTGGAGCTTATTTATTGGATCGGTTATTTGATCGAGGTTTAAGGGTGACATGTGGACCTTGTGTCTAAGTATTGGCTCCTCCATACCTATCTCCAGAATCTTCCAAGCCTTCACACCTACCTTCCTCATCCCTCATGTGTGCTCTTCATCATGCCTCACATCTTAGGTTTGGAAGCTCATGCTATTGAAGGTAGAGAGATCCTATTAGATGGAGATGGATTGGTTAGGTTTGGAGTGGGGGTGCCTTGCCTAGGTGGAGACCTTCCCTCACTCTCACCCTCTTATCTTAGGTTTTGTGCTAATTACATGGCTATATGGCTAGGTTTGTGCCCTCCTTGCATGGTGTGGTGTTAGGGTTTAGACCTTCTCTCATTGTATAAGTGTTAGGATATTTAGACACTTAGGAGTTAGTTAAGATCAACTTGTGTAATATATTCGTTAGGTAAAAGTGTGGTTCTTTAGTATGCATTAGTATGCATTTGTAAATATTTTAATCCGATGGTCACGATATGTTCTAGACATAAAGTGATTCGACGGTTCAACTTCTCTTAGATCATACCTACCATTGATCCGTGGCTTAACACCCGATTGGTCTATGATCTCTATTTAAAGAGCATAGAGGGTCCTTGGCTATTTGATCGATTATGAGAAGCTCATGTAACTTTCTTTCTTTTTCATAATAAATTACTCCAAGTAGTTATTTGGCTAGGGTTATGGATTGTTTCCCTCTCGAGCGTTTTAACCATGTGACAAGCATCAGTGTGTTGATCTATGATCTATTTGTGTGAAGCGGTTGTTCAATGTGTTCGGTCTTTTGGGAGTACCATGTGTACCCGAACATGGTATCAGAGCTTTTATGAAGAGCTGCTTTCTGTTTTGATCAAGATCTGGAACCAATGTTGCCGAAAATTTAAAAGGGTTTCTAGTTATAGATTTTCTATGCATTTTTGGCCTATGGTAGCTATTCCATTGCGTCCAAAGCGTCGTTTACATTCGGAAATAGTTTTTGTTTCACCAAAAACCGTTTTCGTTTGTTCTAGAAACACTCATTTCAACAAATATGAAGGTATAATGTTACAGTGACAGATATTTTTTTTTAAATCTCTCATATCTTATCAGTTTTATTAGTAGATCTTTTTTGTTTTAGTCTCAGACTGTTGCCTTCCCTGACTGCGTATGCTCTTTTCCGTGCACTTTGCATGATCGCGGCAAATCAGAAACAGTAAGGGAAAGTTTTTTCTTGTCTTCTCGGATACATATGCTCTTTGCCATGCACCTTGTGCAATCACAGCAAATCAGAAACAACGAGAAAACTTGAAAACGTAGACTTTTTGAGTAACATAACCAAGATCTAACCCTATTATGTAGAAAAAGTTTTTTTGTTTTGGTTTTTCGTTATTTTTTTGTGATTTGTAGATTAAAAAAAGGAAAGCACGGAGAATGAGAGGGAAGAGTAAAAAAAAAAAAACCTCCTTCATCTTTCTATTATTTTACTTACCTTTTAAACTTAGCTCACTTGGTCCAAAGTTGCTTTATTCCTTAATAGGTCTTGAGTTCAAGCCTTATTAAGCTACTTTTTAGTGCATGCAATTTTTATTTTCAAATTACTTTATTGTAAAAGTGCACCTCACATAAATAAAATAAAATAAAAAGTGAGTCACTTAAGTCTTTTAATTTATTGCTGCACTATTTAAAAGTAATATTATTGTAAAAGTGAACCTCACTTATTCTACAAAAGTGATTCACTTCAAAACAACTTTATGGTAAAGTGATTGTCAAAGGTTGATCTTGGGAAGAGGGGGTTATTTTTTTTAGTTGGTCAAGTTAATATCTACCACGTCACTATTGGGGACATCTTCAACATTTTCTTTGATCAAGCATAACTTCATCATCCAGAATCAGTTTTCAGTTGTCGTTTTTTTTAAACTGCATATTTTTTCGATTTGCAACTAGATAGTTAATTTTTATTCTTTTAGCCATTATTTTATAGTATGGCTTCCCCTTGTGATATTATACTTATAAGTTCTAACTATTTCTCATGGAAATCTCATATGGAGGATGTTCTACGAAGTAGGGGACTTTTCAGGATAACCTCAGGGAAAGAAACAGAACCAACTGATGATGATAAGAGAATGAAATGGGAAAATAGATGTGATGAAGCTCATGGATTGATTGGGATGCCAATCTCTACTGATTTGCGATTTCACATATCTGGAATTGATGAACCTGATAAATCTTGGGAAAATTTGGAATCTGTGTTTGATAAACACAATGAAATTCAGGGTCATCAACTTGAGAATGAGTTGCTTTCCTTGAATCCAAATGGATTTTCACGCATTCAAGACTATTTTTCTAAGTATAAAACTCATAGAATCTTATGTGCAGAATGCAAGATTAAGAAATAAGACAAACAATGTATTTATCATATTCTTTCCAAACTTGGACTTGCATATTTTATTTTTGTATCTACATTTTACTCCATGAAAGAATCCTTGACTACAACTAGCTATCAAGAACCTAGTCTTGAATCCTTTTGTGATTCCTTAATTAGAGAGCAAGATAAACTCATTCATCTTGGAATAATTAACAATGCAGATAAATATGTGAAAGGCTTATTATCCCAACATAAAGAAAAGTCCAAGCCTCCTAAGAAACATAATTTTCGCATTAATAAGCCAAACAACAAGGGTCCCAAACCCTCTTAGTCAGCTCCTTCTTTAAAAAATGACAAAGGATCCAAACAAAAAATAAAGAAGACTACGCGTCATTGCAATTTTTGTGGGAAAGATAATCATTATGAATTTAAGTGTTTTAAGAAGATGGCAGCCTTGGAAGCAGCAATGAAGAAGCACCACATCAGCATAGATTTGTCTTCAGAATCTAACTCTCAAGGACATGCACTTTGTGCTTCTAGTTACTCTTATACTGCATCTTCTTCTTCTACTTCAAATGAATGGCTTATTTATTTTGGAGCATCTTATCATATGGATAAGGATCAAGCCATATTTTCTACTATGTATGAATGTAACCCCAAACAAATATTTTTTGGTGATGATAGATCTCTAAGTGTTGTAGGATCTAGAACAATTCTAGTAGAAAATGGTCATTTCAGTGATGTACTATGTGTTCCAAAAATTTCCTGCAATTTGTTATCAGTCTATCAAATTACTCATTCAGGTGAAGGTAAAACTGTGACATTTACATCTCACCAAGTTGTAATCAAGGATTTTAAAAATCCTCAAAATATCCTTGCTATTGGAATTGTTGATGATATTACCAGGTTGTACAAATTTAACAACTTTGGGTCATCACCTTTTCCTTCAGTTTTTGTTGCTCATAGTGATAACTTGAGCAAACTTTGGCATGAGTGATTTGGTCACTTAAATTATCGCTCATTGCAACAACTATGTAAAGACAATATGGTGACTGGTCTTCTAATGGTATCTTGCAAGGATGGTGTTTGTTCTGGTTGTGTACTCGAAAAACATCATCAGGACAGTTTTGACAAACATGCATCTTGGCACGCCTCGATTCTTTTGAGTTTGTGCATAGTGACTTGTGTGATCCTCTTCCATCTGCATCTTTTTCTGGTTTCAAATATTTCTTAACTTTCATTGATGACTACTCCAGATGCACTTGGGTTTACTTCCTAAAACTTAAGAGCAAAGTATTTAACATGTTCTTGGCCTACAAGGCCCTTGTTGAAAAAAAATATGGTCATCAAATTATTAAGTTAAGATCTGACAATGGAGGAGAATATGTTAACAACAAGTTCGCTACTTTCTGCACTGAACAAGGAATCCAACAACATCACATTATTCCATATAAACCACAACAAAATGGTGGATCTAAACAAAAGAACCGCACTTTAAAAGAAATGGCTAATTGTATGATCCAATCTAAGGGACCAAGTCTTCAATATTGGGCTGAGGCCATAAATTTTGCAAATTACATAGCTAATTGCACACCCACTAAATTTTTACAACGTATAACACCGGAAGAAGCATGGAGTAAAATTAAACCAGATGTAAGTCACTTTCATGTGTTTGGTTGTGAAGCATGGGCTCACATTCTGGATGAAAAACGGAAAGCATTGCAACCTAAAAGTGAAAAGTGCATATTTGTTGGATATTCTGAAGATGTAAAAGGTTATAGACTTCTTCAACCCCATTCACATGATATAATCATTAGAAGAGATGTTAAATTTGATGAAAATCTCTTGGCCTGCGAGCCTAACTTGGTGGGTGTGCCATCTTTGGCCTGCGAGCCTGATTCAATGATTGTTCCTTCTTATTCTTCTTCCAACTTCCTTGACAGGTTTCCAACTCCAGTTTCTGATGATGACAGTGAGGATGAAAATCCACCTTTGCTTGCTCATGTTCCTCCAATTGCACCAGCACTAATGCCTCCTCGATTGGCCCGTTCAACATGTGAAGCAGCTGGTGATCTTGCCGGTGATCTTAGAGATCAATGTCGAACACGTTCTCAGTTTCAGCGAGCCTCTTCCCTTTTGGCTCAAGTTTCAAAATCATGATCCAGAAACTTTTACAGAAGCTTCAGGAAATCCAGATTGGGATGCAGCTACGGATGAAGAATATCGTTCCTTAATGGTGAACGATACTTGGGATCTTGTTCCTCTTTCAAAAGGAAGAAAACTTGTCAGATGTAAATGGGTCTACAGAACTAAGTATGCATCATATGAAAGTATTGAAATACTTAAGGCAAGGTTAGTTTCCAAAGGTTTTTCCCAAGTTGAAGGGATTGACTACAATGAAACCTTTTCCCTTCTAGCAAAAGTGAACTCCATCTGCCTTGTTCTCTCCCTTGCATCCTTACATAACTGGAAAGTCCATCAAATGGATGTCAAGTCTACCTTCTTACATGGTGATTTACATGGAACAACCTCCTAGATATGTTCAGAATAACTCTAGCCTTGTTTGTCTCCTTAAAAAATCCTTATATGGCCTTAAGCAAGCTCCTAGAGCTTGGTATGCCAAAATGGATAGCTTTTTCCTTGACATTGGTTTTTCTAGATGCCATTCTGACCCCAATGTCCATACCAAGAAAGTAGGAAACCATCTCATCATGCTTTTTCTTTATGTTGATGATCTTATCCTTACTTGTAGTGATCCTAAACTTATAACCCATGTGAAATCCAGTCTTAAGCAAAATTTTGAAATGTTAGACTTAGGACATTTGCATTATTTTCTTGGTCTCCAAGTATTGCAAACCAAAGAAGGAATCTTTCTTTCCTAGTTTAAGTATGCTTGTGACCTTCTTCGTCGCTTCCACATGGAAGATTGTAAACCATCCCCTTCTTCCTTCCAGTCTGGAGTCAAAATATTTTCCACTTTCACTTCCCCTGAAGTAGATGCCACCTTGTATCGTCAGCTTGTTGGTAGTATTTTATACTTGACTCATTCCCGTCCTAACCTTTCCTTTGTCGTTGGTCATTTTTCCCGTTAGATGCAAACTCCTCATGAAAGTCACTGCAAAGCAGCAAAAATAATACTTTGATATATTCAAGGTACAATTCAGTTTGGGATTCATTACAGTACAGGGGGGAAACCTTTGTTGGCTGGTTTCACTGATTCAGATTGGGTTGACAATCCTGATGATCGAAAGTCTACTGCAGGTTATGTTTTCAGTCTGGGATTTGGACCTATCTCTTGGGCTTGTAAGAAACAACAAGCTCTTGCTCTTTCTTCAGTAGAAGAAGAATATCAAGCCACAGTTAATGCCATTCAGGAAACTTTATGGATTCAATAGATCCTTTCAGAGTTTGGATTCGAGCAGCAACATCCTACTCCACTTTGGTGCGATAATCAAAGTGCCATCAAGCTTGCCAAAGATCTAGTTCTACATGAGCACAACAAACACATTGAGCTACACATGCACTTCATCATAAATCTTGTTCATGATAGTGTTATTGAAGTTCTCTATTGCCCTACATATGATCAAGTTGCAGACATCTTCACCAAGTCTCTTACAGAAGTGAAGTTTTCTAAACTTCGATCTATGTTAGGAGTTCAGGAATGTATTCTTATGGGGGGATAGACTCTAATGCCTCCTTCCTTCTCCTAATAGTGTCACTTTTGTAAATCTTAAATCCTATCCCAAGTTGTTCTTAAGGGGGGATGTTAGGATATTTAGACACTTAGGAGTTAGTTAAGATCAACTTGTGTAATATATCCGTTAGGTAAAAGTGTGTTTCTTTAGTATGCATTCGTATTCATTTGTAAATATTATAATCCGATGGTCACGATATGTTCTAGACATAGAGTGATATGACGATTCAATTTCTCTTAGATCATTCCTACCATTGATCCATGGCTTAACACCCGTTTGGTCTATGATCTCTATTTAAAGAGCATAGAGGGTCCTTGGCTAGTTGATTGATTATGAGAAGCTCATGTAACTTTCTTTCTTTTGCACAATAAATTGCTCCATGTAGCTATTTGGATGGGGCCATGGACTGTTTCCCTCTTGAGGGTTTTAACCACATGACAAAAATCATTCTGTTGATATATGATCTATTTGTGTGAAGTGGTTTCTCAAGGTGTTCGGTCTTTTGGGAGTACCCTGTGTACCCTGTACCCGAACAGTAAGAAGAGGCTCTTTTGAGCTCTTCAGGGTAGAACTTTTGGGTTAGAGTTACTCTGTAGAAATTGTATCAAGCTTTTCTTGGATTTGATTAATAAGAATTTCGACTTTGGAGGTCTATGAGCTCTTTGCATGTGGTAAACATTTCATGGTTGAGGTGACATTGCTTCTAACCCTTTGCTTTTAAATACATTGAATGAGATCAGTTTCTTTGTTAAGCTCAAGAGGGCCAGTGTTGGCACAGTAGGGTAATCGTTTGTTGTTTCAATTTGATTATTTATGCAAAGAAAGTTAGAACTTTGATGAACATGAGTAGTTATTCATACGTAGTGTTGATCTCGGTTCAATTTTATTAGCATACTTTCATGTGATTTGATCTCACTTTGTATTTGAGTTTTGGTGTTATTAGGTTTCACAGGTTGAAGAAGGGTGTGAGTTCAGCTACATCTAGCCCAGCTTCAAGCAACCCTTTTGTTTAACAATCTGTAATTGTAGGACCTACAGGGATCATGTTCTTCTCATACGAAAGAAAGCCAGGAGTTTCTCTTCATCTCTTGTGTTCCATCCACAAGAAACCCTTGTTCTCTACCTTTTCATTAATTTGTTTTGCACTGCTTAAGAAGTAGATCCACTTTTTCATTATTTATATTTATATATATCTTCTTTAGGCTTTGTTAGATATAATATCATTCATTATATCTAGGAAGAAGTTTGTACTTTCCATGCAAAATTTCCAAAATTTTTCTAAGTACAAATTTTTTTTCCAAATTTTTTAATTTTTGCATTGTCTTTCCCGTCACTTTTTAGTATTGTTAGCTTGCTGATTTCTTACTTTTGTGATAGGTACAATGGAATTTCTGGTGAAAATTTGAATATTCAAGCTTAAAAAGGACTCATAATCCCCCTTTCTTCATTCCCCTTTCTACAGTTCGCTTCGGAGGCCTTCCAAGGCTAAGAAAAGAAGCAAAATAAAAAAAAACATCAAAAGAAAGACATTGTAAAGAATTAATAAAAGAGCAAGAGGGATTAAGGCTCCCACACCCCACTTCCCCCATTTGGGGGAAGCCTATATCGCCATTGTCCATATTTCAATTTTTCTTCAATTTGCTTTATACTTGCAAGATAAATTAATGGTGAAAGTAGAATAGGGTAATCAGTTTCAATTTGTTAAAAAGCGTGGTTAGATTTGATTTCATTAGTATATTCTTGCTAGTTTCCTCTTATGCAATCTGTCATCATGCTAGATTAAGTTTTATTTCATTTTTGTTTGCATAAAAGTTATCAGAAAAGAAAAATTTGTTTGATTAATTGCTAGTTAGTTGTCTTTTTCTTTCATTGAAAAGTTTAAATAAGAAAGAACCAAAATCTCTTGAATCTCACCATAAGGTGGATCAAGAGTGCTCTCTATCAGAGAGTTGTTTATTTTTTTCATGGTTTTTGTTGCTTACCCCCATGCTCTCCTGATTAAGGCCTAAAAACCTTAAAGAGATTATTGTTTGGGTACATAGGGTACTCCCAAAAGACCGAACACCTTGAGCAATCGCTTCACACAAATAGATCACAGATCAACACATCGATTTTTGTCACATAGTTAAAACCCTCAAGAGGGAAACAGTCCATGGCCCCAGCCAAATAGCTACTTGGAGCAATTTATTATGCAAAAGAAAGAAAGTTACATGAGCTTCTCATAATCAATCAACTAGCCAAGGACCCTCTATGCTCTTTAAATAGAGATCATAGACCAATTGGCTGTTAAGCCATAGATCAATGGTAGGTATGATTTAAGAGAAGTTGAACCGTCGGATCACTTTATGTCTAGAACATATCGTGACCATCGGATTAGAATATTTACAAATGCATACCAATGCATACTAAAGAAACACACTTTTACCTAATGGATATATTACACAAGTTGATCTTAACTAACTCCTAAGTGTCTAAATATCCTAACACTTATACAATGAGAGAAGGTCTAAACCCTAACGCCACACCATGCAAGGAGGGCGCAAACCTAGCCATATAGCCATGTAATTAGCACAAAATGTAAGATAAGAGGGTGAGAGTGAGGGGAGGCCTCCACCTAGGCAAGGTGCCCCCACTCCAAACATAACCAATCCATCTCCATCTAATAGGATTTGAATCACTGAAACCAACCAACAAAGGTTTCCCCCCTGTACTATAATGAATCCCAAACTGAATTGTACCTCGAATATATCAAAGTATTCTTTTTGCTACTTTCCAGTGACTTTCATGAGGAGTTTTTATATAATGGGCAACATGACCAACAGCAAAGGAAAGGTTAGGACAGGAATGAGTCAAGTATAAAAGACTACCAACAAGCTCATGATACAAGGTGGCATCTACTTTAGGGGAAGTACACGTGGCAGAAAGTTTGACTCCAGATTGGAAGGGAGAAGGGGCTGGTTTACAATCTTCCATGTGGAAGCGACGAAGAAGGTCATAAGCATACTTAGACTAGGAAAGAAATATTCCTTCTTTGGTTTGCAAGACTTGGAGACCAAGAAAATAATGCAAATTTCCTAAGTTTGACATTTCAAAATTTTGCTTAAGAGTGGATTTCACATCGGTAATAAGTTTAGGGTCACTACCAGTAAGGATAAGATCATCAACAAAAAGAAAACATATGATGAGATGGTTGCCTACTTTCTTGGTATAGACATTGGGGTCAGAATGGCATCTAGAAAAACCAGTGTCAAGGAGAAAGCTATCCATTTTGGCATACCAAGCTCTAGGAGCTTTCTTAAGGCCATATAAGGATTTCTTAAGGAGACAAACAAGGCTAAAGTTATCCTAAACATATATAGGAGGTTGTTTCATTTAAATTTACTCCTGTAAATCACCATGCAAAAAGGTAGACTTGACATCCATTTGATGGACTTCCCAGTTATGTAAGGCTGCAAGGGCAAGAAAAAGGCAGATGGAATTCATTTTTGCGACAGGAGCAAAGGTTTCATTGTAGTCAATCCCTTCAACTTGGGAAAAACCTTTGGCAAATAACCTTGCCTTAAGTCTTTCAACACTTTCATCTGATGCATACTTAGTTCTCTAGACCCATTTACATATGACAAGTTTTCTTCCTTTTGGAAGAGGAACGAGATCCCAAGTATCGTTCACCATTAAGGAATGATATTCTTCATCCATAGCTGCATCCCAATCTGGATTTCTTGAAGCTTCTACAAAAGTTTCTAGATCACAATTCTTGAAAACTTGAGCCAAAAGAGAAGAGGCTCGCTGAAACTGAGAACGTGTTCGACGTTGATCTCTAGGATCACCAGCAAGATCACCAGCCATGTTGAATGGACCCAGCGAGGAAGTATTGGTGCTGGTGTAATTGGAGGAACATGCACAGGTGGAGGTGGATTTTCATCCTCACTGTCATCATCAGAAACTAGAGTTGGAAAGCTGTCAAAGAATTTGGAAGAAGAAGAAGAAGGAACAACCACTGAATCAGGCTTGTAGGCCAAAGATGGCACACCTGCCAAGTTAGGCTTGCAGACCAAGAGATTTTCATCAAATTTAACATCTCTTCTAATGATTATATCATGTGAATGGGGCTGAATAAGTCTATAACCTTTTATATCTTCAGAATATCCAACAAATATGCACTTTTCACTTTTAGGATGCAATGCTTTCCATTTTTCATTCGGAATGTGAGCGCATGCTTCACAACCAAACACACGAAAGTGACTTACATCTAGTTTAATTTTACTCCATGCTTCTTCCAGTGTTATACCTTGTAAAACTTTAGTGGGTGTGCGATTAACTATGTAATTTGCACAATTTATGGCCTTAGCCAAATATTGAAGACTTAGTTCCTTAGATTGGATCATATAATTATCCATTTCTTTTAAAGTGCAGTTCTTCCATTCAGCTACACCATTTTGTTGTGGTGTATATGGAACACTATGCTTTTGTTGGATTTCTTGTTCAGTGCATAAACTAGTGAACTTGTTGTTAACATATTCTCCTCCATTGTCAGATCTTAACTTAATAATTTGATGACCAGATTGTTTTTCAACAAGGGTCTGGTAGGCGAAGAACATGTTAAATACTTCACTTTTAAGTTTTAGGAATTAAACCCAAGTGCATCTGGAGTAGTCATCAATGAAAGTTAAGAAATATTTGAAACCAGAAAATGATGCAGATGGAAGAGGACCACACAAGTCACTATGCACAAGCTCCAAGGGAACCGAGGCATGCCAAGAGGCACGTTTGTCAAAACTATCCCAATGATGTTTTCCGAGTACACAACCGAAATAAACACCATCCTTGCAAGATACCATTGGAAGGCCAGTCACCATATTGTCTTTACATAGTTGTTGTAATGAGCGATAATTTAAGTGATCAAATCACTCATGCTAAAGTTTACTCAAGTTATCACTATGACAACAAAAATTGAAGGAAAATGTGATGACCCAAAGTTGTTAAATTTGTACAACCTGTTAATATCATCAACAGTTCCAGTAGAAAGGACATTTTGAGGATTTTTAAAATCCTTGATTACAACTTGGTGAGGTGTAAACGTCACAGTTTTACTTTCATCTAAATGAGTAATTTGATAGACTGATAACAAATTGCAGAAATTTTTTGGAACACATAGTACATCACTGAAATGACCATTTTCTACTGGAACTATTTTGGATCCTACAACACTTAGAGATCTATCATCACCAACAAATATTTCTTTGGTGTTACATTCATGCATAGTAGAAAATATGGCTTGATCCTTAGCCATATGATAAGATGCTCCAGAATCAATAATCCATTCATTTGAAGTAGAAGAAGAAGATGCAGTATAAGAGTAACCAGAAGCACAAAGTGCATGTCCATGAGAGTCAGATTCTGAAGACGAATCTATGCTGATGTGGTGCTTCTTCATTGCTGCTTCCAAGGCTGCCATCTTCTTGAAACACTTAGATTCATCATGATTATATTTCCCACAAAAAATGCAATGACGCTCAGTCTTCTTTCCTTTTTGATTGGATCCTTTGTCATTTTTTAAAGGAGCTGACTAAGAGGGTTTGGGACCCTTATTGTTTGGCTTATTATTGCAAAATTTTTGTTTCTTTGGAGGCTTGGACTTTTCTTTCTATTGGGACAATAAGGATTTCCTAGATGTATTTGCATTGTTAAGTATTCCAAGATGAATGAGCTTATCTTGCTCTCTAATTAAGGAATCACAAAAGGATTCAAGACTAGGCTCTTGATAGCTAGCTGCAGTCAATGATTCTTTCATGGAGTAGAATGTAGATACAAAAATAGAATATGCAGATCCAAGTTTGGAAAGAATATGATAAATACATTGTGTGTCTTCTTTCTTAATCTTCCATTCTACACATAAGAGTCTAAGAGTTTTATACTTAGATAAATAGTCTTGAATGCATGAAAAATCATTTGGATTCAAAGAAATCAACTCATTCTCAAGTTGAAGACCCCGAATTTCATTGTGTTTACCAAACACAAATTCCAACTTTTCTCAAGCTAAATCAGGTTCATCAATTCCAGATATGTGGAATCGCAAATCAGTAGAGATTGACATCCCAATCAATCCACGAGCTCCATCACATCTATTTTCCCATTTAATTTTCTTATCATCATCAGTGGGTTCTGTTTCTTTCCCCAAGGTTATCCTGAAAAGTCTCGTACTTCGCAGAACATCCTCCATACGAGATTTCCATGAGAAATAGTTAGAACTTGTAAGTATAATATCACAAGAGGCGGCCATAATGTAAAATAATGGATGAAAGAACAGAAACTAACTGTCTGGATGCAAAGATCTTGAAAAAATATGCCGTTTTAAAGAAAAAGGCACTGAAAACTGATTATGGATGATGAAGTTATGATTAATCAAAGAAAATGTTGAAGATGTCCCCAATAGTGACATGGCAGTTATTAACTTGACCAACCAAAAAAAGAACCCCCCTCTTCCCAAGATCAACCTTTTACAACCACTTTACAATAAAGTTGCTTTGAAGTGAATCACTTTTGTAGAATAAGTGATGTTCACTTTTACAATAATGTTACTTTTAAATAGTGCGGCAATAAACTAAAAGACTTAAGTGACTCACTTTTTATTTTATTTTATTTATATGAGATGCACTTTTACAATAAAGTAACTTGAAAGTAGAAATTGCATGCACTAAAAAGTAGCTTAATAAGACTTAAACTCAAGACTTCTTAAGGAATAAAGCAACTTTGGACCAAGTGAGCTAAGTTTAAAAGGCACATAAAAGAATGGAAAGAGGAAGGGTTTTTTTTTTAACTCTTCTCTCTTGTTCTCCGTGCTTGCCTTTTTTTTTCTGCAAATCACAAAAAAAACGAAAAACAAAAACAAAAAAAACTTTTTCCACACAACGGGGTTAGATATTGGTTAGCTTACCCAGAAATTCTACGTTTTCAAGTTTTCTCGCTGTTTTTTATTTGCTGTGATCACACAAGGTGCACGACAAAGAGCATACATAGCCGAGAAGAGAAGAAAAAAAAACTTCCCCTTTCTGTTTTTGATTTGTCGTGATCGAGTAAGGTGCACGACAAAGAGCATACACAGCCAGGGAAGGCAATAGTCCGAGACTAAAACAGTAAAGATCTAGTAATAAAACTAATAAAATATGAGAGATTTAAAAAATATAAAACAAATTCATCATCGGGTGTTTCTGGAACAAACAGAAACTATTTTCGGTGAAAAAAAACTATTTTCCAATGGAAACAATGCTCCAGACGCAATGGAATAGCTCCCACAGACCACAAATGCACATAAAATCCAGAACCATAAACCCTTTCAAAGTTTCAGCAACAACAGTTCCAGATATTGATCAAAACTGAAAGTGGTCCTTCATAAATGCTCTGATACCATGTTCAGGTACACATGGTACTCCCAAAAGACTGAACACCTTAAGCAATCGCTTCACACAAATAGATCACAGATCAACACACCGATGTTTGTCACGTGGTTAAAACCCTCGAGAGAGAAACAGTCCATGGCCCCAGCCAAATCGCTAATTGGAGCAATTTATTATGCAAAAGAATGAAAGTTACATGAGCTTCTCATAATCGATCAAGTAGACAAGGACCCTCTATGCTCTTTAAATAGAGATCATAGACCAATCGGGTGTTAACCCACAGATCAATGGTAGGTATGATCTAAATGAATTTGAACTGTCAAATCACTCTATGTCTAGAACACATTGTGACCATCAGATTAGAATATATACAAATGCATACTAATGCATACTAAAGAAACACACTTTTACCTAATGGATATATTACATAAGTTGATCTTAACTAACTTCTAAGTGTCTAAATATCCTAACAATGTTTACAAGTGTTCAAGGAATTGCAATTGGAGTTCTTGCATTGCTTAAGTGGGACAATTTTCATTTATGGATTTTATGTATCCTATGCTCTACACAAGTGGTTGTGACAACGTTTTTCTATTGTATTCGATATAATCTTGCTAGTTGAAGCAAGTGGGTACCTCACTACATAGTGATCACCTAAATAATTCAAAGACCCAATATGCTGAGCATACTACACTAGGGAATCTCCAACATTATTTGTAACCCCACATGGGCTTCAATTTAAATGCAATCAAAGACATATATATCTTTTTATATGATTTGGAATCAGATATGAAACAATTGGGTTGCTAGATTTACTAATACTAGTAAAGCAACTTAATCACTGTGCACATTCATTAAATAAAATGGTGCTTTAACTCATTGGCCATTGACTGAAACCATTGCTCCTTCATCTATTATTGGTGGGGCTTTTTATGCCCCTTTATATGTCTTTTTCTCTATTTGTGTGCCTACCTGCAGTGTAGCTTTATTGCATCTGATTCTATGCTAGCTCATAGGAATCCCTGAATATTTCTATATCTAAAATAAGTTCTAACCACCTATACATAAACAAAGCTATTTATAGTTTCTAAACTCACAATCGGTTTTGTGTACTTTCTTTTAAGCTTAGTCGACATCTTCTCTCAAAGAAAATTTTCCAAAGTATCTATTTTTTGCTATTGTTCCTATGTGTTGGATGCCGTTTTGTTAGCGTTTTCGATGTTATTTTTTTGTTGAGCTATGAGAAGGACATGATAATCCTCATGGATTTAAGATAGCATATGTTCATCTATCTTGGGTTCTTTGGAGATTTTACATCCAAATAAGTTTCTTCTTTTCATTGTTTTTTATTTGGATGGTGCAAGTTCTAAGCCATTTGTTGCAAGATACACACAACAAAAGTAGTAAAGGAATGAATCTTACTTTGTCCCTATCTGATTGCAATAAATCCCTTGCAATGCATTTTTTGATCTAGGATTAACCTAGAGCATTAGTTCAAGAAATCCCTCCAGCTTATTTTTCTTTGACTCTACTCATTGTTGGTTGCATTTATGCTAGCCATTGAAGTAGCTTCTTTGCTTTACATTATCCATCATAAAATCCTAGTTGTACTAGCAACAACAAGCAATAAATATAAAAAGATAACTAAAACACGCAACAATGCACAAATATAGAAAACACTCAAGAATGCAATAGCCCCAATAAATCTAGATGAAAATTTTAAGCCTGCAATTTTTTGTTGTGACACTTCATGTTTGCATATATCTCCCAAGCCATGTCAAGGACATGGGTTCCTAAGAATTCATAGAGCTAGAATAGTATCACTCTCTATCATTGTCTATCTTTGTAAATTTTACAAACTCGACATATTGTATAGAACATTGCCTAGTTTTCCTAGTAATGGAAGACAACAAATCTAAAAATTTTGCAAAAAAAAGCATCATCATACATTTTTGAAGATCTAAAAAACACTCAAGAATGAAATAATACCAATAAATATAGATGAACCTTATATTCCTGCAATAAATTTAGATCTCCTAAGCCATGTCGAGAACATGGATTCCCAAAATTAAGACAGATCTAGATTGAGATCTAGCCTCTTGAAATTCAAAATTGAAAATGATTTCAGAGAATAACAAGCATATCTAGATGGTCACAGGATCTAGAGGCTTTCATAACTAAATGGGGGACATTCAAAAATATATACAAGGAATAAGTGTGAGTTGAGTCTATCTAGGGAATATGGGAAGAAGAATTGTTATTTTCTCTAATTAAGC
>LPNX010319085.1:18899-212120 GCA_001517045.1 Pseudotsuga menziesii | reverse complement strand
AGAGGATGCGATCAATGTGTTGGTACTCTATCATATTCAAGAAACTATGAAAGTAACCTCGATATCCTAGCATAGGCTAAGAGTTCAGAAAATGTAGTTGTTCTTCAAGCATGCAGAAATATATTTGTGTAAAACACACTGCACACATCTCTATAAACAATGGGGGGGAATGAGATTTTATAGTCTTAGTATCTTGTATCTTAATTGACCTTGAATTGTATTGATATAGTACTCTTGCATAATAGTGTTGATTATTTATATAGCGGTTTTGATAACAAGGAGGGATACTACTAAAACTGCAGTATAGAATCTCCACTATTAAAGACAAAAGTGGGAATCCCATGAACCTCAAAGGATGAGTGTGTTTAGAAACAAATAATCTGAAATTAACTTTGAACTACGAAAATATGGACCTTCTTGCATACGGAAATCCACCCCAATCGTGACCACGATATATTATCACTGTACCTATCAAACAATAAAAAGGAACCGGTTAAGTGTTCATGTTCTTGAATTCGATGGGTGACACTACACCCTTTATTAATGCCTATCTTTAACAAATTTTACTCAGTGGACATGCTCTATAGCAGGTTGCCTAGTTTTCCTAGCAGTGACATGCCAAATAAAAATTGAGAGAGAAATCGATGGCATAGTAAAAAAAGCTACAATTTTCCATAATGCTAGTTCCCACCTTGTGTTTCTTGCAATATCCTATTGACAAACTATATACTGTCATATATAAAAATCATATGAACCATAAAAGTACAATGCATGGATAAGTCAATCCAAGACCCATATTTGTAGAACACCAAGAGATAGGACGTGTCAACATGATTTCATGAACCATACATAGTAATAACGATAATGGGAAATATTTACGTTCACTTGGGCTAGATCAATTAGGTGTGTTGTGAATCCTAGTTAGAAGAGATGCACTACATTCACCAAATAATGGAATAAAAAAATCAGAGTTTTAACTCCATAGTTCAAAAACAAGTTGATAAGATGGTTAGTCAACCTTGTTTATTTTCCAACACACTCGAAGAAAAAGGACACGCACTATAAAATGGAAGAAACCAAATAAAAAATGTCCACCATTATTTCCATGGCTTCTTTGGATGAGAAATCACATTGCATGCCAATTCACTTAATTTTCTACTTGTAATTGTATACTCCATATTGGAAACAAAATGAAAAAAGCGTTTATCTTGTATGAATTTCTAGCTCCTCGAAATATGACAAGCAACATCCAAAGAGAATCACATCCAATCCCTTATTAGAATTTGTCTTTCCCAACAACAACAATGTCTTTCATCCTATTTGAGAAATGTTGTCTAGGAAATAAGAGCATGCGTGTCTATTAAAAAGAAAAAAAGTGTCAATTATACTCATTTGTGTATTTCCCTCCCATTATAGTCGTGAACCATTATAGTCTTTTCAAACCACACCAATGAATTTGGACACACAATAACCTATCATTTAGTTAAGGACTTTTTTAGTTAAACAAAAAAAAAAATATAAAACGGTCACACTCTAAAGTAAATCTCTATTCACAAAAGGAAAACTGTTAATAGTAACACATACTTGTATTTCTAGACCTCAGTAACTGAAATGTAAATTTGCATACTTGGATATAATGAGAATTATATGCAATTATTCTCATATATGGATGTAAATTAGGTTTCTATTATCATTTTGAAACAAATTACATGAAAAAAACAAACGTACAGTATTCAAGAAAGAAAAAAACATGACATATAATGAAAGGACTTGAATGAGAAAAAAAATTAAGAATCCATTCAATAAAAGGGGTTGTTAAGATATATATATTTTTATCAAACAATATAAAAACACATACACTATAACTGTTAAATAAAGAATGACATACCAAAAAAAAACTTCTTTAGGGACAGAATCAACAATTTTAGTGGAGTTTTGGACAAAACCATTGAATTCTTGCTAATCAACTTTAGCTGCAACATATTTCAATATAAACTCTCATTACCTTGATTTCAATCCAATGTTTAAATTTCTACCTTGACCAAAAAAGGGTGGATAGAGAACAACTTTTTATTCAATAGCAAAAAACCATATGCATTTCAGTTATGCAATACATAAGAGCCATACTGGCCACAAGTTTCTTGATTCTTTGAGATACATAGATGCAGATCTAAACACAATTGAAATCAAGGAAATCTTTGCTTTTCCTCTGACAACTAACATAAACTAAATTCTTTTTATCAAAGCATTAGGAAATCTCGATAGAATTCTTGGATCTTAAAAAAAAACCATTGTTACGGAGAGAAATTCCTATGGCTTGGGGTACCACAACAGACAGCTATGACTCTAGAAATCAATCTTTCCCAATATGCAATAGAAATAAAATTTCTAACACTAAAGGATCAGACCTCGTACCTTATTCCGGACAGTTGAAGTAGATCCCCGTTGAGCTTTCCAATCTACAACTTGAATTGATATAATACTTCCTCAACAACAAGTAAACAATACAAGCATACTATATATCATGGTGTTAGATCTATTCTAGCATATATAATCAATAATGTAAAAGAATTTGACATATTCCAATGGATACAATATTCAATCAAATACACATCATTGGACAGGAAAAGATAGTTCTTATTAATATAAATCAGAGATTACAAGATAGATACAACCTCTGACGACACGTCTACGAACCGGAGAAACTGAATCCCCCACTTGGGCCTCCACCACCTCAATCCTCCATCTCACGATAGCAAGCTCACTAGCAAAAGGCAAGCTTGGGAAGAACACAAAAGTACTCCAAAGGGAAAAAGGGATGCAGACTCAAGCATAAATTCCGGCAACAATGGACTATAGTTTCATTGCTTTCAATCTCTCTATATGCCTTCAATGTACCAAGGGGTTCCTTATATAGCTTCACAAGGGATAATGAAGGGTCGAATCCGAGCGATCTCAAGGCATATGTAAGGCCAGGAGTCAAATGAGTTGGATCCATGTCAAGGAAAACTCCAAAAGGATTTGGATTATGCATACATCTCGATGTACGCGGTTATAGGGGTCAAACCCACGTATGTACGTGGTTATCGGGTAAAAAGCTGCGTATATCCTTTTCTTATGTTTTTTAGGGATGATCAAGGATACATTAAAATACAAAAAGTGGTCCATAGGGGCTAATGAGTCTACAGCGGGACATGGGAAGGCCACACAATGTGTGATTCACCTAGTGTGGTGAAATCTGCTATAACAGATGCCCCCTAATGTATGAGATCAGAGGGGTTATACGATGGCCGAAATACATTATAAGTCCATCCCAGAAGTGAAGTGATGAAGGTACCCAAATGGAAGACCAGCCACCCAATTAGCATAGTACAATAATACAACTCTGTATATAACTGCAAATACATATAGCAGTCCCGGATACATAAGAGTACAATGGCCATGAATAGGCATGAAACATGATAACACATATGTGGTCATCGCCACGTATAATATACATAGATCAGAATCTCCATGATGAAGATATACAAAGGACCATGATCTCCACAAAGGCTAAAGATATACAATAGATCAAGATCTCCATAGTGGCTGGAAATGTCTGACATATACTGGAACACGTCACGAGAGCTGAAATCTCATGAACACTGGCATGATCAAGGAGGTAGCATATAATGGATGCCACCAATATGGAAGGTCTTCTACACAAACCGCTACGAGTACATGTCCTACTATGCGAATAGAGGTGTCGAGGTCGAACATAGTAGTCCATCGTCTGATTACAGGTCATTGATGTATACCGTTAACAGACGCGAGATCACCCACCAATAATGAAAATGGGAATCAAGGTACTAGAGTGCAAACTAACAAGTGTGAATAAATGTGTTGAGGTCGAACACTTGAGAGAATCCATCGATCAGGGGACATTGATGTATTCCCAAAACTGTCGATGGCAAGAGAACCTGCCACTGATGAATGCAAGTCTCAAGGCACTCAAAAGGACTCTAGACTCCAATCCCAGAATAAATGATCTGAAGTCGATGGGATGAAATCCGCTGGAAGGAGGGAATTAAGGCATCCCCCATCATCCAACACGAGGTACTCAGCAAAGCTGTCTAATGAGGAAGAACTCAATCATAAGGTGCACGAACCAGTAACAGTACCGGGAATGGCCGACATGCAAAGTCAAGATAACTGAGGAATGGTCGACACAGATTTCAACTTCCTTCGAACAAGAGCATAACGACGTATGGTGACTGAATGAAGGTAGCATAGACTTGATATACAAACTGGGACATCTCTGTGACATAGGAGGCATCAATAGAGGCTCCATAGGGACTGGAAGCTTAATCAGTCGGTGGAGATAAACTCAGATAAACGAGTACAGCTCCTAAAGTCAAACTATAACCCAACCAATGGATGTGATATACAGTACTCTGTTCGAAGGCGACATGACTCGACAGCTGCCAAAGATAACATCTTTCCTTGTCCGGCTTTTTGGTTTTTTAATTTTTTTGGACTTTTTCAGTTATTTGAAAAGCTTGAAAAAAGAATAAACTAGCTTTATAGTTACAAACTAGGAGGAGACGAGTGTCATCAGGGCAAACAAACTAGTTCCAAGCAGTGGAACATACCTATGCTCAATGCAAGGATACATGTGTAGGATATCGACACTCGAGGGAAAATCCCCTCCCGGTAAAAAGGGAATCAAGCTGCGAAGGATATAAAAAATGGCTTTGCATGGCTAGACATGAGACAAGCTCAGGCTATATGGCTGAAATGCAATGTCAGGGGAGCCGGCGTAAAGCTCAATAAGGCAGGAAAAGCTCATGATAATGCATTCACAACTTGACATAGGGGAGTCCGAAGGGAAATAGGCCAGCATAAGATTCAAGAGTATGAAGCTCTTGCTCAAGGACATGGCAGGACTAAAAGGGGCTCCCGGACCTAAGAGAGGACTCACAGCATGGGTACCAAATGCAAAAGGGAGCTGACTAGGGTACCCATGTATAGGAAAGCTCTAACATTCACATAGTACCACTTCTAACAACAGCATGAAGGTTCCATGATACCATGGAATGGGTTCATACCTAAGGTTAAGATGGAATGGTCATACGGCAATGCATAAGTGCAAGCGGATGTGATATCCTAACCTATATGCCAGTTCAGACATAATACCTATGACAGGCACGAACGGGTTGAAACCTCGGAGAGAGTGTACAAAAAGTTGGATCCTACATGACAACCATATTAGACCAAAACAACCCAAAATAGTCAATAAAGAATCCACACTATAGGGTATAGGGAGGAATGATCATGGCAATAACACCCAAAAGGAAACAATGTGGTGAACAATGGGACATAAAAAGGAAAGTAAGGTGTAGACCCAACATTCACGCATCCACTACCACCCCCATGAGGGTGACCACCGGTGTAAAGACCAAGCGAAGGGAATAAAAATCCTCCATAAATGGAGTAAAGGATGGAAGATGACCATTCCCAAATCTATGAGCATGGTAAGGGGCTGTGATGCCCCCAAGTCTGACACCAGGGTCCGTACTAGGACCAAGGATGGGTGATAGAATACTAGGCATGCCGAAAATAAAAGGAACCAAACTCAAGAGAGCATAAATATACTCAAGTAACCACGATCCCAAAGGCCAACTCGCACACAAAGGGCACACACCTAAGAAAATCTACAACCAAAATACAAGCAAACCAAGGGCAGGACATGTGAGCTCTCGAATGTAGCAGGTATGTCTTGCCTAGGATAGGATCGAAACTC
This sequence comes from Pseudotsuga menziesii, assembly GCA_001517045.1. NCBI lineage: Eukaryota > Viridiplantae > Streptophyta > Pinopsida > Pinales > Pinaceae > Pseudotsuga > Pseudotsuga menziesii. Next base: position 206,338 of record LPNX010319085.1, on the reverse strand, counting down.
CCATACACTACAAGTGGAGGTACGTAACCAATTATAGTGGCCCTCAGCTTCAACGCATAAAGAGACTGTGCTATTTGACCCCAACCTGGCTGGGACACATGCAGAATAACCTCTACAAGTACCCCCTCGATATCCTAGGTAAGGTCACTAAGGTCACCTCAATATAATCAAAGCTTAGGCAGACAGTCGCAGGCGGGATTGACCGTATGGGTAGGGTAGCAAAGCCCGAAACTCTCGAAAGAGCCCCCAGATACGAATACAATCCTGGAAATATCTCCGGTGCTACCTAGTTATGACTAGGGGTCATCCCAATTGAAAACTGCTCACACTACCTCGTGCTTATCTCCCTTTTGAGAGGAGGATCCTGAGAACAATGGTTATACCAAGGATTTCACACTCACCTGGACAGACACCTAGATGTTAATGTTTAGTGATCTTGGAGAATTGACTTACAATGAACTATTCCAAGATCCTAAAACCTAAGCTTGTTGGTGCACCCTAGAAAAGAAAAGAGTGTAATTCATTTTAATTTAGCGTTGATTTTAGTTGGCTGTAATTACTCAAAGGGAATTGGCCGTGCAACTAGTGACATTATGACTCAGCAGTGAAATAAATATGCACACCATAACAAACAATGCTAAGTGCAATCTTTGTCAAATGAAAAATAGGGTATGCCACTACATGAGATGCATAAATATATATTCCTTTCCAAATGTCAATGCAATCCTTCCTATATGAAAGCCTAAAAACAACTCTCATCCAAGCAATCCAATGCAAGTACCTCCTCAAATCCATATCTAAGATGCAACTAAGAGTGCAACTACTTTGTATTTTTCAATATAAAAGAATGAAAAATGCAATAAAATTCATCTAAAACTCTCAGTCTCTGCAGCAAGTATAAAAGACAAGACCATCAAGACACCAAGACAAAAAGAGTAATGCATTAATGGCAAAACAAAAAGGAAAAATGACTAAAACTACTTTCAAAGAAAAATCAATGAAAAAGTGGTCTCTGGTCACAAAAGAAGCATCCAACAAACAACATCAGACCCAAGGAAGACCCAACCACACTCACAACCCACTCAACAACTTCCCACAACATCAAACTCACCAAAAGGGAGGATGTATGCGACTGTATAAAGAACAGCTGCGTATGTACGCGACTTTTAGCCAAAAATCCGCGTATGTACGCGACTTTTAACCAAACATCCGTGTATACAGAGAAGGCAGTGGTAAAAAGTAGGTCAAGGCTAAACCAATAAAGGGGAGTGTCAATGGAAAAACATACTATAAAATGCGACACAGAAACAGAGAGAAATCAAGAGCAAGTCAATAATATCAAGCCCATTGTGCCGATAAAAACCCCGAAAGGCAAAATTACGAGGAACTCCCCAGCGGAGTTGCCAATTCTGTTACGGAAAGAAATTCCTATGGCTTGGGGTACCACAACAGACATCTAGACTCCAGAAATCAATCTTTCCCAATATGCAATAGAAATAAAATGTCTAACACTAAAGGATCGAACCTTGTACCTTATTCCAGACGGTTGAAGTAGATCACCGTTGAGCTTTCCAATCTACAGCTTGAATTGATATAATACTTCCTCAACAACAAGTAAATAATACAAGCATACTATATATCATGGTGTTAGATCTATTCTAGCATATATAATCAATAATGTAAAAGCATTTGACATATTCCAATGGATACAATATTCAATCAAATACACATCATTGGACAGGAAAAGATAGTTCTATTAATATGAATCAGAGATTACAACTGACAACCTCTGACGGCACGTCTGCGAACCGGAGAAACTGAATCCCCCACTTGGGCCTCCACCACCTCAATCCTCCACCTCACAAGGAATAAGTGTGAGTTGAGTCTATCTAGGGAATATGGGAAGAAGAATTGTTATTTTCTCTAATTGCACCCTAACTTTTATAGGGATATGTTTTCTCTTTGCATGCAATCTATGGCAATTTTTTTTCCACACCATAAAGAATATGCCACACATGCCTATGATATAGAAAGAAGATATATTATTATTTATTTGGAAAAGGAGAAATTGACTATTTTTTAATTTCATGTTGACCATCCATCTATGTATGTAAACCTCATTGAAGTTACAACTCCTTGAGATAAGATTACAAAATGTTTTTTACACATAAGACTACATAAGAGGATGCGATCAATGTGTTGGTACTCTATCATATTCAAGAAACTATGAAAGTAACCTCGATATCCTAGCATAGGCTAAGAGTTCAGAAAATGTAGTTGTTCTTCAAGCATGCAGAAATATATTTGTGTAAAACACACTGCACACATCTCTATAAACAATGCGGGGAAATATATACAAGGAATAAGTGTGAGTTGAGTCTATCTAGGGAATATGGGAAGAAGAATTGTTATTTTCTCTAAGCCCTAACTTTTATAGGGATATGTTTTCTCTTTGCATGCAATCTATGGCAAATTTTTTTCCACACCATAAAGAATATGCCACACATGCCTATGATATAGAAAGAAGATATATTATTATTTATTTTGAAAAGGAGAAATTGACTATTTTTAATTTCATGTTGACCATCCATCTATGTATGTAAACCTCATTGAAGTTACAACTCCTTGAGATAAGATTACAAAATGTTTTTTACACATAAGACCACATAAGAGGATGCGATCAATGTGTTGGTACTCTATCATATTCAAGAAACTATGAAAGTAACGTCGATATCCTAGCATAGGCTAAGAGTTCAGAAAATGTAGTTGTTCTTCAAGCATGCAGAAATATATTTGTGTAAAACACACTGCACACATCTCTATAAACAATGGGGGGAAATGAGATTTTATAGTCTTAGTATCTTGTATCTTAATTGACCTTGAATTTTATTGATATAGTACTCTTGCATAATAGTGTTGATTATTTATATAGCGGTTTTGATAACAACGAGGGATACTACTAAAACTGCAGTATAGAATCTCCACTATTAAAGACAAAAGTGGGAATCCCATGAACCTCAAAGGATGAGTGTGTTTAGAAACAAATAATCTGAAATTAACTTTGAACTACGAAAATATGGACCTTCTTGCATAAGGAAATCCACCCCAATCGTGACCACGATATTATAACTGTACCTATCAAACAATAAAAAGGAACCGGTTAAGTGTTCAAGTTCCTGAATTCGATGGGTGACACTACACCCTTTATTAATGCCTATCTTTAACAAATTTTACTCAGTGGACATGCTCTATAGCAGGTTGCCTAGTTTTCCTAGCAGTGACATGCCAAATAAAAATTGAGAGAGAAATCGATGGCATAGTAAAAAAAGATACAATTTTCCATAATGCTAGTTCCCACCTTGTGTTTCTTGCAAGATCCTATTGACAAACTATATACTGTCATATATAAAAATCATATGAACCATAAAAGTACAATGCATGGATAAGTCAATCCAAGACCCATATTTGTAGAACACCAAGAGATAGGACGTGTCAACATGATTTCATGAACCATACATAGTAATAATGATAATGGGAAATATTTACGTTCACTTGGGCTAGATCAATTAGGTGTGTTGTGAATCCTAGTTAGAAGAGATGCACTACATTCACCAAATAATGGAATAAAAAAAATCAGAGTTTTAATTCCATAGTTCAAAAACAAGTTGATAAGATGGTTAGTCAACCTTGTTTATTTTCCAACACACTCGAAGAAAAAGGACATGCACTATAAAATGGAAGAAACCAAAGAAAAAATGTCCACCATTATTTCCATGGCTTCTTTGGATGAGAAATCACATTGCATGCCAATTCACTTAATTTTCTACTTGTAATTGTATACTCCATATTGGAAACAAAATGAAAAAAGCGTTTATCTTGTATGAATTTCTAGCTCCTCGAAATATGACAAGCAACATCCAAAGAGAATCACATCCAATCCCTTATTAGAATTTGTCTTGTCCAACAACAACAATGTCTTTCATCCTATTTGAGAAATGTTTTCTAGGAAATAAGAGCATGCGTGTCTATTAAAAAGAAAAAAAGTGTCAATTATACTCATTTGTGTATTTCCCTCCCATTATAGTCATGAACCATTATAGTCTTTTCAAACCACACCAATGAATTTGGACACACAATAACCTATCATTTCGTTAAGGACTTTCTTAGTTAAACAAAAAAAATAAAATAAAACGGTCACACTCTAAAGTAAATCTCTATTCACAAAAGGAAAACTGTTAATAGGAACACATACTTGTATTTCTAGACCTTAGTAACTGAAATGTAAATTTGCATACATGGATATAATGAGAATTATATGCAATTCTTCTCATATATGGATGTAAATTAGATTTCTATTATCATTCTGAAACAAATTACATGAAAAAAACAAACGTACAGTATTCAAGAAAGAAAAAAACATGACATATAATGAAAGGACTTGAATGAGAAAAAAAATCAAGAATCCATTCAATAAAAGGGGTTGTTAAGATATATATATATATATATATATTTTTATCAAACAATAGAAAAACACATACACTATAACTATTAAATAAAGAATGACATACAAAAAAAAACTTCTTTAGGGACAGAATCAACAATTTTAGTGGAGTTTCGGACAAAACCATTGAATTCTTGCTAATCAACTGTAGCTGCAACATATTTCAATATATTATCTCATTACCTTGATTTCAATCCAATGTTTAAATTTCTACCTTGACCAAAAAAGGGTGGATAGAGAACAACTTTTTATTCAATAGCAAAAAATCATATGCATTTCAGTTATGCAATACGTAAGAGCCATACTGGCCACAAGTTTCTTGATTCTTTGAGATACATAGATGCAGATCTAAACACAATTGAAATCAAGGAAACCTTTGCTTTTCCTCTGACAACTAGCATAAACTAAATTCTTTTTATCAAAGCATTAGGAAATCTCGATAGAATTCTTGGATCTTAAAAAAAACCTTGTTTTGCCTATATCAACTAACATAAACTAAAATAATTTTATGGGAACTTAACTTACTAGTACTAGTTAAGCAACTTAATCCAAGGGCACATTCATTAAATAAAATGGTGGTTTAACTGGTTGGCCATCGAATTAAAATGTTTCTCCTTCCTCTATTATTGGTGTACCTTTTTATGCCCCTTTATATGTCTTTGTCTCTTTTTTTGTGCCTACCTCCACTGTAGCGTTATTGCACCTGATTCTATGCTAGCTCATAGGAATCCCTAAATATTTCTATATCTAAAATAAGTTCTAACCACCTATACATAGAGAAATCTATTTATATTTTATAAACTTATAATTGGTTTTTTGTACTTTCTTTTCAGCTTAGTCGGCATCTTCTCTCAAGGAAAATTTTCCAAAGTATCTATTTTTTGCTAGAGTGCAGAATTCTCTTTTTTATATTGTTCCTATGTGTTGGACAACATTTTCTTAGCATTGCCAAATTTTTTTTGAGCTATTAGAAGTATATAATAATCCTCGTGGATTGAATCTAGCATATGAGTTGATCTATCTTGGGTGTTTTAGAAATTTTACATCCAAATAAGTTTCTTCTTTTCATTGTTTTTTATTTGGATGGTGCAAGTTCTAAGCCATTTGTTACAGGATAAACACAACGAAAGTAGTAAAAGAATGAATGTTACTTTTTCCCAATGTGATTGCAATAGATCCCTGCAATGTATTTTTTTGATGTAGGAATAACCTAGAGCATTCCTTGAAGAAAGTCCTCCAGCTTATTTTTCTTTGACTCTACTCATTATTGGTTGCATTTATGCTAGCCATTGAAGTAGCTTCTTTGCTTTACATTATCCATCATAAAATGCTAGTTGTACTAGCAACGACAAGAAAGAATATAAAAAGATAACATAAAACACACATCAATGGACAAAGCTAGAAAACATGCAAGAATGCAATAGCCCCAATAAATCTAGATGAAACTTTCAATCCTGCTATATTTTGTTGTGACATTTCATATTTGCATAGATATCCCAAGCCATGTCAAGGACATGGGATCCCAAAAATACATAGAGATGGACTAAGATCACTCTATATCATTGTCTATCTTTGTAAATTTTACAAACTCGACATATTGTATATCACATTGTCTAGTTTTCCTAGCCATGGAAAGCAAAAAATCTAAAAATATAGAAGAAAAAAAAGCATCATCATACATTTTTGAAGATCTAAAAAAAAAATCAAGAATGCAATAATGCCAATAAATGTAGATGAACCTTATAGGCCTGCAATAACTATAGATCTCCCATGCCATTTCAAGAACATGGGTTCCCAAAAAGACATAGATCTAGATTGAGATCTAGTCTCTCAAAATTCAAAATTCAAAATGATTTTAGACAAGAACAATAATATCTAGATGGTCGCGGGATCGAGAATCTATCATAACTGAATGGAGGGCATTCAAACAAATATACAAGGAAGAAGTGTCAAATGAGTCTAGCTAAGGAACATGGGAAGAAGAATTGTTATTTTATTTGATTGTGCCCAAAATTTTCTAGGGATATTTTCTCTTTGCATGCCATCTATGGCAAGTTTTTTTTGCACACCATAAAGAATATGCCACACATGCCTATGATATTGAAAGAAGCTATATTATTATTTATTTGGAAAAGGAGAAATGGATTATTTTTTAATTTCTTGTTGACCAACCATCTATGTCTGTAAACCTCATTGAAGTTACAACTCTGTGACATAAGATTACAAAACATTTTTTAGACATAAGACCACAGAAAATGATGCGATCAATGTATCAATACTCTGTCATATGCAAGAAACTAGGAAAGGGGACTCAATATCCTATCATAGGCCGAGTCTAGAAAATGTAGTTTTTCTTCAAGCATGCAGAAATATATTTGTATAAAATACACTGCACACATCTCTATAAACAATGTGGAAAAAATGAGATTTAATAGTCTTAGTATCTTTTATCTTAATTGAGCTTGATTTTTAATGATATAGTACTCTTGCAGACTAGTATTGATTATTACCATTGATAGAAAGGACATATACTATTCAATCTGCAATATAGAATCTCCACTATTAAAGAAAAAAGTCAGAATCCCATGAACATCAAAGGATGATTGTGTTTAGAAACAAATAATCCAAAATTAACTTTGAACTATGAAAATATGGACCTTCATGCATAAGGAAATCCACCCCAATCATGAGCAAGATATCTTATAAATGTGCCTCTCAAACCATAAAAAGGAATCAGTTAAGTGTTCAAGTTCTTGTAGTCGATGGGCCAAGATACACTCTTTATCAATGCCTATCTTTAACAAATTTTACACATTGACCATACTCTATAGCAGGTTGCCTAGTTTTCCTAGCAATGACATGCTAGATAAAAATTGAGAGACAAGTCAATGGCCTAGTAAAAAAAAAGCTACAAGTTTCTATAATGCTAGTTCCCACCTTGTATTACCTACAAGATCCTATTGAAACACTATATACTATCATATATAAAAATGGTATGAACCATAAAAGTACAATGCATGGATATGTCAATCCAAGGCCCATATTTGTAGAACAACAAGAGATAGGACCTGCCAACATGATTTCATGGATTGGACATAGTAATAACGATAACAGGCAGTAGTTGGGTTTGGGTTCACTCGATCTAGATAAATTAGGTGTGTCTTGCATCCTAGTTAGAATAGATGTGCTACATTCACCAAATAATGGAATAAAACAAAAATCATAGTTTTAACTCCAATGTTGAGAAGCAAGTTGTTAAGATGGTTAGTCAACCTTGTTTATTTACCAACACACTAGAAGACAAAGCACACAAGCACTATAAAATGGAAGAATCCAAAGAAAACATGTCCACTATTATTGCTGTCCAAAAAACAACAATGTCTTTCATCCTATTTGAGAAATGTTGACTACCCAATAAGAGCACGCGTGTCAATTAAAAAGAAAAAAAATGACAACTATAGTGGCAAGACAATAATAGATGTCTTTTCAAACCACACTGAATGAGTTTGGACACAACCTTTTTTTAAGGTATTTCTTAGTTAAACAAAAAAAATAAAAAAAATAACCTCACACGCTGAATTAAATCTCTATTCCCAAAAGGAAATCTGTATTTCTAGATGTCAATAACTGAAATGTAAATTTACAGACTTAGATATAATGAAAATTGTATGCAGTTCTTTGGATGTAAATTAGGTTTCTATTATCATTCTCAAACAAGTTACATGAAAAAAACAAACTTAAAAAGAAAAAAAACATGACATATAATGAAAGAAAAGGACTTGAATGAGAAAAAAAATAAAAAATCTATTGAATAAAAAGGGTTGTAAAGATATATATTTTTTTATCAAACAAGAGGAAAGCACATGCACTTTAATTATTAAATAAAGAATGGCAAAAAAAACTTCTTTAGTGACAAAATCACAATTTTAGTGGAGTTTAGAACAAAATGATTGAATTCATGCTAGTCAACTGTAGCTGCAACATATTTCAGTATTTACTCTTATTACCTTGATTTCAATCCAATGCTTTATTTCTACCTTGACCAACAAAGGATAGATAGAGAACAACTTTTTATTCAATAGCAGACAACCATATGCATTTCAATTATGCAATATGTAAGAGCCACACTGGCCACGAGTTTATTGAATCTTTGAGATACATAGATGCAACTCTAAACACAATTGAAATCAAGGAAACCTTTGCTTTGCCTCTAACAACTAAGAGAAATGTTGTATAATTGAAATGCATCTAGCATATGTTCATTGAAATGCATCTTTGAATCTAGCATATGTTCATCTATCTTGGGTTCTTTAGAAATTTTACATCTAAATAAGTTTCTTCTTTTAATCGTTTTTTATTTGGATGGTGCAAGTTCTAAGCAATTTGTTGCAGGATACACACAACTAAAGTAGTAAAGGAATGGATGTTACTTTGTCCCTTTGTGATTGCAATAGATCCCTGTAATGTATTTTTTGATCCAGGAATAACCTGGAGCATTCCTTGAAGAAAGTCCTCCAGCTTATTTTTCTTTGACTCTAGTCATTGTTGGTTGCATTTGTGCTAGCCATTGAAGTAGCTTCTTTGCTTTACATTAATCCTATTTGTACTAGCAACCACAAGAAAGAAATATAAAAAGATAACATAAAACAAGCATCAATGCACAAAGCTAGAAAACACTTGAGAATGCAATAGCCCCAATAGATCTAGATGAAAAGTTTAAGCCTGCAATATTTTGTTGTGACACTTCATATTTGCATAGATATCCCAAGCCATGTCGAGGACATGGGTTCCCAAAAATACAATGGAAATGGCAAGCTTGATTTCAATCCAATGCTTTATTTCTACCTTGACCAACAAAAGATAGATAGAGAACAACTTTTTATTCAATAGCAGAAAACCATATGCATTTCAGTTATGCAATATGTAAGGGCCATGCTGGCCACCAGTTTATTTATTCTTTTGAGATACATAAATGCACCTCTAAACACAATTGAAATGAAAGAAACCTTTGCTTTGCGTCTGCCAGCTAACAAAAACTAAAATCATTTTATCTTAGCATTCTTGGAAATGAAAGAATTCTTGGAAACTTACCAAAAAAAAACTATGTTTAACTATAATCATTTAATGGGAACTTAACTTAACTAGGCAAGCTCTTTGGAACTTGAACCGATCGGTGTCAGCGTCAGTGTCTCCTCCCAGAATTCCGTCTTCAATTTGTGGTTCAATTTGTGGTTTCGCAGTTCGGAAAATCTTCTCCAGAGTTTCCAAACCCGTTGCACGAGCTCGAAGATCTTCTTCGTCTGCATTGCTATCTTGCAAGACCATCTGGCACACATGCAAGAGGGTGGCCTCAATATCAAGCACATTTAATTTCCAGAGTGAGCGAATCAGCAATTCTTTGTTGGACTGTAGAAATGCTTTCAACTGACTATAATAATCAGAATAATTTTGTGCTGTACGCAGCTGGCGGCTCAAATCTAGTAGTAATTGTATTAGTGCACAAGCAGCTGTTGCTGCTGTGATGCGCAATTGATTTACATGCAGCACAGCCGAACATCCACCTGCTTCCTTTGCCACTTGCCTTTCATATATGGAACTAATTATCTGCAGCAGATTGCCTCCGTAAGAACCCGAGCTTGCACTGAGCCGTTGAACTTCAGATTTAGCTTGTTGTACAAACCCTTCTTTGTCACCTTGTACATACTGACTAAGACGATTTTTCAAAATCTGTGCAAGTTTTTCATCTCTCTCGTTCTGGGCAGCATTCAGCTTCTCTTCTTGCACTTCCATGCTATCAGTAGACGAAAAACAAGTCACCATTGAAGGCATTCCAAGCTGGCCTACATACTCTTCAAATAACTCAATTCCAAACAGCATAGCAAATGATTCTGCTGGGTCTTTCATTGTTCCCATTATTACTTCTGCTTGGGCTTTTCCAAACAGAACAGCAAGGACTTCTACTGGGTCGTTTCCAAGCAGCATAGCAAGGACTTCTGCTGGGTCTTTCAATATTGTTCCCATTGATGCTTCTGCTGGGTCTTTTCCAAACAGCATAGCGAGGACTTCTGCTGATCGGTCTTTCATTCTTCCCATTGGTACTTCTGCTGGGTTTTTTCCAAACAGCATAGCAAGGATTTCTGCTGGGTCTTTTTCAAACAGCACAGCAAGGATTTCTGTTGGGTGTTTCATTGTTCCCATTGATACTTCTGCTGGGTCTTTTCCAAACAGCATAGCAAGGACTTCTGCTGAGTCTTTCATTTTTCCCATTGATACTTCTGCTGGGTCTTTTCCAAACAGCATACCAAGGATTTCTGTTGGGTCTCTTTCAAACAGCATAGCAAGGGAGTCTTTCATTGTCCCCATTGATAGTTCTGCTGGGGCTTTCCAAACAGCGTAGCAAAGACTTGTGCTGGGTCTTCCACTGTTCTGTTGAGCCGTTGAACTTCAGATTTAGTTTGTTGCACAAACCCTTCTTTGTCTCCTAGTACATAAAGATTAATACGATCTTTCAAACTCTGTGCAAGTTTTTCTACTCTTTCCTTTTGGACAACCTTCAACTTTTCCGGCTCTGATAGTTCCATGGTATCTTTATTTTCACCTTCTGTTGGGCCTTTCATTGATACGCCTGCTATTCCATGTGCGTCATATGATGACCGTTTTGCTGGATCACTGAGAACTTGGTAAGCTTCTCCCATTTCCTTCAATTTCTTTTGCCGCTCGACGAGTATTCCTTTCATAAGCTCTCTTAATCACTGCTTCAGTGGCCACCAAGCAAGTTGTAATAACGTGTTTCCTTCACCATTTCTACGAATCTCTGGCAGATTCGAGAATTCAAGAAGAATCTCTGGGATGGACACGAAGCAAGTCGTGATTTCAAGAAGAATCAGCTGCGAATTCGGTGTTCTCCGCGAGCTCTGCTGGCTTGGATTGGAAAATCAACAGTAGGCGAAATCAGGGCGATGATTTCAAATGTCCGTATTATTTCCGGTATTTACAGAGATATGAAAATTGACAATTGACAACAAAAAGCCAAAAAATTTAACATATAAAAGAGAAAAGAGATAGAAGAGAGTTTTACTTTAATATTATCGCCTTTCCTTTCGCAGCAATCTTTTGTCTCCTTAATGTTTTCTTCGCAAAGAAATTGAATTAAGATCGGAAGAATCTGTTCTCAAATCTTATTATGAAATTAAACATAAAGAGTTTAGAGTTTAATTTAACATTTTCCTTAATAAAATAAAATTTAATATTTTTTTAATAAAATAATGTGATGTTGTTTTGTTATCCATTTTAAAAAAATAAATAAATAAAATTAAGTAGATTTTGAACCTTTTTCTCTAAAAACATATTAAAATATTATTGATCTCTGGAAATTGACTTTGAGGGAGTGCTTATTTTCCCCAAAAATTTACTTTTGTAATCTTGTTTGACCAAGTTCCCACTTTGGGACCACATGGCATTGCTTGAGTTTCCTACCACATGGCATTACTTCCCTTGTAGCGCTCTCTAAGAGGACCACAAATTAATTTAATCCCAAAATAAAGAAATAACAACAACTAAGCAAGTGAGCCCTTTCCTTCTTAATCATGATTCAAACACCAATGGTTGGACCCCTTGTCCCAGTATTTTCATGGAGATGGAAATTAACAACAAAAAGTCCCAAGTCCGTTCAATATTTTAACCTTTTTTTTTTTTAACTTTGTTATGTTTCTAAATTCCAACACAATGCCAATCCATGAAATTTTAGAATAATTATGCTAAAGGATTTGGGGGCCTAATTGTGCGATGGAGTGGTTTTCACTCTCCCTACTTCATTGTTCATTGTAATATAATTTCTATTTATTTTTACTACCCATTTGAAAATATATGAAATATAATAGTTTTCTATAATAAATTGTCTATTAAAATTGTGGATCCCCTTTAGATTGGATGGTTAGGAAGGATGATTGTTTACCTCCCCAGCTTTTGAGTATATTGTCTCCAATGTTGATTTAATAATTACTAGTTACATCATTTATTGAAACATAATTATTATGATGATGATGATGATGGTTAACGTCCTTGAGACCAAACTTTGGTCTATCGGACCTAAAGAAACAAATTAATTAGTTTGTTTTAACATTGTATTCCTATGCTTAAAGAGCTTGGTGAGAAGCGTCCCGAGCTCACTATAATTTTGACAAGTTAAAAGGATAGGAAGGTCGGTATTGCAACAAAGATTGTGAAACTGAGATCTAATGTGGGTGTATGTAGGACACTCTAAGAGGAAGTGGTTTTCGTCTTCAATGTTTTCCTTAGTCTAAAGACTTAAGAAATCAATAATATTTTTCACCGACCGGTAACATGAAGTAAACTCGACACAACAACAATTTGATAGAATTACAAAATCATATAACCAAACATTAAGAAGACTTGTGTCGACCACTCTGTTGTAAAACCTGGAACTTTTACTGGGTGAAATGTTTATGGATTCTTTGATCTTTCACTGAAACTGTAAATGTAAACAACATTTGCACAAGTAATTCTTGGAGAGAACGTGCGGCTAAATAAAAATGCATTGCACCATAAACTATTTGATTTATATAAATTGTTGGGACATAACATAGAACTATATGCTGTAAATGCAAACTTGGAAATTTACAGAGATATTTCACCTTTCACAGAGCTTCAGCTCTCGACATTTTCAAACCCACAGAAGCTTGAAATTCGACACTATTCTCTTCACTCTTTGCTCAGAATTTTCTCAGAGTTCTCTCTGTTGTGTCTAACTTAATTTACAATCTTCTTCTTCTATTTATAGGGATACTAGAATTTGCTTCTCTGTGAATCTATTGATTCAACATTAAAGACTGTAATAACTATCTACGTAGAAACTTAGCTTTATAAATTTAATTCAACAGGTTCATATTACAGAATCGTGGATTCTTCAATCTTGTCAGACTATCTGACAGAGACTGAACTGATACAGACTCTAGAAAATTCGTATGAGATCTGGTATAGATCTGTGATTAATTAATATTTCCAACACTCCCCCTTAATTATGAGTAAATGGGTATTTTTTAAAACAAAATTTTACAAAATGATTCAGAGCTTAGACTTGCTCTATGCATGACAGAGTTCACTGTGCAGAACTTGTCATTCCAAGATAACTTGGCAAATATTGGAATGTATCCTTTTCTAATGGTTTTGTAAAGATGTCTGCAAGTTGATCTTCACACCTGCAAAATTCTAAGCAAATTTCTTTGTTGTTCACCAACTCTCTTATGAAATGAAACCTTGTGCAGATGTGCTTGGTTCTCTTATGGAACACATGATTCTTAGATAATGCAATGGATGAATTGTTGCTGTAGAAAATGATTGTTGGTTCTTGTTGGTTTTGTGATAGGTCTTTTAACATTCTCTGCATCCAGACAGCTTGACATGCAACGCTTGTAGTTGCAACATACTCTGATTCCGTTGAAGATAGAGTTACTGTGGGTTCTTTCATTGAAGCCCATGAAACAACACCTGTACCAAATTGAAATGTCTACCCAGATGTGTACTTCCTGTCATCTATGTTGCCTCGATTGTCACTGTCAGTGTATCCAATGAATTTAAAATTTTCTGAGGTTCAATACATAATGCCAAGGTCTTGTGTGCCACTTACATACCTCGGAATTATTTAACCTGCTTGCCAACGAGAGTCTTTCGGTGAGTCCATGAATCTTGAGATCAGACTTAATCCATACATAATGTCTACTCTCATCTTTGTTAAATACATAAGGCTGCCAACCAACCTTTTGAACATTGTAGGATCTATAGTTGATCCATCATCATCCTTGCTCAATTTTAAACCTATTATTACTGGTGTTGATGATGTCTTTCAATTTGACATATTAAATCTTTTTAAAACTGCACTTGGCATATTTTGACTATGATATAAATATACCACTTTCACATTGTTAGACTAAAATGCCTGTAAAAAATTTCATAAACCCCCAAATCAGTTATTTCAAATTCACTTTTCATGACCGCTTTAAAATATTTTATGCCAAAGTCACCAGTAAATATTAAATCATCTACATACATTAAGATAATTAACATCCTACCTTTCTCATCAACTTTGGTATACAAAGTCGGTTCACTTTTACTTCTGTGAAATCCATTTTTAGTGATATAGGAATCAATCCGACTATAACAAGCTCTAGGAGCTTGCTTCAAACCATAGAGTGCCTTTTTTAGCTTGTACACTTTATTCTCTTGACCAAGAACTTCTTACCCTTGTGGTTGTTCCACATATACTTCCTCTTCTAGATAGGCATTCAAAAATGCTGACTTAAAATCCATTTGATAAACAGGCCATTTGTTTTGTGCACTAGTGGCCAAGACTGTTATGACTGTATCCATGTGTGCAACATGTGCAAAAGTTTCATTGAAGTCTATACCAAGCTTCTTTGTGAACCCTCTTGCGACCATTCATTCTTTGTGCTTCTGCATATTCCCATCTTCATCTTTCTTTGTCTTGTAAATCCATTTGACACTGATTAAATATTTTTATTTTGGTACATCTACCAACTCCCATGTTTGATTCTTCTCAATGCATTCTATTTCTTCATCCATGTCTTGTGCACATACTTATTCTTCGATAGCTTCCTCAAATGTTAGTGGATCATATATAGGAGAAAATAATGAAAACTTCAAATATTTCATGTAGACTTCTTGTCTTCGCCGGTTCTATCGATGTTGACCTCAAAAAAATACTTGATGGAGTTTGTTCTCCTCTTGGTGTGCTTGTCGGTGTAGCTTGAGTTGCAAGTTGTGTTGATGTTCCTTGTGTTGAACCATGTCTTAGTGTCATGGGATTCAAAGGTACTACAACAGGTTGATTTACATGTGGTGTTTGAACCACTTCCTCTGTCATGTCATCATTGTCGACATTCAACACAATCTTGACATTTATCTCGACAGTTCCATCCCATGATTCATTCTCGAAAAATTGAACATATCGACTGATGATCACTTTCCTTGCAATAGGATCATACAACTTTAATGCTTTTGTGTCTTCAGAGTAACCAACAAAATTACATTTCTGTCCCTTCTTGTCTAGCTTCCTTCTTAGCTCATTTGGAACGTGAGCATATGCAACACAACCAAAATTTTTTAAATGAGAAACACTATGATTCATACATGTCCATGCTTCTTGAGGAACTTTGCTCTTCACACTCTTTGTCGGACAGGTTCATGATATATACAGAAGTTACGACTGCTTCAGCCCAATATTCATTTGAAAAAAGCTTCTCTACCATCATGATGTACGCCATCTCCATAATGGTTATGTTCTTTCTTTCAGAAACATTGTTCTATTGAGGTGTATATTGTGTAGTGAATTGCTTTTGTATGCCATGGGTCTTGCAAAAATTTATAAATTCATTTGAAACATATTCACCTCCTCTCTGTTTGTTTCTCCCCCTGCCTCTACCACAGCTTATGGATGACTGTGCTATGAGTGCACCTTCCAATGATGTATTTGTTCTACTAATTCCATGTTCATGATTGATGAGTGAAGCTTGCAACTCATCAATGGTAAACACCGGCATGTCTTTGTTTTCTTCCAAGGTCACAACCAAGGATTCAAATCTTGGGGGAAGACTTCTGAGAATTTTTTCAACAACCCTTTGGTCAGCTATAGTTTCTCCATGAGATTTCAATTGATTAATCATACCAACAACTTTGGTGTAGAATGAGTCTACTGACTCTATATCTTTCATAGACAGAGATTCAAAATATCTTCTAAGAATTTGTAACTTAGAAGTCTTTACCTTGCCAAAACCTTGATAGGAAGTTTCCAATGTGTTCCATGTCTTCTTAGAGGTAGTTGCTGCTGCTACTCTTGGGACTATGATTTCATGCATGGCTTGATGTATGTAGAACAAATATTTTCCATCATTCTTCCTATGTTCCCTCAGTGTATCTTTCTAATCTTCTGTGAGATTGTTATATGCCGTCTAATCTGCTAGTTCTGCATAACCATTATGGACAATTTCTCGAACATCTTGACCTTTGAACAAAGCCTTCATTGTTAAAGACCAATATTCATAATTATTTCCTATAAAAATTGGATTTTGCAAACTCAACAGGTTTGAACCAGAAGAGGAAGCCATTTTTAATTTTTAATTTTCCTTAGAAAATTACTTTTTCAATTTTTAAGACAGGGTTTCTTTCCTAAACCTGCTTTGATACCAGTTAGCAAAAACTGAGCTGACTAAACTTGAGTTACCGCTAAGCTATAAAGTTAATTTCACGTCAACTTCGACTTCTTCTTTTACTTGTTGGGTAAAACTTGTCTAGATTTGACTAGACAAGTCTACCAAAATATTTTGACAAGTTTTTTAAAGACGAAATTTGGTCGGACTCTTCAACCTGACTCTTTTTATCTCAACAAGTTCTTACTAGTTGGTTCTACCGACTTACTTGACTTCGACAGAGTTACTTCGACATACTTACTCGATAGGTTTACTTCGACCGTTTTACTTCGACTGATTTACTAGACAGGCTTACTTACATATTTACTCTCGATGGGTTTACTTCAACTAACTGACTTTGACTTGACCACTTTTAGTCAAATTTCATAAATGATTTTGCTCAGTCTAAAGACTTAAGAAATCAATAATATATTTCATCGACCAATAACATGAAGTAAAAATCGACACAACAACGATTCGACAAAATTACAAAATCATATAACCAAACATTAAGAAGACTTGTGTTGACCACTCTGTCGTAAAACTTGGAACTTTGACTAGGTGGATTTTTTATTGATTCTTTGATCTTTCACTCAAACTGTAAATGTAAACAACATTTACAGAAGTAATTCTTGGAGAGAATGTGTGGTTAAATAAACATATATTTATCCATAAACTATTTGATTTATATAACTTGTTGGGACATAACATAGAACTAGATACCGTAAATGTAAACTTGGAAATTTACAGACATATTTCACCTTTCACTGAGCTTTGTCTCTCAACATTTTCAAACTGACAGAAGCTTGAGATTCAACACTATTCTCTTCACTCTCTGCTCAGAATTTTCTCAGATTTCTCTCTGTTATGTCTAACTTAATTTACAATATTCTTCTTTTATTTATAGGAAAACTAGAATTTGATTCTCCGTGAATCTAGTGACTCAACATTAAATACTATAATAACTATCTACCTAAAAACTTAGCTTCATAAATTTTATTCGATAGGTTTATATTACATAATCGTGGACTCTTCAATATTGTCAGACTATCTGATGGAGACTGAACTGATACGAAATCTGGTAAAGTCGGTTGATGTCTAGTACGGATATGCGATTAATTAATATTTCCAACACTGGATTGGAAAATCAACAATAGGAGAAATCAGCCCAATGATATTTCAACTATTAGTATTATTTCCAGTATTTATATAGACATGAAAATTGATAACAAAAAGTTTCGTTGGAATCAAATGACATGTTCTTAAACTCTGAAATACAAATACATCAAATACATCGAATGCATGGAATTTAAATGAAATGCGGCGTATGTATTAGAGAAATGAGACATAGATCTTTATTAGAAAAAATGAAGGGTAGTAAATCTACAGTGGGTGCAGTTCTTTATTAGAAAAACTAAGAAAAACTATTGTGTTTAATGAAGAAAATAAAAAACGGAAACATATAGAAGTTTATGAATTGCTTCATGATAAAATAGAAAAGATAGAAGAGATATTTACTTTAACCTTAATGCCTTTACATTCACAACAATCACTTTAATGTTTTCTTCGCAAAGAAATTGAATTAGGGTTTGAAGAATCTGTTCACAAATCCCATTATGAAATTAAACATAAGAGGTATTTTCTTTATATGGAAATTAATTTAACTTTTTTTTTAATAAAATGGAAAAGGCAAGTTAACAAATGATAAAAATCCATTCTCCTTCCTCATGACATTCTTTTATTAACTTCATTAGGCCTCTTAAGGTCAAATTTCCCTCCATGGGCTTCCTACTACTCATCTTAGTGGTTTAGTAACTCCTATGACATTTGTCCTTCTTCTTCATGCTCCAATTCTTTCCCCAATTTGAATGGCTCCATATAGCTCCCTAATATTCCGACTTGGTGGCTATTTTTAGCTCTGCCATGTCATATTTTTCATATGTATGAAATCAGGTATGAATTTGTCATATTTTTCATAGAACCTTTCATCATTGGTTCTCATAGAGTGCATGGAATCTCCTTCCAAGTGGAACACAATGTCTTCTTCATCTCTTCCTCTTCCATGGGAGTTACTCTAATTTAATAATTAGAATTCATTAGCTCATGATATGCTATTTGACACCACATCACCCTCTAATAATGTTACATTCCCCATCGATTTGAATTTCAATGAATATTATACCAAGTGTGTGGGAAATCTAGTCACCCAAAGGTTTGGAAAGCTTCCAAGTGTCTTCATGAACTAATCCCCATTTATTTTCTTAGCATTTATTATTTATGTGACCCATTAATGTTGATGTATTTGTAACTTTGGAATGTATTCACTTGTATATTTCTTATTGTATTTCATTATACCTCGATAGAGATGTTTGTTCCTCCGACCGGGAGAGTCATTAATATAATAAATTCATGTAAACTAATTGAGGTTAACCCTTCATTGTAAGTTAGGGAAATATTCCCCACAGTTGAGGGGTGTTACAGTTATTAGAATCTCCTAGTGAGGTTGGCCCTGTAAGAGTAAAAGTCAAGTGGAAAACAAGTATAAATAGAGAGTGAGACTCTCTATTTGGTACACACACAGTCACTCAACTATAGCGCATGAGTGAGAGAATAGGAGCTCACACAAGTGAAAGAGAGAACAACTGTGGAGATCATCTTTGTGTTTTTGGGTTTTAATTTTGCTATTGGTGCTCTTTCTATCTCTGAGGAAGTTGTGGGGAATTCTTCGTTATGGTTTTCCCGAGGAAAACTCTTTGTGTCTGTTGTCTCTTGTGATTATTTCTATGCATGTTATTCTCTCGGATAAGATCCTAGATCATATTGTTTAAATTATAAAAATCTAACATGGTATCAGAGCTAACCTGAGAAGAAGACACTATGCAGCTACAGAAGCTAGGGTTTCTTATTTTTTTGGGTCTCCCTCCATAGATCATCAGCAAAAATAGGCTAGGATAACTCTCCATTGAAGGGCACATCTTTCTGTTGAAGCAGAATAAGATTCTGAGCATTTTTCAGTTTTTGACCTACCACTACAGCGAAAAATTAGGGCTTTTCAGAGAACAGGAATTTTTGAGTGAGCCCAACATAGGATTGCTCTCTGCCTCAAAATCAAAATTCTTGAGTGAGCCCAACATAGCATTTCTCTCAACTTCAGGTTCGCTATATTCTGGGAGATATGATTCCTCCAAATCAAGGTTCCAGCCTCTCCTAGGATTCATTCCTAAATAGGACACCTTGGGAGAATTGCTATATCTCGGGCTATGAAAATCCAAATTAAATTTTACAAGATATTCCAGATAGGGCATGGACATTAATTTCTGCGGTAAAAATTTTAGACCCCGAAGGTGAAACAATGACATGTGGCAGTCTATACAAGTTCGCTATGTTGAACAGTCTTGAAATAAGTCACATTCGGAAAACTCTCATAAGTCCCAATTGGTGAAACCAGATCTACTCAAACCTATGGTGTTGGAAATAGGATAGATGAGGCTACCTCAATGCGATGTTTTAAACACAGAGGATCATTACTTTCAAATATATTGCGGAAACAATATCAAGAAATTTTGGAGAAGAAATTGAAGAAAACTAGGACATCAGATATTTTGTAGTTCTGATCACAATTTTGGGAGAATGAGTATGCTTCTTAGCTTGGCTTGAGGAGGCACATATTTCTATCCAATAAAATATGAAATATTCCAAGTTTTGAAAATTAAGGTTTTTTCTAACAAACCCTAGATCAACCAAATCTGGAACCAGGACGGACACCTCAAATCGACAAGATCTACTCTTTTTCTATTTACATTTGAGGTTATCATTTCAGAATGACCTATCACACCAGCTTGATAAAAATATTGGTGAAGCTAACAACTTCCAAGTATGGAAGTATCAGACCTCTATGATCCTTGAAAAAATTGACTTGGATCAGTACTTCAGTAAGAAAGTTCTAGGATCCAGAGGGAGATTAGACTAAGGCTAGATCCAAGAGAATCATTGTAGATTCTATTACAGATAATCTCATCTCTCATATCTCATCCTTTAAGACACCAAAAGGAAGTGTTCGATGATATGATGAAGCAATCGAAGAATAATAAGAGATTGTTATAACCACCTTGAATGGTCTCCCATGATCATGGGATTAATTCATTGGAGGAATGTGTGCCAGAAGGAGGTCATTACCTTCTGCAGACTCTGGGAAGAGTGCACACAAGAAGAAAAGATAAACTCATAATAAAAGAAGAGAAGATGGGAGAAACTGAAGATCAAGCTCTAATGATTCAAAGATGATCCCTCAAGCGATGAGGAATATGATGAACTCAATTCTTGAAGAACCTCTTATCCATCTTAGAATTTGGATAAGAAATGATGCTGTTATAAATAGAGAGTGTGACTTTCTATTTGGTACACACACTCACTCAACTGTAGCGCATGAGTGAGAGAAGAGGATCTCACAAAAGTGAGAGAGAGAAGAACTATCAGAGATCATCTTTGTGTTTTTGGGTTTTACTTTTTCTATTGGTGTTGATTCTATCTCTGAGGAAGTTTCAGGGAATTCTCCTTTATGGTTTCCCCGAGGAAAACTCTTTGTCTCTCTTGTCTCTTATGGTTATTGCTATGCATGTTATTCTCTGAGGAAAGATCCTAGATCATATTGTTTAAATGATAAAAATATAACATGGTATCAGAGCTAACCTGAGAAGAAGACACTGTGTAGCTGTAGAATCTAGGGCTTCTTATTTTTTTGGGTCTCCCTCTACATATCATTAGCAAAAAGAGGCTAGGATAAATCTCCATTGAAAGGTACATCTTTCTGTCAAAGTAGAATCTAATTCTGAGCATTTTTAGTTTTTGACCTACCGCTACATAGGATTTCTCTCCTCCTCAAAACCAAAAGTTAGAGACAACGATAAAAAATTTTGGTTGGGTAAACCTCCAGGAAAGTCAAACCCTAATTTGACCCTAGACCAAAAAACCCTATAAGACTAAAACTAGTCATTTTGGTGCATTTGGTATATATCGATATTGGAGAAGTATCAGAAGTTGAAACGTTTACAGACAAAATATAAATAGCTGATGTACCCTATGTTAATGTTTCAGGTTTAGTTTCGCTATATTTTGGGTTCTAGCCTCCTCCAAATCAGGGTTCTAGCCTCTCCCATGATTCATCCCTAACAGGACACCGTGGGAAAATTGCTATATCTCGGGCTACGAAGGTCCAAATGAAATTTTGGAAGATGTTCCAGTCAGGGAACAGACTTTAATGTATTTGGTAAATTTTTTAGACATACGATACGTGGCAGTCTGTACAAGTTCACTATGCTAAAAAGTCTTGAAATAAGTCACATTGGGAAAAATCTCATAAGCCCCAATTAGTGAAACCAATTCTGCTCAAACCTATGGTGTTGGAAATAGGACAGATGAGGAAACCTCAGTGCAAAGTTTCAAACACATAGGAGCATTGCTTACGAATATATTGCAGAAACAATATTAGGAAATTCTGTAGAAGAAATTGAAGAAAACTAGGGCATCAGATATTTTGCAGTTCTGATCACAGTTTTGGGAAAATGAGTATGATTCTTAGCTCACCTTGAGGAGGTGCATATTTTTATCCAATCAGATCTGAAAGATTCCAAGTTTTGAAAATTAGGATTTTTTCTAACAAACCCAAGATTAGCCAAATTCGAAACCAGGACGGACACCTCAAATCGGTAAGATATAATATTTTTCTATTTACATTTGAGGTTCTCATTTCAAAATGACCTATCACACCATATTGATGAAAATATTGGTAAATCTAACAAATTCCAAGTATGGAAGTATCAGACCTCTATGATCCTTGAAGAAATCGACTTGGATCAGTACTTCAGTAAGAAAATTATAGGAGCTAGAGGGAGATGAGGCTAAGGCTAGAGCCAAGAGAATCATTGCAGATTCTATTAAATATCATCTCATCCCTCATGTGTCATCCTTGAAGACACCAAAAGGAAGTGTTCGATGCTATGACGAAGCAATCGAAGAAGAATAAGATATTGTTATAACCACCTTGAAAGGCCTCCCAAGATCATGAGATTCATTGATTTGAGGAATGTGTGCCACAAGGAAGTGATTACCTTGAGCAGACTCTAGGAAAAGTGTGCACATAAGAAGAATATCAACTCATAATAGAAGAAGAGAAGAGAAAATAAAGATTATGCTCTAACGATTCAGAGAAGACTCCCTCAAGCGATGATGAATATGATGAACTCAATTCTTGAAGAACCTCTTATCCATCTTAGAATTTGGATAAGAAATGATGTTGTTATGACTTATGAATGAAGAAAATGATGAAGCTGAAGGCTCAAGAAGGAGTCTACCCACAAAACGAAAAAATATAAGTATTCAATTGTCATTTCATGATATTATTTGGTTATGCATTTGTTCATATTCAGTTGATGTGTTATGAATGATATAATTTTTGCATTAATGATAGTATACTACTGGTATGCATGTGATGGGTAAGAGCCCATGGTGCTATACAACTCTCCATTTCTACTTATCTAGAATGAAGCCTATGTGCTAGCATATTGGATCAGTGCACAATCTCAATGATGTCATGGTAGAGATGGAAGGAATCTAGAAAGTTTCCACGAGATATGGATGAATGTTGTATTGGCTAAAATAGTTGCATGATTATATCTTTATGCATAAGAATTTCCATTATGAATATGCCTTATGAAATGTTTCTGACCATACAACTAATGCATTTGACTTGTAGGAAAGATCGCGTACAATCTCCTACAAGAAAATAAGGATGAAACTTGTTTCGAAGAACAAGTGACGACGGTTCAAGACTCACTCCAATAAGCATACATGAAGATGAACTTGAAGTTTCCATAACCGAATAAAAAGATATCCAGAAGAAAATAATGAGAACGGTGGATGAATATCACCTTAGTTACAAGAAATAATCCAAGAACAAAATAGTATGATGATACTTCCAAAGAAATAAAGAAGGCCATGCACGAGCTCAGAAGGCACCCATGGGATAGAACATACAGTTACATAAGGAGCTTGAAGGTCACCTAGAGTGATGAAGATCTTAACCTTTTCTACAAGATTGAAGATGAAAGCCTATAGAGGATGGAAAACTTATAGATGGGAGTGAGAAGAACTTTTGAAAAAGGTTCAAGATAGAGGATCTTGGTATCCATTGACCCTATATGGATATATAGAATATTAGTATCAGAGGAAGCTACTTGTCACTCAAGTACATAATGTTTCAATACATAGAGTACAAAAGGAAGAGGGAGAATGATGCTCCATTTCAGAGGGAGTGACTGCAGAAGATCCTGAGGCTCGACATGGTATGATAGGATTGGCAGCCTATTGATGGCTTTAGGATTTACTGAGAGTAAAGTAGATTCCAACCTTTACTTCAAGGCTGAAGGAGGAATACCAGTAATTCTCCTGTTATATGAACTATTCATGACAGGAAAAGAGCAACTCATTAGAGAAGAAAGAAGGATATTTGTTGTCGAGTTCAAGATAAAGGACTTGGGCATGATGCACTACTTTCTAGGCATGGAGGTGTGGCAGAGTGTGGATGGAATATTCCTTGGACAAGGGAAGTATGCAGTGGATATCGTGAAAAGGTTCGGGATGATAGACTGCAAGGCCATGGCCACACCTATGGCATCGAACTTGAATCTATTGAGTGATGCTTCATCAGAGATGGTTGATAACATGATGTATCGTTAGATGATTTGTTCCTTGATGTACCTTACTAATATGAGACCAGATATTTGCTTTGCTGTGAACACATTGAGCCAGTTCCTGACTGATTACTGCAAAGCATATTTTCAGGTACCAGAAGGGTACAGTTGCTTATGGGCTCAAGTATGAAGCAAATCAGAAGATTAACCTGGAGGGTTATGTAGATTAGGATTGGGCATGCAGTTCCATTGATATGAAGAACACTTTGAGGTGCTGCTTCAGTATGAGATCAGGTGTGATCTCTTGGTTTAGCAGGAAGGAATCCTACATGGCGCTGAGAACAGCCAAGGAAAAATATGTTGCCACTTGCTCGGATATTTGGGAGGTAGTACGTTTCTTTTGAAAACTACTATTTGATTTGATTGATCTGACTTGCATTTTTGTATGATGTAGAGAGGAGCAGTGAAGCTCCAGCATGTGATCCATATCAATATCTCTCGAAAGAGGGAGTTCTAGCATAGCTAGTGAGACAAGTTGTCTGAGCATAAAATCCTGGCGAAGTTCATAGGTTGCTTAGATATAAACAGTCCTGTAGGTTTTCCTCAGATGTAATCAATCCCAGCGAAGCTTGCAGGTTATCCTTGGATGTAATCAACCCTAATTTAATTCTATGCTAGAAATTTCTAGAGTTAATTTTGAGTACATCAAGGAGAAGCTTGGAGTTCTCTAGATCGAGGTTCCCTCCAAAGGGAAGTGACAAGTCCGTGAGCCCTTCCGACATGGTGGCACGCTAAACCTCCCATGGTCAGATGTAAGTGCTGAGCCCTTCTGACATGGTGGCAAGCTAGGCCTCCCATGGTCAGATGTAAGTGTTGAGCCCTTCTGACATGGTGGCAGGCTGGGCCTACCATGGACAGATGTAAGTGCTGTGCCTTTCTGACATGGTGGAAGGATTGGTTCCTCCCATGGTCATATGTAAGTGTTGTTCCTTTCTGACATGGTGGTAGGATTTGTTCCTCCCATGGTCAAATGTAAGTGATGTGATTTTCTGACATGGTGGTAGGATTGGTTCCTCCCATGGTCAGATGTAAGTGTTGTTCCTTTATGACATGTAGGTGGAAGGATTGGTTCCTCCCATTGTTAGATTTAAGTGTTGTGCCTTTCTGACATGGTGGCAGGATTGGTTCCTCCCATGGTCACATGTAAGTATTGTTCCTTTCTGACATGGTGGCAGGATTGGTTCCTCCCATGGTTATATGTAAGTGTTGTGCCTTTCTAACATGGTGGCAGGATTGGTTCCTCCCATGTTCAGATGTAACTATTGTGCCTTTCTGACATGGTGGTAGGATTGGTTCCTCCCATGGTCAGATGTAAGTGTTGTTCCTTTCTGACATGGTGGTAGGATTGGTTCCTCCCATGGTTAGATGTAAGTGCTGTTCCTTTCTGACATGGTGGTAGGATTGGTTCCTCCCATGGTTAGATGTAAGTGTTGTGCCTTTGTGACATGGTGGTAGGATTGGTTCCTCCCATGGTCAAATGTAATTGTTGTGCCTCTCTGACATGGTGGTAGGATTGGTTCCTCCCATGGTCAGATGTAAGTGACGTGTATTTTTGACATGGTGGGAGGATTGATTCCCCCCATGGTCAGATGTAAGTGTTGTGCCTTTCTCACATAGTGGCAGGATTGGTTCCTCCCATAGTTAGATGTAAGTAGTGTTCCTTTTTGACATGGTGGCAGGATTGGTTCCTTCCATGGTCAGACATAAGTGTTGTGCCTTTCTGACATGGTGGCAGGATTGGTTCTCTAATGGTTAGATATAAGCACTAAAGGTGTGAAGATCTACATGGAGGCTAGGCCTACATCTAGAAAGTATGGCTCTGTATAACTTCCTATGACGAGTAGAATTTAGAGATGGCACCATTTGATAGAGATAGCAGAAGTAGTGATGCTGATGATCCAACCATGATGATGATCCAATTTTGATGATGATCCAATAATGAATACTTGTGATGATGAACTGTGTCAAGAGAATACCTTCCCAGTTAAGAGGGAGTGTTGATGTATTTGTAACTTCAGAATGTATTCACTTGTATATTTCTTATTGTATTTCATTATACCTTCATGAATATGTTTGTTCCTCCGACTAGGAGAGTCATTAATATAATAAATTCATGTAAAGTCATTGAGGTTAACCATCCATTGTAAGTTGGGGAAATAGTCCCCATAATTGAGTTGAGTTTAACCCTCTGTTGTAAGTTGGGGAAATAGTCCCCACAATTGAGGGGTATTAGGGTTATTAGACTCTCCTAGTGAGGTTGGCCCTGTAACAGTAAAATTCAAGTTTAAAAAAAGTATAAATAGAGAGTGAGACTCTCTATTTGGTACACACACACTCACTCAACTATAGCACATGAGTGAGAGAAGAGGATCTCACACAAGTGAGAGAGAGAATAGTTGTCGAAGATCATCTTTGTGTTTTTGGGTTTTAATTTTTCTATTCGTACTCATTCTATCTCTGAGGAAGTTGCGGGGTTTTCTCCTTTGTGGTTTCCGTGAGGAAAACTTTTTGTGTCTCTTGTCTCTTGTGATTATTACTATGCATGTTATTCTCTCAGATAAGATCCTAGATCATATTGTTTAAATGATAAAAATCTAGCAATTAAATTTGAATATGATAAACTAAGGTCCTTTTGGGCCCCATAGCCCCTTTATTACAAAATTTATGCCTCCATCTCAACTTAGAGTACTAGTAGGTTGGTGAAACATTATTTACAAGTAGTCTTATTTGAATGGGGAAATGACAAGAGGCGACATATGCCCTGACAAACTGCTTTATTTTAGGTGTCAATGTGAAAAAAACAATGTGTGCACTGTAAGACCATTTTTTTACAATGGAAGGAACCAAAATTTGATATCAAAAGATATATTATAACAATATGAGAAACATCAACATAATTTAAAATGGTGGTAATGATAGTAATGTCATAGATTGTAGAAACCAACCTAAATTTAATTTCTTGCCAATATAAAAGGAGTACATTAATCGATTTTGAAGAGAATGAAACCTGTATAAAAAGGAGTAGCACCTGATATGATTCAAGGAGCAACACAAATATTCTAAAGTCTTCAATTTATCTTCAAAAACACTTCAAATTCGAAGGAAAATTGATTCAATTAATATCTACTTTGACATGTGCACATTCTCTGGTTGCATCACACCTATTTAGACTTATTTGGAAAAAATAGAGAGGGAGCAAGGAAAAGATACCAGGAATTTTGTGGAACCTACTTGCTTCAAGTGCATTAATAGAAGTTTTTGAGGAATTTAAGTTCGCCTGATTACGTTTTTTGATGCCATGTCTAATTTACCAAAGATTCAGGATTTTCAGGATTGATTGAACCTTACATGTGAAATAAAGTTGAATGACGAAGGAGAAATTCGCTGTACATTAATGTTCAAACAATCATGGCGAAACTGAACAGTCAAGAGGCAATAATTTGTCAACATAGCATTAATCAAATTCACATTAATTTGTATGCAATACAATGATGATACAATAAAGACGATTCCAATCTACTTAACTGAACAAGCTAGGTAGGAAAAGGTGCCTAACCTCCCTAAATTAGGGAAATGTGGTGCTAGGTTAACTAGATATGAACTAATTGATTCCCATCGTAGGATAACTCAACACAGACTACGGTGAACTGATGGTGGCACTCCCACGACTTAGTGTCGGTTCCTAAATTATAGGGATTGGACTTTGGATATCGTAAACTCATGCATACTAGCGCATCAAGTGGTAGGTGGACCCCACATGAGTTCCCCATGGGTCTAGTGAGGTGGAAACATACTCCTAATATAGGCAAAGACATTTAGACGATGGTGGTAAAGGGAGAATTATAATTAATCCTAACAGAAATTGTGTAACTGAAACAAATGGTTTCTAACCAAATTTGAATCATTTTTTCCCAACTAGACTATTTGGTCCCAATACCATATGTTCTTAGAGCATTTCTATTTGTATACTTGTATTGTTCCATAATGGATAGGAATCCATTCAAATTAACATATATTTGTGGGTTCGGATGTTGTTTTCTCTTTGTTCTTTTAGATAGAGAATCATTCTAAACAAGCGTGATTGGCATCAACACCTACCAAGTTTTGGTCAAGATTCTATCAAAAGAAAATAGTAGTTAAAATCCCACAAACAAGTAAAGGAAAGTAGATCTTAATAAAAATCAAATAAGCAAATAAATGAACATTTTTGAAACCATGGTATCCCAGGAACTACAAACTATTATTGTAATTGCATACAAGGAAATCGAAGCCAAGAACATATCCAAGAATTGTTTTCCCATTATGATGTATTTTGTCCTCTTCTTCTTTGCATGTTGGATGAGTGAAAAGAATGTAGAAGAATAGAAAGAGACCACATGGTAATTTCTTAATTAGATTTATAAAAAAACTCAAGATATGCTATCAATGCTAGAGACTACCAATCGGGAAAGAAGACAAGTATATTTTGTGTTTCTTTTGAAACTATAGTTTACCTTGGAAAATTGTATATGGTGTTGTCTGCCGATTGCACACTAGTAGCAGAAACTTTCCAAAAGGTGTCTCCTCACTTAGGAAAGTGGGAGAGGTGTGACCTTGGGGAAAATCACAGAGCTAGGTATTGTCACCTACTCCTAGCTCCTTTGTTTAGGCTAAATCCTAACGAAGCCAAGGAGGGTAGTCCCTACAAAAGAGTTTCTATGGATCTTAAGTTGTTAAAGTGTTTTAATGGTTACGTATGTGGATGGGTGTTGTTTAGGAGTTATTGTAATTAAATGTGTTTTTTTATTATGAGTTTGACACATAAAACAAAACAATACATGTTGCTAGCAACATATTTTAAAATATAAGCAATAATTCAAGACTTTAGCTAATCCAACTAAGTGCAAAATTAGTGGATAACATCTCGCTCCAACTGTGGGACGTGTGCTCGATCTAATCTCTTATGCAAGGAGAGCATACGAGAACACCGGAATCTTTGGTTTCCATATCCTGTAAGAACATCTCATCTTGATAAGAAAAACCTTAGTAGTAAAAGTTTTATGAAAAATGGCCAATGATCCAAAACTTACTTTATTCAAAGAAATGACAAGACTTTATTGAAAAATTTATTTATTCCAAAGTACATAAAGAAAAATGATAAGATAAACGCTCACTTTAAGGAGCCTATTTTCCTACTCTAAGCAAGATAGAAAAAAGGTTAGGTGTAATCATAAATATAAAAAGGTTTTTCCTTGTCTTCGGTTACCAGCCAAAGTGAGGACACAATTTCTAGAAAATTCAAACCTGCGTGATGATCCAGAATGGTTGGGCTGGATGGGAAATCATATGCATGAATAATGTCCTCAAACTTCTTCGCAAACTGGTAGGTGCTTGTGTAGGATGCTTCTATCCATGACTGGATAGCACTGATATACAAATCAGGATGATGAGTTAGGTTGACCATTCCATCATGCTGATCATCAAGGCTTATCAAATGATAACTCGTTGTATAAGCTCCAAGATACTCCAAAAGATAAGAAAAATCTATATGTGAAGATGATGGATGAGAAAAAACTTCAACTAGTTGCACCCCATTTGATTCTTCACTATATTGCTTCTCCAAGTCCTCATTACAGATACTCAAATATAACTCTCACTGATCATAGGAAAAATTCGACTGCTCTTCTTTACAACTTTTATGAGTTTCAGAATAACAACTCCCCTCATTGGACACATCATAGATGAGATTCTCAAAAATATTTTCAAAAGTATCATAGGTTGGATTTTCAATAAAAGTCCAATAGTCATCATCGCCATCTATGTCGGATATGAGAGATGCCTCATCACTGGTATCAAGTCCCTGTGTGCTCTTCTCATTTTGCTCAAAATAATCTTCTTCAAAAAGCTGGGTTTCAAAGATATCACAGGGGACCCAACTTTCAAAATATTTGTCATCCAGTGGAGTGCATGGAGGAATCTCATCACATGAAACTTCTAAGATTGGATTTTTAATTAAAGTTTCGAAGTTATCATCCATCTTAGATGTAAGGGATTCTTCCTCACTTGTATCACATACCTGGCTATATCCCTCCTCATGATCATAGTAATCTTCTTCACAAAAAAGTTCACAAGGTAGTAAACCTTCCAAACTATCATCATTATGCTCATTTGTAGGATTAGTGCCAAATTTTTTAGTGAGGTCATCCAATTGCTGACTATAATCTTTGACCTGACCTTGGGTTTCTATGGTGACAGGATGGAACTGTCCAACTATGTTAATGTATTCAGGCTCTCTTGAATATTGTTTTGTCTCTCTCCAACTTTCTCTGGAAATATCATGCATGTCATCTACATAGTTGATGTACTAAGGCTCGCTTGATGATGATTTAGGACCACAACCTTCTGTAAAACCATGCTCTTGAACATAACATGCATAGTAACAAGAATATTCTTCATGAAGGTCTTCACATGCCGTACAAAATGGTGTGTAAGTTTCAACCATGTTAGCAACCTATAGCTAATGAGGAGGCCTCTGCTCATGGCTAGGAGGCTTTCTTTGCCAGGTTGTCTTGGTAGGAAAGGTTCTTGGAGTAGACTTGGTTTGAGTTCTTTCCATAGTTATCACCCTATTCTGTATTTCCAGCAATTGCGCTAAGTGGTTTTGTTCAGCTTCTTCCATGTTTTTCTTCATTTCCCTTTTCATTTCAATCATCTGCTTTTCATAAGCATCCATCATAGCTGACAAAGGATCCTTATATTTGGGTTCATTAATTTTCAAATGTGTTGAAGACCTTGAATAACCCTAGAGGTTGGATTCACTTGATGACTGCAGGTTCATGTCAATTTTAACTGCCATTTCTTGATCTTGGACCAAGTTATTAGGCTCCTTGTCTCTTATCTGGTATTGCATCTTTCCACTAAGTGCCTCGATGTAATAGACCAGAATGGTTGGTGCAGTTGGGGCATAAGTAGTAGGGATAGCTTTTGATAATTCGGTGAATCTAGTATTGAACTCATCCATCATTTTAGTATCCTTCTTTTTTATCTTGGTCAGAGCTGGAAGTTGATTTCGAGGTTCTTTCTTCTCACCGAACTTGTTGGTGAAAGAGGTTTTGAAGGAAGGTAGAGTATCAAAAGCATTATCTGGTAAATTGTTATACCAGTCACTAGACTTTCCATCCAAATATAGAGAAAATAACTTCATGTATACATCATAATGTTGGCTAACAGGATCACTAACATAAGCATTGATGCATCTATAAAAGTTCCTGAGGTGTATGGCAGAGGTAGTGGCATTAGTGCTGGTATACATCGAGAGATTCTCGACATCTTTGTCTAAAAGATGGTGGGGTTGACCTGTTATCTGAGAAAAGTCGAGCTAAGTAAAATACTCACCCATTATGTCCGAAACAGAGGTATTAGTGTTTACTTGAGAATTAGTTTCTAGAAATAAACTATGGATGTTTGATAAAGACTAAGATTCGAGATCTTCAAGGATCCTATGAGAAGCAAGTTTATTTAGCCTCCTCCTATAAACCTTTTTAGGCTCAGGGATAAAACTAAGTAAACCTTCATAGTTTCTTCTGGTTGAATACCTTGGTAAAATTAAAGATAGTGGAGTCGCCAGATGGATTTCAAGTCTAAGATTAGTGAGGTGATTAAACTAAAAATCTATCAAAAAGGTAAAAACTAGAAAAACTAAGGTCTTCCAGGAACAAAAATTCTCCCCGACAACGGTGCCAAAAGATGTTGTCCGCCGATTGCACACCAGCAACAAAAAATTTCCAAAAGCTATCTCCTCACTTAGGAAAGTGGGAGAGCTGTGACCTTGGGGGAAAGCACAGGGCTAGGTACTGTCACCTAATCATAGCTCCTACATTTAGGCTAACTCCTAATGAACCAAGGGGTGTAGTACCTACAAAAGAGTTTCTATGGCTCTTAAGTTCACGATAGGATTTGAAGCCGAAATCCGATGACAGAATCCAATGTCATCCGACATTTCGCAAGGATGTTTCGAACAACAATCAATCAATAGATTGCCGACAACAAAATATTTATAGTGCCGTCGATTGTATGACAGTTGGGAGTCGAAATTTTGACTCTTGTAGAGGCGGCTATCCGACACTTCCTTGTCATATCGGTGTCAGAATTTTGACTCTTCTAGTGGCGGTTATCTGACACTTTCGTGTCGAATCTTTGATGTCTGTGAACCAAAAAAAGTCAGAATTCCAACAGAATATGTCCAAGGAATAGTTGAATTAGATGATGCAGTAGACAATGGCGATGAATATTATTTCGATGATGACATGATGAATGTAACTGATGATGATGACGATGATGATATGGCCAATCCTTACAATGTTGACACAAATGATGATACAGATGGCGAATCATCTTCATCATCATCGTCATCATCATCACCGTCTTATTCATGATGATGATACTCATCATCAACATCATCATCATCATCATCATCATCATCACCATCATCATCACCATCATGGTCACCATCATCATCACCATCATCATATTCATCAACATCATAATCATCACCATCATCATCAACATCATCATCATCAACTTCATCACCATCATCGTCATCATCATCATCATCATCACCAACATCATCATCTTCATCATCATCATCATCATCATCATCATCATCCTCATGATGATGATAATCATCATCATCATCATCAAGATGATCATCATCAACATAATCATGATCATGATCATAATCATGATCATCGTCATAATCATAATCATTGTCTTCATCAGCATCATAATCATCATCATCATCATCATCATTGTCATCATCTTCATCAGCATCATAATCATCACCATCATCATCATCATTGTCATTGTCAACATCAACATCATAATCTTCATCATCATCATCGTCATCGTCGTCGTCATCATCATCATCATCATCATCATCAAGATCAT
Source organism: Pseudotsuga menziesii (assembly GCA_001517045.1). Classification (NCBI taxonomy): domain Eukaryota; kingdom Viridiplantae; phylum Streptophyta; class Pinopsida; order Pinales; family Pinaceae; genus Pseudotsuga; species Pseudotsuga menziesii. Next base: position 172,943 of record LPNX010319085.1, on the reverse strand, counting down.
CATCATCATCGTCATCATAGTCATTATCATCATCATCAGGATCATCATCATCATCATTGTCATCGTCGTCATCAACATCATCATCATCATCAACAACATCATTAACATCATCATCATCATCAACAACATCGTCATCATTGTCATCATCGACATGAACATCATAATCATAATCATCATCATCAACATCATCACCATGCTCACATGCTCACATGCTCAAATTTTCAATCATCCTTTAAAGATATATTTTCATTTATCCCAGATAGGGATGTGTCATTATGTAGATGGTTCTTCCCTCATTAATGTGAAGGTTCTTTATTCAAGTTAGGATATAATAAAAATATCCTAATACTATTATGGCAATTTATATAATATAAAATAACATATAATACAAATAAAATACATATAATATAAAATAATATATAATAAAAATAAAAAACATATAATATATAATAATATATAATAACAAATGACAAGTGTATTTGGACATTGCCACGACTCGTTTTGGACAGTTCAGTTCAATTTGGAGGTTTTTGTGAATTTGGGAGTAGGTCTGCTGGAGCACAAGGTTCAAAATTGGAGCTCACGGTTGATAATTGGAGGCTAGGGTTGAGAATTGGAGCTGATGGTACAAATTTGGATCACACGGTTCACGTTTTGGAGTTCCAATTTTTGGATTTTGAGCTCATGGCTCAACGGGTAAGCATCATGACCTCCTTTTTTGGGCATGCTATGACAATGGTTTTTGGGCATCCTGTGATAAGGGTTTTTGGGTGACAAGGGTTTTTTGTGCACACTGTGATGTTTTCTCCTTTGTGGGACAAGCTTGAATGCAGATAGACCCTTCCTCATTTAGTGGGTTATTCAGGGATTCAATTTACAAACCTTCTTACCTTACAAATGAGAAACTTGTTGTTCGGGTCATGAACTTAGAATAGGGCTTCACTCCTCACCCCCTCTCGTATCTGTGAGTCACTATTATAGTGATCATTCATTTTGTAGTGCATCTATAGATGTAATTATGAAATTTCTCTATTTTTGCACAAACAGGCTTGATCAAAGAAGTACTTCGAAGAGCCTGATTATCTAGACCTATCAAACGGTTAAAATAGAACTAGGAAATTGGGGCCCCTGACTACAACTAGTAAAACCCCTCTTAAGGGAAGAAAGGTCAGACTATCTTATGGGAATAATAAGGGAATAAATACTTCCACAATGACGAGGTCTTACTTCACAAGGAGGTATTAATTCACCAGACCAGTTCATCCTCATATTCAACCGTTAAGGTCAGATACTACAGGGAATATAAGCCCTTAATCTTTTAGAAGGAAAGAGAAATAAGGGGTAGGGGTTGAATTTCATGTTTCCATCTCAGGCAATTCATAAAGCAGGAAAGGAAAGTAATAAATAAAGTAATAATGGGGTGCTAATCACCTGCCCCACCACAGGATACCCATTCTGGCGATACCAATAAAGAGCAGGTCTTAAGGTAGAGAGTGGTACCATATCTAGGGAACGACCTTGGATAAATAAAAAATATACCATAGGGAACAGATCCTCTCAAAGACAGGACCTTGAAAAACACACTAGTACAGGGACAAAAGTTTGGGAACAAAGAAGTTGAAATAAGTAGCGACTTTTAAAAAACAAGGCAAAGCAAACAATTTCTTGGTTGGGGTAGTTATACACCTTAACAAGTTGGAGAATACAACAGAGACAACCATTATGGCAAGGGTCTAAGGTCGATAATTCAATGCCAAAACCCTCAAGAATTGGGATTAGGAACATTGGGGTGACAAACTAGGATGCGTGCCCAAAGTCCTATTAATATCATCATCAAACAAAAATTGTCCATGAGGACAGAGTTCAAGAACTCTGTCCACATGAACTATATCTCACGAAAGATATGATTTAGGAATAAGTCCTTAGTTTTCAAGTGTGAACTAATTATTTTCCAACTATGAATTAATTATTTGAGATCATATTAGACTCCTTAAGGATATAGAGCCATTGGACTGGCTTATAATGAGTAATGGGTTTTAAATTTAAGTTATGAAAAACAATAATGAATCCAATAGCAATTTATTATAAAAGTAAAAGTATAGTATTTGGTTAGGAGATTTTTATTACTGTATTCATAGTAATAAATTGTTTGTATTAAATCTATCAAAAGAAAGATGTGGATGGTGTCTTTAATAGTTGGGAAGATTATTTACATTTAATTGTAATTTGTTTATAAGACTTATCATTATTCCATCGAGATGTTTCCTTTCAAGGTTGTGTATGTTAGGAATGGTTACAAAATAACATACATTAAATATCCCCTAACTTTTAGAATTCAACCCTAAATTAAACCCCTTAGTTACTTCGAAAGAAAAATATTTACAAACACGATTCTCATACTGATTTGGTAAAAATATATCCATATAAAAGTCAATCTTTGACCTATTAACTGAGCTAGAGAAAAATTGGAAACTTTTGCAATGTCCCCTATTCAATTCTGGTCTTTAGTGCTGAAAAAATGCGTTTCTAGAATTTTTGTATCATTTTCCCATGTTTTACACTGCAGGGGCTACAAAATTTTCACCTTCAGAACTTTTGTAGAATTTTCGTTGTTTATACAATGTTGGCACTGTAACAGTTATGAAAACTGCATTTTTTGTGCAAAAACTTGTCTGGACACTTTCAAACCTTTTCCAAGGCTCTAATACTAAAATTTAAGCATGTTATGGTCTAATTTCATCAAATTTATCTCTTGCCTCAACAAGAATTTTTAGATTACCTGCACTGACTTCATCTTTCAACATTTGCAACTCTTTCTTCATATTTTTATTTTCTGCTTTAAGGGATTTGTTATGCTTATATAAATTTTGAACTTGTTTATGGAATGGGAATATTCTCCTTATCATCCCTCTAACATCCATCAAATATTTTTCATATAGGTCTAGACTTCCATCTACTTCAAACCTATGTTTTATGTCTTCTTCTTGCAACTGAACAATCATCAACTTGGCTTCTTTTAATGGTATATTTACCTTCTTCACCTCTATATCATCATTCTATGTCTATTAATATGGTTGTAGTTTGGAGAGTTTTTTCTTCTTTGTTTGGATATATTGCTCAAGTGGAGTCTCTGATGTATCTTCTTCTACATATTTTTGCCATTTCGTTGCTAATCTAGTCCTAGGTCTCTTAACCTCCACCCTTTCTTCAAAAAAGTCCAACTTTATTCCTTTCATTTTATTTTTACTCCTTTAAAATTTAGGTCTCTCCTCTACATCTATAACAACTCTAGGTTTTTTCTCCATATGAATCTTACCCTTTATCTACTCCTCACTCGTGTCTTTTTCTCCATCATGTTCTTTACTTGAGTAGTTGTTTTTTCTTTTGAGCTTGGAGTAGATCTCCTTACTAAAGGAATACCTAGCACCTCAGGATCATAACCAATAAGGAAAAGAAACATGTTATAACCCCTGCTCATTTTGCTAATCTCTTCAAGCATGACCAATTTGATTAATCCAAAATGAAATAAACTAGTGTTCTACCTTCTTAGGTTTCGGCTGCACCTATGTGCCATCTTTCCTATACTTCTGTACAAATCAAAAGGGATGTCTAGAAATGTTTTTCCAATGAAATGTAACAACAATTTGAAGTGAAATCGATACACTGTGTCAAATATTCCTTCACATGCAAAAGAATTCCTTATGGCAAATAAAAGTTTCTCATATTTCTCTGACCGCCAAGCTTTGGGTATCCCATGCGTTAAATTTGATCCATTGTGTTCTTCTCTAAGAAAATCATCATAATTTATCAACTGAAACTCAGTGGAAGTAGCGGAAGTATGACACTCTAATGAGATCCATAATTTACTTAGACAAATACTAATTGCATAATACATATCTATTAAAAAAAACTTTACATGACTAATAACTTTAACTCTAATTATGAAATGTGTTAGTCAAGAAACTACTAGCGCTCATAGCAATAACAATTACAGACATGTAACAACAATAAAATAAACAATTTCAAGACTCTTGGTGAGTAACAACAACAGTTTCAACAAGTAACAACAACAATATCAACAAGTAACAACACTAGTTTTGGTAAGTAATAACAACATTTTCAGTGAGTAGCAACAACAACATAATTAGTTTAAAACTACTAGTAACAGTAGTAGCAATGATTAGTTCAAGTTCAAAACTAATCATTGCATTAGTTCGAAACTAATGCTTGATAAAAATATAATAAAAATATCCTAATACTATTATGGAAATTTATAAAATATAAAATAACATATAATAAAAATAAAATACATATCATATAAAATAATAATAAAATACATATAATATATAATAAAAAATGACAAGTGTATTTGGACATTGTCGCGGCTCGTTTTTGTTTTGGATAGTTCAGTTAAATTTGAAGGTTTTTGTGAATGTGGGAGTAGGTCCAGTAGACATGGCAGACAACTCTGTTGACTCATGGCAGCAAGAGCTCAACATCTTCTCCTCACCGGAAATTACTGGTATACCATCCCTAGACACAGTGCAAAACACGCTGGAACCGAGAGTAGGGTTCTAGTTTCTCTGCCAGATGAAGAGTTTCTAGGTGTGTTCCCAACACAGCCATTAAACGGCCTTAGGAGGAGGCCCATACTCATTATTCCACTCCAGCCAACCTTCGAGTTTGACTAAATAAACTATTTCAATAATTGTACCTACATAATTGCAGGAAATGATATATTTTATAAACACATGAATTATTTGGCCTTGGAGATATTTGGGCCCACCATTGACACAATGTGGAACAAACAACCAAAAGCTTTAAAGGATGATCTGACTAATCGCTTGGTTAGTCTGTTCGGAAAATATACCTTTGATACATGGAAGGTACTACAAAAGGTTGGAAAACATCTAAAGATTGTCCATGACCAATATAGGGTTCACCTAGAAAAGAAACCTAGGTATGAGCACCCTCCAATGATTCCATCTATGGAGTGGAAAGCCCTGGTGGAAGATGGAAAAGAGAAGGGCTTGAGAAAATTAGGAAAGATACCACTAGGTGGAACACGGAGGTATGCAATTCATTCCAAAATGTAGTGGTAAGCCTTCTTATTACTAGTTTTTATATCAATTTTGGTACATAGACTAATGTATTTAAAAACTTAATAGGCTGTCGGACACATCTAAGGCCACAAAGGCAAGAATTGAAAAAAATGGCCAACACAAGCTTGGGCCTGGTGGTTACTCCAACTTGGCAACCCGATATGTAAGTATCGCAAAACCTGAATCCGCATCCAAATATCATACAGATTATTATTTTTGTTTTGTTCCGACAAAAGGCTTTAAAATTAATGACATCATGAAAATATGAAGGCTGACCAGTGCAAAGAATTGCCCAGTGCGGATTACATGAAGCTTGGCTTCGAACATGGCTTTGACGCTATTGTTGAACATCGGAGAAGCTTGTATGTGAATACTGCACAATCTTTTGCTGATCCATCTGGTGCCCAGGTATGTGAAAACTCCCAGGTATGTGAAAACTGTATAGTTAAATGACAATTTATTAATGCTCATGCAATTTGTTCCTTATAAATAAACTAATGTAAATTATTTATTCCTTTTTGTGCAGGAAAGTAACGATCCCATTCATGTCGAGGATGAAGTACATGACCAACCAAACGAAGATCATGCTTCTCATCCTGGTAATGAATTTATTAATGTGTACTATTTTTTATAGACCATTGCAGATGATGAACATTAATTCTAATTCTACACAATTCAACTACAGAGCGTAGCTGTAGATCATAACATGGAATAGGTTGGGCCAATACGAGATAATGTTGAACATGTTGATGTGCACATGGCAAGTAAAAATACACATTCGTAATGTTTTTTTAATGAATTACTCGTATTTATCAAAATATAAATATATTAATGAAAGATTTTGACATTATTGCAGAAATTCATCGCCCCTCGCGTGAAGTTCAACCTTGCGAGTAGACTAGTAGGGATATCGATGATCAGATTCCCGAAGATGTGACTCTAACTAAATATTTAAAGAGAAGAAAAGTAAAAATGAAGTGACTAAAAAAATTTCGAGTAATTCTTATTTATAAAAAAAAAAATTAATGCTTTTTCCTCTGTTTTATGAATGAATGCTTTACTAAATTGTTTATTGATATGTTTTTCTTCCATTAAGTAAATTAATGTTTTAATGAATGGTTTTTTCAGTTGTTGAATGATTGAATGGTTTAATGAATGTTATAAAGAATGATTTAATGAAAGCATTTTTCAACTATTAAGTGAAATAATTTGCATTGTAGATGCATTGTTATTTCCATTGTGAAATAGTGAAATAAATTGTTATTTGCAAGTATAGGCATTGGGTTTGGGGAGTTGAGAGTGATGTGAGGGAGGGGAGGGGCCATAACAACTTCCACCTTCACGTGGTTGGTCCTGTTTAGTAGAGAATATTAAATTATTCTCGAAACAGAGAGGAGCACAATGAATTGTAAGGAAGAATACATTAAAAAACATCTATTTATATAATTTTACTGTGTAATTTTCACTATTTCTATTTGAATCCTCCATTGGAACTTGTTATAGATAGCATTGAGAAACATTTCCATAGTTAAGAGGCAAGAAATTGAGTTTTGATTAGATCGATGGCCTTATATACATAGTATTTTTGGTTATCCATGTTTTATCAGGTGATATATTCTTACTAATTATAAATTTTTGCTTACATAATTTATGTTAGATCATTATATTTTAAATTCCTTGATTAGATTAAGCAATTGAGTGTTATTTAATGTTGCTTGAGGATTTTAAAGAACTTAGTTACTTGAATTTAATTAGTAAATGATAGATGTTATATAACATGTTTATATAAATGGTTGGGCATGATAGCTTCCGAGATAGATTGTTTGAATACTTGGTCAATTGTAGCAGGATGCATTTATTTTCACAACACACTTATGTCTTCATTTAATGTTTTGAAGATGCTTTTGAACAACTAATGGCTTGTTTATACATCATAAGTCCACATTCAATGTTTTCAAAATGCTTTTCAACAAAGAATGGCTTGTATCTACATCATAATTCCACATTCAACAGCCTTTGCAGCAACAATTTTTATATACTGAAAAACTAACATTCATTCTTTAATTGTTTATGGATTTTGCAATCCTGCAGATGCAAGATGTGGACAATGGTACACTGTTAAAGTGGACTCTTCAAAGGTTACCTTGGAAAATAGGGAAGATCTTCTTCAACAAGCTGAAGTTTGTGTGTGTTATTTTGATATAGAGACAACCAAGCTTCCTTCGAAGTTCCCTGATGGCGAATATGACATGATAATGATGATTTCACACATGGTGGATGGGCAAGGCTATCTTATTAAAAATAGAGAGGTAAAAACACTTGGCATTGTTTTATGCCCGTTGGTCAGCCTATCCTTTGTTTTGGTATTTCTTTCATCTATGTTTTGGGATTTTTATTGTTTGCAGATTGATGTTGAATTGATTGTTATGAACATCGTTGCTCTTCTTTAGTTTTCCAATTCCTTTTTGTTTGTTTCCTGAGTGTGTAGGGGTGGGGCATTGAAGACTTGGAGTACACTCCAAAACCAGAATTTGAAGGAAATTTCAAAGTAGAAAATGTGCCAAATGAGGTATATCGGCCATTTACTATTTACCCTAAGACTATAATTCTGAAAACAAGTATTGATCCCCTGGAAGTTTGCTATGTTTTCCAGACAGAGCTTCTTAGGCGGTGGTTCAATCACATGCAAGAATTGAAGCTTGGGATTTATGTCACGTATAAGGGAGATTTCTTTGATTAACCTTTCGTCAAACAATAGGCTAAGCACCATGGAATGAAAATGAGTGATGTATGTTAATTTTCTTATCTAATATACTGGGATCTTATGCTTGTTGATTGTTGCTGGATTTTCACTCAATTCTATGTTTAATTGGAAAAGGAGTTTATTATTTAGTGTATTACAATGAATGTATTGATCCACATAGTGGACATCTCAAGGCCCCAATGCATACTGTGTTATTGAATCCTTTAGAAGTTTTTCTCTTCCTCTTAAAATTCCTACATTGTTTTGCAACCAAGGATAGGTTTTTGACCATCATTATAAATTTTGACCCCTCTATTATCTAGCCACTTCATTTAGCAAGAACAATCTGTGCTTACCTTGGTTGTTTAGAATTTGCAAGAGTGAAGTTAAATATCTATTGTACATTATTAATAATGATTTAAGGTAACATACTCTGTTGTTTCTTTGTCTCTTTGCTATATGAAGTGGTTATGTATTTGTAGGATTCAATCTTATTCTATATCCCTTTCTTGAGCAAAGCTAGACTATTCTAAAAGTATTGAATGCCTCTTGGTTAGCAAGTTTATTTATATTATTTTTTTTATCTTAGCTATTTACTTTGGTCCCCTCTGTTTAGAGACTCTATAGGTTCAGCGTCCTCCATCATCACTTATTAAGATTGGGGATGTAAAGCACTCTTTGCATGAGAGCTCTTTCTTATACAGGGAGAAACTTATGCAGATACTTATACAATCAGCACAATGCATATGAATGATAAACACAATTCTTTAGAACCATTTCATCTTAATCATGTTATAAAAATCCACCCTTTAGAACTTTAGTCAGGGACATAGATAGTGTAGGGGGACTGCTTCATTCCACTTTCCAACTAATAGTCTCACCCAGAGAAGCACTGCATTGTGTTCAACTAAGAAAACTTGATTGCAAGCAACCTTTCTCTGACTCTCTCAAAAGCCAAGTCACATAGGACATTTCTAAGTGGGTAAGTTGGAACATGCGGGCATGGGATTACGTGACCTTGTACATGTGGTTCACACTACCTAAGTTAATTGGAGAAGTGTGTAGGTAGAAGTTGTGTTGTAATCACCTACCCTTAGCACATGTAATGTCTCTAGTTAAGGAGCATTGTCTTAAAGTGTTCATGGATTGGTTAGATTGGACTTTGTCTTGTTAAGTGGTCCACTTGTAGACCTAGTATAGGGTTTGCTTGTAATTACTCTCTTTCTTATTCCATAAATAGAAAGGAGGCTGCTTCTCTTGAGGATATTGGGTTTTCTATTTTGTGAAAAGTAAAGTTAAGAGTAAAGTAGTTGTGATAACTATATGTGGAAGGATGAAATATATACTTAACATAGAATCCTCTAGTTTGCTACCAGGCTTCCTTCAGTGGTCAAATTCTAGGCTGAAACCATGTGGCCATAAGTGAAATATTTGTATTTTTTTTTAAATCCATCAACATGCATCGCTTTTTCGACGTTCTTCTGACACTCCGGTAAACCTATTTGACAACCGTGTCATGAGTCCAACACTTCCGCCCATTGGACGATCGATGGTTAAAGTGTTGGACTGTGTAGAAAGGCTGACGCTTCTAGTGTCAGAGTGCATCGGATTTCCAACATTGTCTAGATTAAAAACCGACGACACCACCATTACTCCGATACGTCTGTCCGACGGTCTATACAATTTTGGTTGGCACTTCGAAAGGAAAAATGGTCGAATATGTGACACAATGGTCTGTCAGATCTTTGACATATATTAGCAGATTGTTGAAGATCCAACATTATGCCACCAACACCAAAAAAAATTGCATGTGTCGAAAATGAGACAGAGAAGTGTCAAATTTCAGACATGCAAGGTGTTGGATTTTGGGTTGAAATTCCGTTGTGGTTGTTAAAGTGTTTTAATGGTTATGGATGCAGATGGGTGTTGTTTAGGAGTTATTGTAATTAAACATGTTTGTTTATTATGAGTTCGACACATAAAGCAAAGCAATCCACGTTGCTAGAAAGATATTTTAAAAGATAAGCAATAATTCAAGACTTCACAAATATGCATTCACAGATAGAAATTAAAAAGGGACAACAACAATTTATCCAAATATAACAATTATGAAAAGATTAAAATACCAGTGCCTTATGGAGTCAGAATACTGAAATGCATACAGAAATTAATAGCAAGCCTTGAAATAAATCTAGTGAATTTTAAGTTGTGCAAGTGCTCTTGGTATATTTTTAAGGATTTTAAGTGATATTACTTATGGTGTCAATGAAGGTTCATCAAAATATGGGAGAATATTCCAAGTTTAATCTGTTGAAGACATGATGGCCCACCCAGTATCCCAGGCTGGTATCGCGAAGATTGACCAGCTAGCTGAGAAGCTTAGACAGCGGGGGTTTTGGCACCTCTACTAAGAAGAACTTAGGAAATTCCCTACAATACCGATGTGTTGGTTATAGGATTTAAATTTTATTACATTTCTCTTGCAAGATTAGAAATCTAATGCCATTTTTGGGTACTTTGATTTTGAAGTTGGTTTGAGCATACTCCGGTAAGGAGACAACGAAGTTAATTAATTATGGGGGAGTGAGTTGCAAATTTTATTAAGTTGATTAATTAAAACTCTTCGACAGAGAGCGTGCTTGACCTTGTCTTATGACAATGGTTCAAGAGACTTAGCTAATCTAAAATGCCTAATGCAAGGATATACAAGTCTAACTATGCTCTCTGATAGAGAGTGCTCTTGACTTGTGTTACTACAAGTTCAAAATACTTAATTAATTTGTTAAAATTAAAAGAAACACAAAGATCTAAACTACCCAAGAGTCTCTTTCAGGATTTTTAGGGCCCTAATCGGGAAAGAAAGGGGGTAAGTAAAATTCTATCAAAAGGTAAAGAAACTATGCATTAGCTAAGTAAATAAACAAAGAAACATTTTTACTTTTATATCTTTATGAATGATAAACTAATCAACAAATAAACTACCTCACTTTAATGAAAATATAAACTTCTAAAAATTGTGAACTATCCTATCTTACTTTAGCAAAATATGAAGCAAAGCATGAAAATGAGGATACGATACAAGCTTCCCCGGAATGGGGTAAGAGGGGGGTGGGAGCCGTAATCCCACTTGCTCTTTGTTAATTTGTTTACAATGCTTTCCTTTGCTGTCTTTTTGCTTCTTTTCTTATTCCTGAAAGGCCTTTGGAGCAGTTGCAGAAGGGGAAAATAAGAAGAGGGAATTTATGGTTTTTTAGGGATTGACTCTTCAGAATTTCACCAGCATTTCCGCTGTACCTATCACAAAAGTAAAAAATCAGCGAGCATGTATTGTTAGAATATGGTAGGAAAGACAATGCAAAAATATTTTTTTTGAAAAAATTTTGGAAATTTTTTTATACTTAGAAATGTTTTTGAACATTTACATGCAAAGCATAAAATTTTTCCCTAAATGTAATGAAGGAAACTAGATCTAGCAAAAATACCTAAAAACATATCTGAAATAATGAATAATGAAACCTAGATCTATTTTATGAGCAATTGTAAAAAATTAAAGAAGAAGGGTAGAGAAAGAAGATTCTTGTGGATGGAACACAAGAGATGGAGGAAGACTCTAGCTTTCTTTTAAATGGGAAGAGACCGATCCTGTAGGCCCTATAATCACAATATGTTATATGACAGGTTGCTTGAAGCTTAGGCTAGATGTAGTTGAACTCACACCCTTCTTCAACTTGTGAAACCTGCTAATACCAAAACTTAGATACAAGTGAGATCATATATATGAAAAGTATGCTAAGGAAATTCAATCGAGATCAATATTACGTATAACTAACTACTCATATTCATCAATATTAGAACCTACTTTGCATAAATAATTGATTTGAAACTACAAACAAATTCTCTACCATGCCAATAGTGTCCCTCTTGAGCTTAACACATAAACAGATCTCATTCAAGTAAAAAGGAGTAAAGGGTTTAGAAACAGTATCACCTCGACCATAGAACATTCACCACATGCAAAGAGATATGGACCTCCAAAGTCAAAAATATTATTAATCAAATGTAAGCAAAGATTAATACAATTTTTGTAGAGTAACTCCAGCACAAAAGTTCCATCCGAATAGAGCTAAAGGAACCTCTATTTATACAATGAGAGAAGACCCAAAACCCTAAAAGCAAAAACCCTGACATAACTGGCTTGGCAGCTAACTGAGAGCCTAAAACTGAAGATGAAGAGTTAAGAGTGAGGGGAGTCCTCCACCTAGGCAAGGTGCCCCCACTCCAACCTTAAAGACTGAAAACAAGCCACTGAGGAAGCCACATGTGTGAAGACACCCTCTTGAGGAGAGAGGGGCATGAGCTTGATGATGAGGGCGTGAGCATTGAAGAGGAACCACCTGCTAGGTATGGGGAAGCCATATTCTAAGCATGCAGGAGCCACTACCTAGTAATCATTAGTGCAAGATCCAATTCTTCCTCGATCAAAACATCAAGCCAATGCATACTCTCCACCTCAACCAATTCATGAGCCAGCTAAAGAGGGCAAATTTGCTAATTGAAGGTGTCTTGAATGCTAACTGAAGGTACCTCCTGTTAACTCCAATCATCGTAAATGCCCATTTCCATGTCATTTTGCATTTCATTTCACTGAATTCGAATTAATTTGGAGAGATTTGGATTTTCTCCAAAATAATCATTTTAATTAATTAATCAATATTTTCCCTGAAACTGACTTTTTTGAGAAAATATGTGTTATGTGGCCGAATGATGATCAGAAAGTTGGATATGGCTGGCTGGCTGATCAAGAATGATTTTTGGCTTGAGGTTAGAGCCTTCAATCACTGAATTTGGGTTCCGGATGACTAACTTATTACAAATTGAATCTTTCCATTTAAATTATGGAAAAATTTAATTAAAAACTTAGGAAAATTAAAAAAATTTAAAAATTAAAAAATTAAATAATAAAAAATTTGACGCGTCCGGTAAAATTTTTTCATATTTTTTCTGAGGGTCCTAGTGACTTAGGACATGACCATGCTCTATTATAATAATTCCTAGTAGGTTTATATATACTCATTTGGTCTCTAATAGCCCCCCAAGGCCCAAAATTAAAAATCGGGCATTCCAGCTTTGGAGGAAGCGAGAGAAAACCTCGTCATTTATACTCGGCTATAGGCAAAGCATAGTTGTCAAGGGAAAAAAAATCCTTGGAATACCTTAGTTGAAATTCTACGTCTCAGGAGACCGAACCACTCAAAACACCCTACTAGAACATTTTATTACAAACCCCATGAGGCCATGGTCATAATTATTCCAACAAAAAACTATCTATCCAAAACTAGCTAGACACCAAGGCAGATCATTTGATACACTGGAAAAAAACATTTATCATGTTTGTAAAATGGCAGCTCCTCAGCTAATCCAACTAAGTGCAAAATTAGTGGATAACATCTCGCTCCAACTGTGGGACGTGTGCTCGATCTAATCTCTTATGCAAGGAGAGCATATGAGAACACCAAAATCTCTGGTTTCCATATCCTGTAAGAACATCTCAACATGACAAGAAAAACCTTAGTAGCACAAGTTTTATGAAAAATGACCAATGATCCAAAACTTTCTTTATTCAAAGAAATGAAAAGACTTTATTGAAAAATTTATTTATTCCTAAGTACATAAAGAAAAATGCTAAGATAAATGCTCACTTTAAGGAGCCTATTTTCCTACTCTAAGCATGATACAAAAAAGGTTAGGTGTAATCATAAACCCAGTGTAGCCACCTAAGCATTTTATTAATATAAAAAGGTTTTGCCTTATCTTTGGTTACTAGCCAAAGTAAGGACACAATTTCTAGAAAATGCAAGCTTGTGTGATGATCCAGAATGGGTAGGCTGGATGAGAAATCATATGCATGAATAATGTCCTCAAACTTCTTTGCAAATTGGTAGGTGCTTGTGCAGGATGCTTCTATCCATGACTGGATAGCGCTGATATACAAATAAGGATGATGAGGCAGGTTGACCATTCCATCATGTTGTATAAGCCCCAAGCTGCTCCAAAACATAAGTAAAATCTATATGTGAAGATGATGGCTGAGAAAAAACTTCAACTAGTTGCACCCCATCTGATTCTTCACTATATTGCTTCTCCAAGCCCTCAATACAGATACTCAAATATAACTCTGACTGATCATAGAAAAACTCTGACTGCTCTTCTTTACAACTTTTATAAGTTTCAGAATAACGACTCCCCTTGCTGGACACATCATAGATGAGATTCTCAAAAATATTTTCAAAAGTATCATAGGTTGGATTTTCAATAAAATCCCAATAGTCATCATCGCCATCTATGTTGGATATGAGAGATGCCTCATCACTAGTATCAAGTCCCTATCTACACTTCTAATTTTGCTCAAAACAATCTTCTTCAAAAAGATGGGTTTCAAAGATATCACAGGGGACCCAACTTTCCAAATATTTGTCATTCAGTGGAGTGCATGGAGGAATCTCCTCACATGAAACTTCTAACATTAGATTTTTAATTAAAGTCTCGAAGTTATCATCCATCTCAGATGTAAGGGATTCTTCCTCACTTGTATCACATTCCTGGCTATATGCCTCGTCATGATCATAGTCATCTTCTTCAGAAAAAAAAAGTCACAAGGTAGTAAACCTTCCAAACTATCATCATTATGCTCATTTGTAGGATTAGTGCCAAAGGTTTTAGTGAGGTCATCCAATTGCTAACTATAATATTCGACCTGACCCCGAGTTTCTGTGGTGATAGGATGGAGTTGTCCAACTGCGTTAATGTATTCAGGCCCTCTTGAATATTGTTTTGTCTCTCTCCAACTTTCTCCGGAAATATCATGCATGTCATCTACATAGTTGATGTACTTAGGCTCACTTGATGATGCTTTAGGACCACAACCTTCTGGAAAACCATGCTCCTGAACATAGCATGCATAATAACAAGAAGATTCTTCATGAAGGTCTTCACATGCCCTACAAAATGGCGTGTAAGTTTCAACCATGTTAGCAGCCTCTAGCTGATGAGGAGGCCTCTGTTCATGGTTGGGAGGCTTTCTTTGCCAAGTTGGCTTGGTAGGAAAGGTTCTTGGAGCAAGCTAGGTTTGAGTTCTTTCCATAGTTATCACCCTATTCTGTATTTCCACCAACTACACTAAGTGTTTCTGTTCAGCTTCTTCCATGTTTTTCTTCATTTCCCTTTTCATTTCAATCATCTAATTTTCATAAGCATCCTTCATAGATGACAAAGGATCATTAACTTTGGGTTCATTAATTTTCGAAGGTGTTGAAGACCTTGAATAACCCTGGAGGTTGGATTCACTTGATGACTGCATGTTCAAGTCAATTTTAATTGCCATTTCTTGAGCTTGGACCAAGTTAGGAGGCTCCTTGCCTCTTATCTGGTATTGCATCTTGCCACAAAGTGCCCTGATGTAATAGACTAGAATGCTTGGTCCAGTTGGGGCATAAGTAGTAGGGATAGCTTTTGATAATTTGGTGAATCTAGTATTTAACTCATCCATTGTTTTAGTATCCTTCCTTTTTATATTGGTCAGAGCTGCAAGTTGATCTTGAGGTTCTTTCTTCTCATCGAACTTGTTGGTGAAAGAGGTTTTCAAGGTGTCTAGAGTATCAAATTATCTGGTAAATTGTTATACTAGTCACCGGCCTTTCCATACAAAGATAGAGAAAATAACTTCATGTATACATCATCATGTTGGCTAATAGGACCACTGATATAAGCATTGATGCATCAATAAAAGTTCCTGAGGTGCATGGTGGAGGTAGTGGCATCAATGCCAATATACATCGGGAGCTTCTCAATAGCTTTGTTTGGAAGACGGTGGGGTTGACTTGCTATCTGAGAAAAGTCGAGTTGAGTAAAATACTCACCCATTATGTCGGAAACAGAGGTATTAGTGTTTAATTGAGAATTAGTTCCTAGAAATAAACTATGGATTTCTGATAAGGACTGAGATCCGAGATATTCAAGGATCCTACTAGAAGCAAGCTTATTTAGCCTCCTCCTATAAACCTTTTTAGGATCAGGGATAAAACTAAGTAAACCTTCAGAGTTTCTTCTAGTTGAATACCTTGGTAAAATTAAAGACAGTGGAGTCACTAGATGGATTTCAAGTCTAAAATCAGTTAGGTGATTAAAATAAAAATCTATCAAAAAGGTAAAAACTAGAAAAACTATGGTCATCCAGGAACAAAAAATTTGTCCCCGGCAACGGCGGCAAAAGATGTTGTCCGTCGAGTGCACACCAGCAGTAGAAACTTTCTGAAAGTTGTCTCCTCACTTAGGAAAGTGGGAGAGGTGTGACCTTGGGGTCAAGAACAGAGATAGGTACTATCACCTACTCCTAGCTCCTTCCTTTAGGCTAACTCCTAATGAAGCCAAGGGGGGCAGTCCCTACAAAAGAGTTTCTATGACTCTTAAGTTGTTAAAGTGTTTTAATGGTTATGGAGGGTGTGAGCATTGAAGATGAACCACCTACTAGGTATGGAAAATCCATATGCTAGGTATGGAGGAGCCACTACCCAGTAATCATTAGTGCAAGAGCTAGTTCTTCCTCGATCAAAACATCAAGCCAATGAATACTCTCCACCTCAACCAATTTGTGAGCCAGCTGAAGAGGGAAAATTTGCTAACTGAAGGTGTCTTGAATACTCACTAAATGCTGACTGAAGCTACCTCATGTTAACTCCAATCATCATAAATTCCCATTGCCATGTCATTTTTCATTTCATTTCACTGAATTTGGATTAATTTGGAGAGATTTGGATTTTCTCCAAAATAATCATTTTAATTAATTAATCAATATTTCCCCAAAACTGATTTTTTTGAGAAAATATGCATCATGTGGCTGAATGATGATTTGAAATCAGTTATGAATTTGTGATATTTGTCATAGAACCTTTCATCATTGGTTTTCATAGAGTGCTTAGAATCTCCTTCCGAGTGGAACACAATGTCTTCTTTGTCTCTTCCTCTTCCATGCGAGTTACTCTACTTTACTAATTAGAATTCCTGAGCTTATGATATGTTATTTGACACCACATCACCCTCCAATAATGTTACATTCCCCATGGATTTTAATTTCGATGAATATTATACCAAGCGTGTGGGGAATCTAGTCACCCAAAGGCTTCGCAGGCTTCCATGTGTCTTCATGAACTAATCTCCATTTATTTTCTGAGCATTTATTATTTATGTGACCCATTAATGTTGATGTATTTGTAGCTTCGGAATGTATTCACTTGTATATTTCTTATTGTATTTCATTATGCCCTGACATAGATGTTTGTTCCTCCTACTGGTAGAATCATTAATATAATAAAGTAATGTAAAGTCATTGAGGTTAACCCTCCATTGTAAGTCGAGGAAATATTCCCCATAGTTGAGGGGTGTTAGTGTTATTAGACTCGCCTAGTGAGGTCGGCCTTGTAAGAGTAAAAGTCAAGTGCAAAACAAGTATAAATAGAGAGTGAGACTCTCTATTCAGTACACACACACTCACTCAACTGTAGCGCATGAGTGAGAGAAGAGGAGCTCGCACAAGTGATAGAGGGAACAATTGTCGGAGATCATCTTTGTATTTTTTGGTTTTACTTTTGCTATTGGTGCTCATTCTATCCTTGAGGAAGTTGCGGGGAATTATCCTTTACGGTTTCCCCAAGGAAAACTATTTGTGTCTCTTGTCTCTTGTGATTATTGCTATGCATATTATTCTCTGTGATAAGATCCTAGATCATATTGTTTAAATCATAAAAATATAACATGGTATCAGAGCTAACCTGAGAAGAAGAAACTGTGTAGCTGCAGAAGCTAGGGCTTCTATTTTTTTTGGGTCTCCCTCCATAAATCATCAGTAAAAAGAGGCTAGGCTAAGTCTCCATTGAAGGGTGCATCTTTCTGTCAAAGCATAATCCGATTCTGAGCATTTTTAGTTTTTGACCTACCACTACAGAGGGAAATTAGGGCTTTTCACAGAAGAGGAATGTTTGAGTGATCCCAACATAGGATTACTCTCCACCTCAAAATCAAAATTTAGAGACCATGATAAAAAATATTGGTTGGGTAAAACTCTAGGAAAGTCAAACCCTAATTTGACCCCGACTAGAAAACCCTAAAAGACTAAAACTAGTCATTTTTGTGAATTCGCTATATATCAAGATTGGAGAAGGATCAAGAGCTGAAACGTTTGCAAACTGAATATAAATTCCAAATGTACCATGTGTAAACATTTCAGTCTCAGGTTTGCTATATTCTGGGAGATATGATTCCTCCAAATCAGGGTTCCAACCTCTCCCAAGATTCATCCCTAAACAGGAGACCGTGGGAGAATTGTTGTATCTCAGGATACAAAATTCCAAATGAAATTTCGCAATATGTTTTATATAGGGCATGGAATTTAATTTCTGTGGTAAATATTTCAAACCCCAAAGGTGAAACATTGACATGTGGCAGTCTGTAAAGTTCGCTATGCGGAACAGTCCTGAAATAAGTCACATTGGGAAAAATCTCATAAGCCCCAATTAGTGAAACCAGATCTGCTCAAACCTATAGTGTTTGAAATAGGACAGATGAGGCTACCTCAGTGCAAAGTTTTAGACAAAGGAGTATTACCTTCAGATATATTGCATAAACAATATCAGGAATTTTTTGTACAAGAAATTGAAGAAAACTAGGGCATCAGATATTTTGCATTTCTAAGCACATTTTTGGGATTATAAGTATGTTGCATAACTCTCCTTGAGGAGGCGCAAATTTCTATCCAATCATATCTGAAAGATTCCAAGTTTTGAAATTTAGGGTTTTTTCTAACAAACCCTAGATCAGCCAATTCCGGAACCAGGACAGACACCTCAAATCGGTAAGATCTAATCTTTTTCTATTTACATTTGAGGTTCTCATTTCAAAATGACCTATCACACCAGATTGATGAAAATATTGGTGAATCTGACAACTTCCAAGTATGGAAGTATCAGACCTTCGTGATCCTTGAAGAAATTGACTTGGATCAGTACTTCAGTAAGAAAGTTCTAGGAGCGAGAGGGAGATGACGCTAAGGATAGAGACAAGAGAATCATTACAGATTCTATTAAATATCATCTCATCCTTCATGTGTCATCCTTGAAGACACCAAAAGGAAGTGTTCGATGATATGACGAAGCAATCGAAGAAGAATAAGATATTGTTATAACCACCTTGAATGGCCTCCCATGATCATGGGGTTAATTCATTCGAGGAATTTGTGCCAGAAGGAAGTGATTACCTTTAGGAAACTATGGGAAGAATGCACACAAGAAGAAGATCAACTCATAATAAAATAAGAGAAGATGGTAGAAACTGAAGATCAAGCTGTAATGATTCAGAGAACATCCCTCAAGCGATGAGGAATATGATGAACTCAATTATTGAAGAACCTCTTATCCATCTTAGAATTTGGATAAGAAATGATGCTGTTATGAATGAATAAAATGATGAAGATGAAGGCTCAAGAAGCAGTCCACCCACGAAATGAACAAAGATAAGTATTCAATTGTCATTTCATGATATTATTTGGTTATGCATTTGTTCATATTCAGTTGATGTGTTATGAATGATAGAATGTTTGCATTAATGAAAGTATACTACTAATGTGCATGTGATGAGTATGTATCAAATGGTTCTATACAACTATCCATTGCTAATTATATAGAACAAAACCTCTTTACTGACATATTGGATCAGTGCACAATATCAATGATGTCATGGTAGAGATGGAAGGCATGTAGAAAGTTTCCGTGAGATATGGATGAATGTTGTATTGGCTAAAATAGTTGCATGATTATATCTTTATGCATAATAATTTTCCATTATGAATATTCCTTATGAAATGTTTCTAACCATACAACTGGTGCATTTGACTTGTAGGAAAGATCACGTACAATCGCCGATAAGAAAAGAAGGATGAAACTTGTTCCGAAGAACAAGTGATGACAGTTCAAGATTCACTCCAATAATCATACATGAAGATGAACATGAAGCATCCATAGTGGAAGAAAAAGATATTCAAAAGAATATAATGAGAACGGTGGATGAATACCACCTTAAGATTGATAAATAATCCAAGATGAAAATAGTATGACAATACTTCCTAACAAACACAGAAGGCCATGTACGAGTACCCATGGGATAGAACATACAGTTACATAAGGAGCTTTAAGATCACCTAGAGTGATGAAGATCTTAACCTTTGCTACAAGGTTGAAGATGAAAGTGTATAGAGGATGGAAATCTCACATATGGGTGCGAGAAGAAATTTTGAAAAGGTTCAAGATAGAGGATCTTGGTATCAACTGACCCTAGATGGATACATAAAATATTAGTAGCAGAGGAAGCTACTTGTGACTCCAATACATAATGTTTCAATACATAGAGTATGAAAGACAGAGGGAGAATGTTGCTCCACTTCAGAGGGAGTGACTGCAAAAGATCCTGAGTTTCAACATGGTACCATAGGATGGTCAACTTATTGATGGATTTATGATTTACTAAGAGTAAAGCGGATTCCAACCTTTACTTCTAGGTTGACGGAGGAAGACTAATGATGCTCCTATTATATGACCTGTTCCTGACAGGAAAATAGGAACTCATTAGAGATGCAAGAAGGAGACTTGTTGTCAAGTTCGAGATAACGAACTTGGGTATGATGCACTACTTTCTAGGGATGGAGGTGTGGTAGAGTGTGGATGGAATCTTCCTTGGACAAAGGAAGTATGCAGTGGAGATCTCGAAAAGGTTTGAGATGATAGACTGCAAGGCCATGGCCACACCTATGGCATCGAACTTGAAGCTATTGAGTGATGCTTCATCAACGACAGTTGAGGCCACAATGTATCATCAGATGATTTGTTCCTTGATATACCTAACAAATACGAGACCAAATATTTACTTTGCTGTGAACACATTGAGCGAGTTCTTGACTGATTACTGCAAAGCATATTTTGAGGTACCTGAAGGATATATTTTATTATGGGCTCAAGTATGAAGTGAATAAGAATATTAACCTAGACGATTATGTAGATTCAGATTGGGCATGTACTTCCATTGATAGGAAGAGAACTTTGGGGTGCTACTTTAGTATGAGATCAGGTGTGATCTCTTAGTTTAGCATGAAGGAATCCTGCATGGCGCTGAGAAAAACCGAGGAAAAATATGTTGCCACTTGCTCGACTATTTGGGAGGTAGTATGTGTCTTTTGAAAACTACTATTTGATTTGATTGATCTAACTTTCATTTTTGTATGATGCAGAGAGGAGAAATGAAGCTCCAGTAGTATGTGATCCAGATCGAGATCTCTCAAAAGAAGGAGTTCTAGCATAGTCAGTGAGACAGGTTGTCTAAGCATAAAATATTAGCGAAGCTCGTCGGTTACTTAGATGTAAATAATCCTGTAGTTTTTCCTCAGATGTAATCAGTCCTAGCAAAGCTCGCAGCTTATCCTTGGATGTAATCAGCCCTGATGTAATTCTATGCTAGAAATGGCCAGAGTGAATTTTGAGTACTTTAGGGAGAAGCTTGGTGTTCTCCAGATCGAGGTTCCCTCCAAGGGGAAGTGATGAGTCCGTGAGCCCTTTCGACATGGTGGTAGGCTAGGCCTCCCATGGTCGGATGTAAATGATGAGCCCTTCTGACATGGTGGAAGGCTAGGCCTCCCATGGTCGGATGCAAGTGTTGATCCCTTCATACATGGTGGCAAGCTGGGCCTCCCATGGATAAATGTAAGTGCCATGCCTTTCTGACATGATGATAGGATTGGTTCCTCCCACGGTCATAAGTAAGTGTTGTTCCTTTCTGAGATGGTGGCAAGATTGGTTCCTCCCATGGTCAGATGTAAGTGATGTGCCTTTCTGACATGGTGGCAAGTTTGGTTCCTCCCATGGTTAGATGTAAGTGTTGTGCCTTTCTGACATGCAGGTGGAAGGATTCATTAGAGAAAATTTCAACTCAAAATGGTCCTCCTAAGGAAAATTAATAAAATAATAGTTAAAATAATAAAATAATATTTATTAATTTTGGAGGAAGAAAAGAAAAAAGTATTTTTTTTATTCGTATTTTCAACATATCTCCCTGTGTTTTTACTCAAATTTCGATCGGGAGAGCTCGTTCGATGCGGAATTAAATTCCGCATCCAATAAGTACCACTTGGCATAATTTTGATGGGCCCCACTACCCCAAAAATAATAAATACTTGAAAAAATGTGATGAGGATGTCATCATCACGTTTTTTTAGGTATTTCTTGTTTTTGGGGTAGCGGGGCCCATCCAAAGTATGCCGAGTGGGTAGTCAAATTATGCATACAACGAGCTTTCCCGATCAAAATTTGAGTAAAAACATAGGATATATGTCAAAAATACAAACATAAAAATAGTTTTTTTATGATTCCTATCCCCAAATTTATATTAAAAAATTGTTTAAGAGGTGCTTCCTTTTTGAATTTTAAAGCATTTTGATTTGCTAATACATGATGACATAGAATTTGTATTATTTTTGAAAGGCCATTTTAAATTGAAATTTCCTCTAATGGGATCCTCCTGTTAAGACTGAAAATTGTTCCTAGCTTTGATGTGTTGTTTTTCAAAGATTTATTTCCTATTTACTTTACATTTTTGGGTTTGTTTTAATTTTAATAATTTTTGAATGAATTTTGTTTGGTTTTATAGGTTATATTTGTTTTGTTTTATTTTATTTTATTTATTAATTTTTCCTTTCACTTATTAAGTATTATATATCGTTTAAAGTCTAAAAATGCTTATATTAAAGTTTATTCCAAGAATTATATTTAAAGTCTAACCTTTGCTTTTGAGCTCTTTGTCAAAATTTTCATGAGAACTTTCCTATAGCGCAAAATTCAGGGTTAATGCAATAAGGCGCTTTAGGAATCCTGAATCATTGGAAAGAGTGGTGGTTTATTGTGGCTATTGTAGCTGAAGACAATCGAATATAATGGAAGTTTTTTCAGCCACATGATGAAGACATCGGGACACATGTCCATAGTTCGAGTTCCTAATCATGACGGATGTATGAAGAGGTGTAAAGATCATTGAGAAAATTGTGGACTGTCATGATTTCATGGTGTACAAATCATTGAGAAAATCGTGGTCCTGACTATCATGATTTTGTTTTGGTTATGATTTTACTGCTACAGAGAAGGAGGTTGAAAATCTTTGAAACTTCCTAAGGAAGTATAAAAGCTAGGTTACAGTGTAGATATGAAGAAGAGTGGAAAGACTAATAGGTATGAACCTACTGATACGAGTTGGGAAAATGATTTTCTAGAATGTGTAGCATTATTTAAAAGGGAAGGTTGGTTCAATTTCTTTGAAAATATCATAGGTTTCAACCCGGAGGTTTCATGCCATTTTCCCCAGAATTTTATCAAGGATACTATAACATTTGATACTCTTAAGTTAGAATTAACAGAGGAATTAATTGTTGAAGCTACAAGTGTATCAAGTGAGGGACAATTATGGTTTAAAAAGATCCCTTTCATCTTTGACCCAAAGGATTTCTTGCTACTAGAGATTGAATCCCTGGAATGGGGAAAAGGAGTTCATTTGGACAAATTCAAACATGAATGGAAGGAAGCTATTGGGATTGTGAAGAGCTATGTTACATGCAAAGGAAGGTTTGTTGTAGTCTTTAAATACCATATTAGGTTTCTACAACATCTGAACCAGCAGTAAAAAATCAATTTTCCTTTTTTCCTCTTAAAGAGTCTCCAAAAGATGTCTAACAGAATTAAGGGGCATATTGACCATACACACCAGTCGGTATTTCACCATGGATTGATAAAATTAATTATTAACACAGTCTTGCAGAGGAAGAACAAGAGTTGGGACCATTACCTATTCTGGTCAGGATTTACTATTGAACAAGAGGACCAAGTAAAGAAAATCCTGATGATTAAGCAGTCTAGTTTTGTTAAGAGGTTCAAGAAAGAGTTAATTGATGATCTAATGAAGGATAGCGTTCAGGAGAATAGTTTAGGTCAGGAATTTAAAGAACCTATGGATGAAGATGGAAGAAAAATACTGGATGGTGACCAGGAGCAATTTTTGGAGATTCAAGAAAGGGAAAAGATAGTTGTTTCAAAACATGAGGAAGATATGGGTCCGATAGAGCAAAAACATAGTTCTACTTGTATACAACAAATCTCAACCAAAGTATTTGTTGAAGCTGATTTAAAGGATAAAGTTTTGCAAAGTTTAGAAGTTAAAGGTTAGAAAAAATATCTTTTATAGATGAGAGAATCTAAGTGGAGGCCCAAGACCAGGGATAAAAACAAACTCAGGTTAAATATGAAGAGGATCTTGAACCCTAAATTGAAGAAAGAAAATATTACAATGATCGAGGATTCTTCAACTGAAGAGGATATGGAGAGTGAAAAAGGTTTAATCCCTCAACAAGTCTTCATTGAGGAAGAGCATTCAGTTTCATTAGAACTAGTGCAAGGAGGACATATAGCTTCATAAAGGGAAACTACTTTTAGTATTGAACATGACATGTCTTCAAAATTTCCTTTTGTACAAGAAATAGTGAAAGATGGGAAAGAAGATGACTTGATTTTTAAGAAGTTTGACATCCCCTAGTTGTCAAATTAAGGTTCTGCATTACAGGGAGAAGGGCACCTAGAATCAGAAATTGAGAACCTTAAGAAAACTCTGGAACAACAAAAATCTCGTATTTTTTTTTCTAAATGAGAGTAATTATAGATTGGCAATAACAAATAGAACACTAAGAGAAGATTTGGATGATATCGACACACACTATAAATAGTTGATAGCTGTGTCGAAAGAGGTGCTGAAGAGGAAAAGGGAGATCCAAAGTCAGGATGAAGGTTTAAACCAGAAAATTCAAAATCTAAGCCAACATAATGAAGTGTTATTAAAGAGAATCAGAAGTCTAGAGACAGAGCAGGAGTGAAGTAAGAAGAAATATTGTGCATTGGAGGGGATTGCTATGTTCATTGAAGCTGCAAGAATTTATGAATGATTTCTAATGGCTAGGTGTCAAGTAGTTTAGTTTATTATAGATAATAGTTTTGTTATTTTGGAAAATACAAACTACTTTTGTAACTATTTCAAATTCAGACCTAAAAGTTGGTTATGATAGTTGTGAAACTACTTAGTTGGAAAAGGATAAAAGTAGGAAAGAAAATGGAAGTAGGGTTCGAATTTTCTTCAAGAAGGGTCTTTAAAGATGGATGTATGTCAAGCTAAGTCTTATGACTTTCATATAAGTTTGAAGACTGAAACTGATATATACATACTTATAAGACATTTTAATCTTCCATGCTGGTTTTATTTATGGTCTATTTGGCCACTCAATATATAATTTCACTTCTTGATTAATGTGTTTTTTTCATGCAAGTGCTTATATGTTGTGGATGAAATTAGTGTTATGTTCATTATGCTTATGGTTTATATTTTATGTGTTTGCATCCCGGTTCTCCATTTTAGTTCATGATTCATTACTTGTGTTAGCTCATTGATGATTTACCTTCTTGATTGATAAACTTTGAAACCAAAATTATTAAAAACCAATTTCATTTTGCTTTATTTTTGAGATTGTTCTAGCTTGTTCCTGTAGTAGTCTGGGAACAATTTCTAGCACAAACATCTTTGGCGCCATTGTTGGGGATGAAACCGAAGTATATCTTCCCTGGGATATCATCATTCATCTAATTTTGAGAGGTGAACAAAATCAGAAAATCCTTCAGACTACTTTTTCACCAAGCAGTGGTTCACAATGGTTACCAGAAAGATTGGAACAAGAGGGAAACCTACTTCACCTTTACATTTGGGTGTCTGAGACCCTAGAAACATATTTTGAAAGAAGCAAGAAAAATTCTAAAATATCATTCTTCTCCTTCTTTGTGTACCCTTGATCACTTTGGCTTAGTCTTACCTTTTGCACATTCAGAAGAGGAAAATCAAAATCTATCTTGGTCAATCCCTACTATACCAGTTGACAGTTTTCAAATCTTTACTAATCCACAGTCTTACAAAATAGAAAAAACTGAGTCTCCTGGTAAGATTCCCTTGTTTCAATTTAAAACCAGTAAAATGCCTTTCCAACTAGGTTTTAGCAAAGTAAATAAACTCTTTCCTTCATCAAACCAAAGTAGCTCCAAAATGGTCAGACAACAGCTAGATATGATGGATAGAATTGTAGCTGCTAGATATGATCCTTTAGTTATTCCTCGGCCTCTAAATGATCTCCCTGGAGGATATTATCAAAATCATTTACCTAGGATTAACGGTCAGGGTGAGACAATCGCTGAAGAGCATTGGGATGCATTCCTTATTTATGCAGACAATCAAAATATTGAGGCTAAAGATGTGTGGCTAAGGATGTTTGTGCAAAGTTTAGATGGGGAGGTAAGGAAATGGTTCAGAGAACTACCAGCTAATTCAATAACTCTTATAGATCATCTATAAGAGTTTTTTATGAGGTAGTGGAGAGACACGAAATACCATACCTATTACATCACAGAATTTGGAGCTTTAAGAAGAAAAAATGATGAAACTATAGAAGAATTTTCTAAATGCTTTAATAAGATGTATGGTAGGATTCGAGCTGAAATCAAAACTTCTGAAACTTCATCTTAGCTAACTTATGCAAATTATCTTGATCATGAATTTTCCTTGCATCTAAGAGAAAGAAAGCCAGACACTTTATTAAACATGTAGGAGGCTGCATTGGAAGTGGAATCAAACATTTTAGCTTCAAATAGGCTCAAAGAACATTTAGATAATCAAATATATGATCGAAAGGGAAAAAAAGGAGGTGATTCCACCAGCTTCTACATCACAGACAACGGATAGAAAAATATATGAGATGGCAAAGGTAGTAAAAATTTTAACAGTAAAACTAAATAAGTTGGAGTTAGAAAATCATTCAAATAACCTGCACAACAAGGAGAAAGGAACCCTAATCAATTTAGGAACCGATTTGATCCTATATTTATCCATAGAGAACGAAGAAACAATGACATTCAGATAAAAATAAGATAGAATGAAGATCAGAGAGTTCCTCCTCCACTCCAAAATAATGTGGTTGATGAAATTGAGGAAGGTGAGGTTTCACAGTATGAAGATTCAAATCAGGATTTAAATTAATTTTGGGAATTATCATCAGAGGGTTTCCTAACTGAACATGACTATCTAAACTCTGATTTTTTCGATGCAAATATTTATCAAACAAAAAATGATTTGGGTCCTGAAGTTTCAACTGATATATGTCAATATGAACCTAAGAGGTCTATTAACTTGAGCTCTGGTCCAAAGCAGGTTTCACATATTCCTAAAAAGAAGATAGCTTCTCCTCCTAAACAGTGATCTAATCAAACACAGGAAAAGAGACCTAATCACGGTGACCAAGACAAGGCTACAGAGATTGAAGAAGTGAACAAGAGTGTGCAAACTTTTAATTTTGAGAATGAATTATGTTAGAACAAGATTCCAGTACCATTTACTGAATTGATGAAGAATCCTTGTTATAAAATCCTTCTCTTAAAATGATAGGTTCACTTGCTAATCAGATACCTTCAGATACTGTGAATCTCCAAGAATAACATCCTTAAATCTTTATTGGTTCTGCCCTAGCTAATAAGACTGAAAATGATTGAAATTCTTCTCCACCTTTTTATATAACTCAGACTATTCATGATCAAATGATTCACAACTGTTTATTGGATTATGGAGCTTCTCACAATTTGATTCCTAAAGCAGTCATGGAGGCTCTTGGTTTGAGTATCAAAAAACCATATTATGACTTATATGCATTTGATTCTAGAACTATTAAATGCCTAGGAGTGATTAAGGATGTAGTGGTAAATTTGACTCAATTACCCATGAAAAGTGTCATTATGGATGTGGTGGTTGCTGATATCACTCCTAAGTTTGGAATGTTACTTTCTATTAAACTTTCACAGTGATCTAGGGACTAAACACAAGTCTCATCAAATATTAATAACAAATAACTCATGAGAATGGTGTAATCAGGCTACATAATGAGTAGCTGCTCTGTATATTCACACAAAGAATGAGTAATTACATTACAATGTCATGCTAAAAGCATGAATGACTAGCAATTAGAATCGTCAAGGAGGTCATTCAAATTGAATGAGTGAGTCTACCTTAACTGAATGTAAGCCATAGTCAACACTTAACTTAACCACTGATCAAAACCCTAATTGACTCAACTGAGACCTAACTGAAGTTGGAGTGCAATAAATGACTGAGTCTTAACTGAAAGAGATTAGACACATGTCACAGCAAGCCAACCATCAAGTGGTAGTGCTTCAATGACTCCAATAAACCCCAATGAGGTTAACTGAAATGTAATTGAACATCAGAAGTGGTTGTAGGTGCCCCTGTTGACTCCAGTTCATTAAATAGTCATTAAATAATCAATTTAATAAGGAGAGGCACCTTCACTGCTCTATTTAACTGATTGTAACCATCATTTAGCAATAAAGTGCATTAATGAAACTCAGATCACCCCCAGAGTTCTCCAGTTAGCCTCCCCGAATGTAGGAGAAGGATAAGTTAGCCTCCTTGACTAAAGATAAGCATGGGTGTGATCTAGATGATGTCATTTAATGCTCCAATGATGTCAATTAAATCAATAATACTTAGGATATTGGTTTAACTAGGCCAAATTGACCAAAATGAGTGTGTATGGTGGTAAATGTCTCCAACACGCCCCCTTAAGCTATACTCAGGAGAAGTTAGAAAACATAAATGCATAAAAATGCTAGGGCCCCGAAAAATAAGGACATAGGTCACCCTGTACAATGCTGAAACTGAAACAATGCTAAAAAAAAACTAAGTGAGGAAAAGAGGGAAAACCTAGTGGGAAAACCCCCCCCTCAAGCTGGACACTGAAAGTAGTCTAAATCACCCTGATGAACTCACCCCCAACAATGAACGAAGGTAAGTGAACTTATTTTCTAAAAATCTCTTGGTGAATATGTCTGCAATCTACTCATCAGTTGGGAAGTATTGCAGAATGATGGTCTTGTCATGCACTAGCTCCCTGATATAGTGCATGTGGATCTCTACATGCTTGGTCCTCTGCCTGGTAACTGGATATGTGGATATATTAATAGCACTTTTATTGTAATAAAAGAGGAAAGTGGACAAAGTACTACCAAGATCAAACTCTGAAATAATTCCTTGCAACCAAACTGCTTGGATTCAAGCATTCACCGCTCCTCGATACTCGACCTCTGTTGAAGATAATGCTATGGCGACCTGCTTTTTGCTAGACCAGAAAATGGGGCCACCACCAAACATGAATACATATCTGGAAGTATACTTTTGATCAATAGAATCACCCACCCAATCAGAATCTGTGTATCCAACCAGCTCTAGCTCAGAGTCTGCAACATAGTGAATGCCATAGGTCCTCGTTCCCTGAATATACTGGAGGATCCTCTTGGCTGCCTTCCAATGAATATCATGAGGCTACTACATATATATTGATACAGCATTCATGGCATAATATATATCAGGATGAGAATGTGTCAAGTACAACATGCTACCAATCAGGTGTCGATAGATAGTGTAGTCCATGGGAGGTGTGCTTTTTCCTTCTTCAAGGTTGATCTCTAAAAGGAAAGGGAATGGTGCAGGCCTAATTTAAGCCATGTTAAACTTGAATAATAGGTATGAAATGTATTTTTATTGAGTGACCATTATTCCATCATAATTTTTCTCAATTTTGAGCCCCAAAAAATGTTTTAAGAGCCCCAAATCACTCATTTCAAAGGCATTGTGGAGAGCAGTTTTGATGGCTGAAACAAAGGCAACTGTGCTACCTAAGATCCGCAAGTCATCAAAATATGAAACAATAATAATTAAATGACCATAATAATACTATAAATACACATTTGGATGTGATCTACACCTTTGGAAGTTTTGTGAGAGAAGGAAGGCATCCATCTTGGAATACCACTCTCTTGGGGCCTGTTTTAACCCGTATAGTGACTTCTTTAGCTTGAAAACCAAAGATGTATCAGTGATGTATCCCTTAGACTGCTTCATGTATATCTCCTCATGAATAAATCCATGCATAAAGTATGACTTAACATCCATATGATGCACTTCCCAGTGCTTAGATGTTGAAATTGCCAAAACTAGGCAGATGGAGTCCATTTTTGCAACCGGTGCAAAGGTCTCATGGTAGTCCACACCTTGGACCTGAGAGAAACCTTTTGCCACCAGATGTGTTATATTTGCAGGTGCTTCCATCAGTAGCAACCTTGGTCCTAAACACCCACTTGCATTGAACCAATTTCCTTCCCGTAGGAAGAGAAACTAGCTCCGAAGTAGTGTTTTTCTGAAGAGAATTCATCTCTTCATCCATGGAAACTTGCCATCTCGGAACCTTTCGAGAATGGTAGTAGGATTTTGGGCTAGAAATAATCATCAAATAGAAATTTTCAGATATCAAATTATCAGGACAAGAGAGTGCAATACCTTCTCTTTGGAAATCAGATCGGGTTCTCCTTGGATCATCCAGATTTCATATGTTATCTCCTGCGGAGGAGAGTGTCTGTCGGGCCCATGTGGGATGATGATTTTGTACTTCAGGTTCTGATTCAGCATTTGGTTTTTTCTACAAACTGATGTCAGATATCATAGGATCCAAATCAGGGTCATCACCCCCAATTTCATCATCCAAATATTCAGTAGAATAGGAAGGAAATTCAATAGTTTTCTCCTTCACTAGTTCAACCTCCTGAAGAGGCTCATTGAACTTGACACTTCTCTCGATGATGATATATTTTATTTTGATATATATCAGCTTGAAACCTTTTTATTCATCAGGATACTCAATAAACATACATTCTATGCTTTGCGGTTGCAAATCCGTTCTTTTATCTAGTGGAATCCGGGCCCATGTAGTGGACCCAAACACCCGCAAGTTTGACACATTCGGCTTGTGTCTGAAGTATGCTTCAAAATGGGTCTTCCCTTTCATGGATGAGTGTGGAACCCTATTATGAATGTATGCTGCATCATGCATGGCTTCATCCCACAAATTTTCAGCCAACTTTTTTGATTCCAACATACAGGTGGTCATCTCCTTGAGAGACCGATTCTTCCTTTCCACTACTCTGTTCTGCTGGGGAGTGTAGGGAATTGAATGTTTGAACTGAATACCACTTTGGGAGCATATGTGTAGAAGCTCATTACTGACATACTCCCTACCATTATCATATCTCAAGATATTGATCTTAAGCCCAGAGGCATTCTTGATCAAGGCCTTCAGTTCAGAAAATTTTTCACATACTTCAGACTTCTTTTTGAGAAAGAAGACCCATGTGTACCTTGAAAAATCATCAATAAAAGTCAGAATATACCTTGATCCATTCATGGATGTGATAGGCATCAGACCATTGGTATCAGAATGTATCAGCCCCAATATGCATGTAGCTCATTTTTCCTTTCCCCAATCAAACTTGTGCTCAGGGTGTTTTCCAATCACACAACCCTTGCAATTTCCAGTGGTTGCCTTGATGACCGGGAGGCCTTCAACCATGGATTTTTTCTGTAATTGCTGCAAATATTTGAAATTTATATGGCCAAAACTTTCATGCCACAACTTACTAACTTCATTCCCATGAGTTAGCAAAGTGGTGGTCTTTGCATCCACAACAAAGTGAGAGAACTCATAAGATTTTGCATCATGGTTTGCAAGGCCTTTAGCAATGAGTTTCCCAGATGCAAGCTCCATTATCTCAACATCATTTGGGCTGAAAGAAACTCTCTTAGGCACTCCTGTATGTGTCATCTAATAGAAACTAAGGATATTTGATGCCAGAGACGGTACATACAAAACATTTGAAAAATAGCCATTCTCAAGATCAACTCTACCTTGTCCTTCTGAAATGATGGTGGAGTCATCTCCCATGTGGATGGGGATGGATTTTCTGGTCTCCAAGGATGAAAAGGAATCTCTTTCAGCCATCATGTGGTTTGAAGCTCCAGAATCAATCAAGAGTTCTTTGGACTTCAAAGTGCTTGCCCTGAGGGCATGCCCTTTTTCATGCTGTGGTTCTTGATCTTACTGATCTCTCCTCTGAAAGCTTTCCAGAATATTGATGTGATTTCTCTCAAGGAGAGAGGTAGCTTCATCAAGATTCTTCTTCATGCAGGCATGTTCATGGTGGAATCCCTTTCTGTAGCATGAACACTTGAA
This sequence comes from Pseudotsuga menziesii, assembly GCA_001517045.1. Classification (NCBI taxonomy): domain Eukaryota; kingdom Viridiplantae; phylum Streptophyta; class Pinopsida; order Pinales; family Pinaceae; genus Pseudotsuga; species Pseudotsuga menziesii. The sequence continues at coordinate 140,806 of LPNX010319085.1, read as the reverse complement.
TTTTTCCTTTCCATGGTGCCCTTTTCCTTTGTTCTTCCTTGAGCCGGAAGACTCATCATGCTGCTGGTTTTCAAATCTAGGATTAGGAGCTTCGAATTTAGTTTCTGGGTTCTTCTACTGCTTTCCTTTACCCTTCAAATATTTGGGCCCCGAGACATGGAGGGATTGATCACAGGAGGATCTGATGATACCCATCTGGACAAGCTTATCATGTTCACTTGTTAGGGACTCAATGAAGGCATTAAGTGTAGGCATCTTCCATCCAGGGGTTGTGAGCTTCCCTGCACAGAATGTAGAGACAAAAACTGAATAATCAGCTCCAGGTTTGGAGAGTATGGCGAGGATGAGCTGATCATCATCCTTCTCCACTTTTCATTCTTCAAGAGTAAGACGATGTGCTTTCAATGTCTCGAAATTGGAAGGATGGAGAGACATTAATTCATTTTCGAGTTGGTAAACTCTCAAATCATATTTCTTTCCATATAGGGTTTCCAATTTGTCCCAAATTTCCTTTGGAGTCTTCAATCCTGAAAGATGGAAAAGAAGATCCTGATAAATAGAGAGGCACAAGAATCTGAATGCTTCATGCTTCTTGTTCAAGAATCTTGATTTATCTATAGTAGAAACAGGCTCAGGTTTAGTGTCCATGGTGACTCTATAGAGTCCTTTGGAGTGTAGCTGAATCTCCATGTCCCCTTTCCATGAGTGGGAATTGAATGGAGTCAAAATATCTACTGAGGAGGCCATCTAGATCTGCTAGAGCGAATGCTCCACCTGTAGAAAACCTGAAAAGCACAATAGAAAGGGAAATGTAAGGTCAGATAGCCTACACATTTTAGGCTTTCATCACACCCATCATAGTCAATCAAGCAAGCTTGATCAACAAGTTCTTTACTTGGGGTATTAAGTGGTAAGGCTTGGCTTCTGGTGCAGTGCTAGATTTTTGAGCTATTTCTCAATTTTCATGCAAAAATCTGTCAAAAAGCTTGTTTTTGAGAGATTGAGCTTCGTCCCGCTGTGTGCTCTGATACCATATTAAACTTGCACAATTATCTAGGGACTAACGGTCTCATCAAATATTAATAACAAATAACTCATGAAAATGGTGTAATTAGGCTACAGAATGAGTAGCCGCTTTGTATATTCACACAAAGAATGAGTAATTACATTACAATGTCATGCTACAAGCATGAATGACTAGAAATTCGAATCCTCAAGGAGGTCATTTGAATTGAATGAGTGAGTTTAGCTTAACTGAATGTAAGCCATAGTCAACACTCAAGTTAACCACTGATCAAAACCCTAATTGACTCAATTGAGCCCTAACTAAAGTCGGAGTGCAATAAATGACTGAGTCTTAACTGAAAGAGATCAGACACATGTCACAGCAAGCCAACAATAAAGTGGTAGCACTTCAATGACTCCAATGAACCCCGATGAAGTTAACTGAAGTGTAATTGAACATTAGAAGTGGTTGGAGGTTCCCCTGTTGACTCTAGTTCATTAAATAATCATTAAATAATCAATTTAATGAGGAGAGGCACCTTCACTGCTCCGTTTAACTGATTATAACCATCAGTTAGCAATAAAGTGCATTAATGACACTAAGATCACCCCCGGAGTGCTCCAGTTAGCCTCCCCGAATGTAGGAGAAGGCTAAGTTAGCCTTCTTGACTGAAGGTAGGCGTGGGTGTGATCTAGATGATGTCATTTAATGCTCCGCTGATGTCAATTAGGTCAATAATACTTAGGATAGTGGTTTAAATAGGCCAAATTGACCAAAATGAGTGTGTATGGTGGTAAATGTCTCCAACACTTTCAAGGTCTTGGGAAAAGAAAATAGGTGGTACATTACAAATGGATTGAACATATGCAACCATTCCTGATTTTGGAGGAGAAAATATGATACTGTATAGGGAATTACAATATGCTTATATTGTCACAGATGATAAGAACCCAACAAATCATCCACTTTATGCCGTATAAACATATTTGGGATCTTGTATGCTACATTTCAGTGATGAAAATACAAATGGCATGTTACATGTAGAAAAGGAAAAACCAATCCAACGTACTGTTGAACAAAAATATGAGTTATGGAAAATGTATTTTGATGGCTCCTCATCCAAGGAAGGGGCAGGAGATGGCATTGTTTTGATTTCTTCTGGTGGAGAGATGATTAGTTTGATGTATAAGTTGGAATTTGTGACTACAAATAACACAACAGAGTATGAAGCATTAATACTTGGCTTAAGGGCTGCAAAGGACCTGTGCATTAAACAGATTTATATTTGTGGTGACTCTGAATTAGTTGTCCAACAAGTGAGGGACAAATATCAAGTAAGATAGGATTTGTTGAAGGTATATAGAAATGAGGTGTGGGATATGATTTATAATTACTGTATAGAATTTAATATTTCCTTCCTTCCCAGGGATCATAATCAAATATCTCATTCACTTGCTTTGGCAGACAAACGTTTTTGAATTCCAAAATAGACCCAACTAAAATATCTAATTGAAGTCAGATATAGGCCCTCAGTACCAGATAATATCAAACAGTGGAGGGTTTTTGAAGATGATTTGGAAATCAAAAGGTTTTTGGAGTTAACTGGAGATTTTTCAAATTCATTGATTGATCAGGATCAGGATAATAAAGTTGAGCATGCTGATGAATATTCAGAAAATTCAATTGCTGGACATAATATTATTGAGTTAAAGGGAGATTTTATTCCTAAGGGTTTTGTTCCCCTTGAAAGGAGTTTTTCTAAATATTATACTCTGCTAAAACTGGTCATGTAATATTTGGAAGAGATTGTTATCAGCTGTAACATTGGCATAGAAGAGTAGCCCAAGATGGTGAAAAATTAAAAAAATCTATCAGTAGAGCAAAGGAATAGGTATATTAAATTATTGAAGGAATATGTTGATGTCTTTTCCTGGTCTTATGAGGAATTAAAAACCTATGATACCAACACTATTTAGCGTAAGGTTCCTTTGAAACCAAATGTGAAACCTTTTAGACAGAAATTAAGAAGAATTAATCCATATTTCTTTCCAGTTATAGAAAAAGAAGTCAAGAAATTATTGGATGCAAAGATAATTGTACCACTCAGATACTCATCTTGGGTAGCAAATTTAGTTCTAGTCCAAAAAAAAAAATGGAAAGATAAGGTTGTGTGTGGATTTCTGTAATTTAAATAGAGCTTCCCTAGAAAATAATTATCCACTTCCCAATATTGAGCAAATTTTGCAGAAAGTAGTAGGTGCCCAGAGAATTTCAATGGTGGATGGATTCTTAGGTTACAATTAGATTACTATGCATCCAAATGACAGGGAGAAAAAAACCTTCACTATGCCCTGGGGTACATTCATGTATGACAAGATGCCATTTGGTTTGATGAATGCTGGTGCGACCTTTCAAAGAGCTATGGATATAGCCTCTGTTGGAGAAGAGAAAACAATTGTAGTAATTTATTTGGATGATATCACAATGTTTTCTCAATCTGATGAAGAACATATGAAACATCTCAAACAAACCTTTTTGAAATGTAGAAAATATGGACAGTCATTAAATCCTAAGAAGTTTCATTTTGTTGTTCAAGAGGGTAGGATTTTGGGGCATTTAGCTTCAATAGATGGAATTAGAATAGATCCTGAAAGAGTTAAAGCTATTTTGAAAATCAGTCTTCCAAGAAGTAAAAAAGATGTTCAGTCATTCATTGGAAAAATAAATTTTATGAGATGGTTTATTCCAAACTTTGCTGAGACAATAAAGCAGATAACATATATGTTAAGGAAACACCAAGACATGAAGTGGACCACATAATCCATAGCTTCATTTGAGAAAATTAAAAAAGCTCTTACAAATGCACTAGTGCGAGTAAGCCCAGAGTTTTCAAAATAATTTTTGACTTTTTATTTTGCATCTCAGGATACAATAGTTATCATTATATTACAAAAAAATGTAGATGGACTAGAGCAACCTATTGCTTTATTTGGTAAGACTCTCATAGATTCAGAATTGAAATACAGTACACCAGAGAGACAAGCATATTCATTGGTAAAGGCATTGAATTTTTTTAGGATTTATATTATGCATTCAAATATCATTGCTTATGTACCTAATGCTGCTATTAAGGATATTTTAACTTAGCCAGACAATGAAGGAAAGCGGGGGAAATGGTTTGCGAAAATTATGGAGTATGATGTGGATATTAGACCTACTAAGTTTGTAGAAGGACAGGGCTTGGAAAAACTATTGGCTGATTCAAATTGTGAAGCCCTTAGGCTTCATTTGATGGCGGAACATTCAATACAGGAAGAGTTGCAAACATGGCAAGGTAAATAAAAAATCATGGATAAGTATGCAGAATCAAAATGGTATGCTGATATAATTTCCGTTTTATTGCATTTGCAGTGTCCTGTGCATTTGGACAAGAAAGCAGCTAGATCACTAAAATTGAAGACCACCAAATATTGTTTAGTAAATGAACAGCTACATTGGAAATATCCGGGAGGAGTATTACTTAGGTGTTTGGAGAATCCTGAAATTGAAGAAGTTATTTCAAAATTACATGAGGGAGCCTGTGGAGGTCACAAATATTACAAATCCACTGCTTATAAAATTCTAAGGCCTGGATACTACTGACCTTCTTTTTTTTTTATGTTTATCAGTAGGTCAAAGCTTGCGTTCATTGTCAAAAGTTTGCTGGAAAACAAAAACTTATGTCTTTACCTTTGAATCCCACTGTGGTAAATGCTCCTTTCCAGTAGTGGGGTCTAGATTTTATAGGTGAGATCAATCCCGCTTCTTCTGGACAACACAAATGGATACTTATAGCTACTGACTTTTTCACAAAATGGGTAGAAGCTATTCCTACAAGGAATGCAACTGATAAGGTAATCATTAATGTTATTCAAGAAAATATTTTTAGATTTGGGTGTCCTAACAAATTCTTGACTGATAATGATAATTCCTTCAAGTTTAAATCAATGGGGGTGTGAACAAAACGTAATTTCTTTGAAGCATTCTACACCCTATTACCCTCAAGAGAATGGATTGGCAGAATCAACTAATAAGAATATCATTTAGAGCATTAGAAAAATATTAATTCATAACAAGAGATATTGGGATTCAATGTTGAAGTATGCACTCTAAGTTGATAGAATAACCACTAAGAAAGCCATTGGTTCATCTCCTTTTTAGTTAGTGTATGGCACTCATGTTGTTTTTCCAATCCAATTAGGTATTCAAGTAATCAAATTTTTTTAGGATAGTCAAGAAGAGCCTAATGATATTCAAAAAATAATTTTCTCATTGATTGAATTTCAGTAGGAACGTGAAGCTTTAGATGAAAAAGCTCAATTTTACAGGAAAAAGATTAAGGAAATATTTGACAGGAAAGTAAAGGAAGATACCTTTTCTTGTGGAGAAATGGTACTTAGATGGGATGCCAGAAAAGAAAAAAAAGATAAGCATGGTAGATTTGACAATTTGTGGTTGGTCCTTTTATAATTTCAAAAATTTTGGAAAATAATACCTTCATACTGCAGACTATGGAAGGTGAAGAATTGTCCAATCCAGTGAATGGTCGATTCCTTAAACATTTTTATAGTTACTGAAGGTGAAAGAGTTGTCATTCATTGTATATACCGGTGTGAGATAAGTTGAATAAAGACTATGATTTCCCAATGTAATTTTTTGCAGAATAACATACAATTTGAGTTGAGATGGCAGAAGGCACTATTCTACAGGTTCTTGAAATCTCACAAGGGGGATTTCATCCTGTAGTAGGAGCCAAATGTTAAGACAAAAAAATGTTCCTAGCTTTGATGTGTTGTTTTCGTTGGGGTTCGACCTTCAAGGTCCTTAATTTTGGCAACTCCGCGGTTTTGGTGCGAAGCTTGTAAGCGGAGTTGTGGTCCAAAATAGTCTTAGGGGTTTCGAGATTGGGTCGAAGCCCCTCTTTTTGTAAATGACCCATGGTATTGTAATAATGCACTTGTATAAATAGGAACTTATGTAAAGGAGTCAGGTTATATTTTTATGTATGATAATTTGATGCGAAGGAACTAAGACCTATTTTTAGGGTTTAAGGCTAAGTCCCAGCTGAGTGCACAGAGGGTTTTGTAAGAAAGGTTCGGCAGTTGAGTGCACATATATGCAGCTAAGTGCACAACTTTGGGTGATTGAGAAGATATGCAGCTGAGTGCGCAGATCAGAACTATGTCGTTTGTAAAGTATTGAATATAAACACAGTTCTGTGGACGTAGCCCCTACACTGGGGGTGAACCACGTATATCTTGTGTTGTGATGGTTCTTGTTATTTTGTTTTGTTATGTTTTATGCATTTGATAAGTAGATGAATGAAAAATTAAGATAAGCTATTAAGTATTAACTTCGTTGTGAATTCCCAGTTAAGGGTTAAGCAAGAAACTATCTTTTTATCTAAACTGTGAAGCTATTTAAGTAAAAGTCGAATCTCTGTATTGCATGATTATTAATTGTTAAGGATAAAGGTACAGTAATATCCCTCTTTTTCCTACAGAAACCTGATTCTGCAGCACCCCATAGCTATTTCGGGTGAGACTAGACCCTGTTCGCAGGTTGTTGCCGAAAGGGCCAACACTATGGGTCTATTTGTTGGTATGAGATAAAAGTATAAGAACCTGGGTCCGCCCTAAGCACCAACAAATTGGTTCCATTGCTGAGACATGTATCTGCTTCAAGAGGGATCTACGTCGTACCTGGAGGGATATGTTTTGGAGACCCTCAGTAAAAGAAATCAGTGACTGGATTGAAGATACCTATCTGAAATTTATTGAACAAGAAAATAAGGATCCTCATCGTAGCTCAGACGACTTCTTGCAAAAGTACATTTTTACTGATATTTATGAAATTTTCTTTGGTAGTATCCACATAGAATTGCACCAGTGGTTATCCAGGTTAACAGAAAAAAAGGCAAACTTTAAAGAAGATCAGTCTCCTGCCTAGACCCCGGAAAGAATTGAGCTGTTGAAACGTGTGAACAACGCGGTATCAAGAGTTGTTGACTTTTGGACAACGTGAACCCTTGAAGCATTTGTGACAGAGTTCGCCATCGACACACATACTTCTTTCAGCGAAGCAGAAAGACAAATTTTCAAAGGACCTAGGGATAAGTACCTAAATTCATTAAGTCTAAAAATTAAAATGCTCTTGGCTGAGAAAGGAATATTGCTTATTGAATCAGATTGCTAGATTTATTGCTACTAACCTATGTTTGGAAGTGAAAGTGACTGCGACGAGCAAAGTGGTTTTCTTCGCAACGGTAAAAGATACAATAGAACTCATGAATCCTATACCCTAGGACAGAATACCAATTATACCCCATTAAGTCCAGAAGAATCTGAATATGAAGAAACCCCTTTTTTTAGAAACCCTCCTATCACTCCGCAACGAAGATCTATTATCCTTGAGAACCCTTCGCAGTCTGAAAGTAACCCTAGCCCGAGTAGTCCTGTTGTAGGTCAGTCTACCTCAGAAATTTCCTTTCCTCCTGTTACTAGTCTTCCCCCTCCTCCTACCCCTCCCCCCCCCTTGATCCAATATGTCCCACGTGAATGATGATATTAAACTCCCAGTATTTAAAGGAACTAGATCAGAGGATCCATAGCAGTTTTGGTTCTTATGCAAAGCTATTTGGACTACTAAGAATATTATGGATCAAAATACAAGAAGAGCGCAGCTAGTCACCTCTTTCAAGGACCACGCTTTGACCTAGTTTATGAAGTTTTTCAGTACTCAGAACTATATCTTGGCTGATATTAAAAAAGAAATGATCAAAGAGTTCAAGAAGCCTAAATCAGAGTCACAGTGTATAACTGAACTAAAAGAAATTCAGCAGAAGCAAGGTGAATCAGTTTGGGACTTTGATCAAAGGTTCAAGGTTCTGTTGGATCAAGTTAGCTTCCCTATTGGACCAGAATAGCATAAAGAATGGTTCATTGCAGCACTCTTGCCTCATATCAGGACTCAACAAGAGGGTTGCTGATCAGCAAGAGGCATTGGAAATTGCTATGAAACTTGAAACAACTCTTGTCGGAGATAATTATGGAATAGCCCAAATACAAGCAGCAGAAATGGCTTTGGAGCTTCGCGACATGAAAAAATGGAAATCTATTCGCGATAAGGTTTGGTGTACATGATGTAGGATAGAAGGTCATGACAAAGAACAATGTCCTGCATTAAGAAATTACCTGAATACTGGAGCGCCAAACCCGTTCAATCTTAATGTCCTATATTGTGAGATCTATAGAACAACTAGCCAGCATCGACCTGAAGATTGCTATCTACTACAGAGATATGTTCAAGTACCTAAGAATCCCTACTGCAAGTTCTGTAAGTCAGTTGGACACAACGAAGATGAATGTCGCAGCTTTGACCTCATGAGAGAGCGAACATATGATGCTTAAAGGGTACAACCCAATGCACAAGGAAACGATGGATATGGTTACCGTGGTAGCACATCAGGTGAAGATAATTTTAGAGGTTGTGTTCATGGTGGTATGCCTGGAAGAGGTCGAGGCCAGGTTATCTTCTATAACTGTAATCAGGCAGGACATGTAGCTAGAGACTGTCGGAACCCAACTATGACATGTTGCTATTGCAGAGCAGTCGATCATGTGATTGAGCAATGTCCACAGTTGATAGCCAAGATACAAGAAAGAAATGGCCCTCCTACTCAGAATGTTCAGATGATTGCTGTAGAGAAAAGGCCTATCCCATCCATTAACGTTGTTACCAGGAGTGGAGCTATGACACATATATAGAATAAGGGAAAACAGCCTAACGAGGCTTGGGTCCGCAAGACCCCAGAGAAAATTCCAGCCTTCGATGTTGGAAGGGAAAAAGGAACATTTATGGAAGCCAAGAAAGACTTTGCTGATCCAAGAACATCAGTATCAACTACGCAACAACATCAACAGTAGTTACAGTTTCAAGAAGCTTCACCGGATCAAGTAAGTACACTAACATCATTTTTACATAGTTGTATGAAGTTATTAATGAATCAGAATGCTTTGAATGAGTTACAGAAAGTTATTGCATCTTGTGAACCTCAGGGAAGCTCTGATAGAGGAAAAATTGTTAATAGAGTTAGAAGGACTGGAAGAGAAATGAGATTGCATGCTCAGATAGGAGATTATGACATGACTGATATCATTTTAGACCTGGTATCAGAAGCGAATGTCCTAACTAGGTAGACTTGGGAACAAATGGGAAAACCTATGTTTGAATGGTCCCTTATATAGTTGAGATTAGCCAATCAGCAGAAGATTGTGCCCTTGGGAAGATTCCCTAGTGTACCAGTGGACATTGACGGAGTCAATACCTTAGCAGACTTTGAAGTCATTGAAATAATTGATGATAGCAACCCCTATCCAGCCTTGCTAGGAATTGAATGGGAAATAGAAAATGATGCAGTAATTAACCTTAAGAATAGACAGATGAATTTTGAAGGAAAAGGCTTGAGAGTCATAGTACCATTGGACCCTTCTCAAGGAGAAAGGTACACAGAGCCAGTCAGAGATGAATATCAGGATGTTTTGGATCATCTTTACAACATCACAGCTAAAGAAGAAGACTATGTTAACCCTACTGCTAAAGGTATAATGGATTGGCAGTGTGACAGTTCTTGCATGACTGATTCAGACGAAGGTCTAGAGAATTGGCAGAACAGACTTTATGAGCTACATAGACATCGATGTGCAAGAATTACCAAGTCTCTCAGATGGGTTGGCTCACAGACAAGAGTCTTTTCCTACTTTTGATGGATTGATAGACCTAGAAGATTTTATTGTACAATTCTCAGAGCAAGTACCATATTCACAGAAAATCGAGACTCTAGATTCAGTATTTAGAGCCACAACTACCAGATGGTGGAATGGTCATAAAAAGTAAATTCATAATTGGGAAGCTTGCCAAAAGTTTATTTTCCTGAGATTCATGGATCAACCTCAAGAGGTACGAAGTAGATTTAATGGTAAGACTAGCCCTCAGGAACATTTGGAGCAGTGATATGAAGCATGGAAGCATGTACCTTGTGAAGAATGGGTACATAGGTTTATACACACTCTGGAACCTATAGTAAAGAACTGGTATGTGGAGGTCGAGCTTCACCATGGTACTACAAGTTGGGATAGTCTTGTTGATAGTTTTGTGCTCACATTTTCTATTAATGAGGTTTGCCCTGCTTTGGACGCAGCTGTTAGGATGATCCATACTAAGGTGCTTGACGATAAAGAAATAGGTGAGTACCGATCTGATTGGAAGGAACAAGAAGCTAATGCAGTAGAATGCTATAACCTCGCCATTGATGAAGACGATGACCCTCGCAACATTAATATTCCTGAGTCAGAAGGACACTGTGAAGTTCATGGACCAGTAGTCGAATCACCTGAAGTGACTCAGCCCTTGAAGACAAGGAAAGTAAACATTGGATCAGAAGAAATTCCTAAGTACGCTACCATTGGAGATTATTGGGATGAAGAAATGGTGAGCAAAGTGACTGAACTTCTCCATGAGTATCAGGACTTATTTCCGACGAATTTCTCAGAAATGAAAGATATCCTTGGTGATATAGGAGTGATAAAAATCCCTTTGAAAGCTGATGCAAAGCCTATGAAGTAGTGCCCTTATAGGCTGAACCCTAAGTATAAAGAAAAATCCAGGATAGAGCTAGATAAGATGCTCGTTGTAGAAATCACTGATGCTATTGAAGAAATTCTGTCGTGGTGTCAAGATGTGTTGAAGGCCTGTATTGTGTCGAGGACCCTTATGGTGTGATCCATTGGATCTCAACTTGAGTGCATTAAAAGTTGTTTAAAGAATGTGTTTATCAGCATGGTTAATTCATGGAACGACATTGACATAAATTAAATGCTTAGAACAAAAATGAAAAACAAAACTGAGAAACAGATATAAAAAGAAACACAGAATTAGAGAGTCACAAATAGAAGTTGATAACGGGGTTCACCCCCTTCACTGGGCTACGTCTCCGGGTCCCTCTCCAATGGGTACCGATCCAATTAATATCTTAAAATGGTACAAAAATGGTTCTGGAATCAGCTTCAGCAACTGTAAATAGAATGCTCTACAAAGTCTTCAAGACCTCTCTTCTAGAAATTACAGTTAGCCTTCGAAAGGTAAAGAAATCTAAAGTATAACAGATAATGTCGACTTCCACAGTAACAGCGTCTAGACACTTCACAACAAACTCTCCTCAGAGGAACGATGCTCTGTCCTCTAAGCAATCTGAATCTCCCCTGCAAATGTGACCAGCATCGTCTATTTAAGCATTCAGTGGGAGGATAAGTAACGGATTCACCTCCCCCTTTCATCACAGCTGTCATCTTCTTTATTATTGTTACAACCATATGCTAAAACTGAACCATGCAATCCCACCAAATCGCTGCCCAAGCATTTTGTTACCACGACGTTTCATAACCCCGAAACGTTGCAACTAACTCCACACACATATGTTGACTCACAACATGTTGCAATGAACGCCACACACATAAGTTGCACCATACCATAGCGTCACATTATGTTACAACAAATGCAAACCGCCAAACATGCAACTAGGCGTAACCGTTTGAAGTCACCACTAACTCAAAAAATGTCGTAGCAACCGATATATGCAGGTCGCAGCAAACGTGATATCTATGTCAGAGTAACCGCGATATATAGAGATGTCGCAACAACCATGATGTGGATGTCGCATCAAATGCAATGGAGATATGTCGTAGGTCGCAGCAAACGTGATATCTATGTCAGAGTAACCGCGATATATAGAGATGTCGCAACAACCATGATGTGGATGTCGCATCAAATGCAATGGAGATATGTCGTAGCGAACATGATCGCGCACCCTCATCTAACCGCCAGATCAATGCCATTTAACCATGCACAATATCGCTAGAGGGTATATACTTGACCGCTCGATATTTTCACGAACCATTCGATGTTCTATTTCGATGGTGTGCAAACTGCGCGGCCCATACATAACTGCGCGGCTTATGCACAACTGCGGGGCCCATGCGATAAGCTGTGTGGCCCCATGCGATAACTGCACACCATGCGATGTCTGCGCACCATGCGATAATTGCACGGGCTGTTCACATCTTAACTGCCAAGCTTAGTCCTCGCACTATGTTTAGCATATGAGTTAAAAACATATGTTATGGTATTTGAACCATAGATTAATACCCATTGTACCATATTGGATCAATGTAATTTTTGAAGATGAATAATCCACTAGATCATTCCTCCCCACTGGAGAGCTTTTGGACCACCAAAGTCTTGAATCACTCTGCGAGTAAGTGAGGGTACAGCTCCATCACCTTTCCAATCTCCATCCATCTTGATTTGCTAGGATGCATGCCTTTAAGCCCCACTCTAAGGTACTCAACATTCCCCCTTCGTGAAGTCCTTACATTTCTGTCAAGAATAACATCATCCTACAACTCATTCATGTATTCAGGTGCCATACCATCAACTGAAGGAATATGTATGTTAGTTTCCTCATCCATGATCATAGGAGGCTCATACTGTTTAAGATTCTCGACATTGACAACTGAATAGGTTTGCATGTATGGAGGTAAATTCAAGCGAAAAGCATTAGTACCGATCTCTTCCAAGATCTCAAAAGGACCATACCTGATAAGCTTAAGCTTTTTACCTTCACCTTTCATTCTGTCTTTGGTGATATGTAACCAAACTCTGTCACCAACCTGAAATTGATGATCAACTCGATGCTTGTCATGCCTGGCTTTGTACTTTTCCTGGCTCTTCTCCAACTGTTCCTGAACGGCCTGCTGCACCGCTTGGATTCTATGAATGAACCTTATAGCTTTATCTGCATCATGATGTCCATCCACTGCATCTTTGCCAAAATATAAGTCCATCGGTGTTTTTGGAAGATAGCCAAAACAAGTTTCAAAAGGAGATATTTTCATGGAAGAATGAACTGCATGATTGTAAGCATGTTGTATATACTGCAACTGCTCATCCCAAAGTTTAGGATGTTTACTACAATATCCTCTGAGCAACTGAACCACTGTTTTGTTTACTACCTCTGTTTGTCCATCAGTCTGTGGATGAGAAGTTGTACTTTTCTTAAGTTTAGTATCCACAAGCTTCCATAAAGTTGACCAGAATTCTCCCAAGAACCGGGAATCCCGATTAGATAGAATAGACATGGGTAGCCCAAAATGTACCCAAACATTCTAAAAGAATAGATGAGTTGTTTGTTCAGCAGTGATATGTTTGTTACATGGCATTAAGATACACATTTTGCTGAATCTATCCACAACAACATATAGGTAATCATGCCCTTTTCTAGACATAGGTAGTCCCCCTACAAAGTCCATAGAAATGCTTTCCCAGGGACGAGAAGAAACTAGAAGAGGAGTGTACAAACCCAATTTCCTATTGCTAGGCTTACTTGTTGCACACATAACACAACCTCTTATGTATTTAGCTACAGTTTCTTTCATTTGATGCCAATAACAATGATTCTGCAATAATGACAGTGTTTTACTTACTCCAAAATGCCCTGCAATCAATGAACTATGTGCTTCTCGAATCACATGCACTCTCTCTTTCTCTGGAATACAAAGTTTACCAATATGATACAGGAGTTGATTATGCACATAATAGTTCTTTTCCTATTTACCATGTATTAGTGATGCATATACTTTCTTAAAATCTTTATCTTCTGCATACTGTTCAATATAACTTTCATGTGTTAATGAACTGTTTTGAAGAATGATTGAAGCATTTGTAGGAGGCTTTGATAACATGTATGCTACCTTATTATGAATTCCCTTTTTGTACTTAATTACAAGATGAAACTGTTGTAAGAATCCCATCCATCTTAAATGCCTACCTTGTTGTATTTTAGTTTGATATTGTAAATATTGAAGTGGCTGATGATGAATATGTATGACTGTTTCTTTTCCCATGATATAATGTTTCGACTTCTTCACACTCTGTACTAAAGCATACAACTCTTTATCATAGGTCGGATAGTTACTTACCGCAGTAGAGAACATTTCTGAATGGTAACAGACTGGCTTCCTCCCTTGCATCAAAATATCTCCCATGGAAAACCCGCTGGCATTGGTTTCAATCTCAAATGGCTGTTGCAAATCTGGCAACATCAAAACTGGTGCCGTGCTAATCCTTTCCTTCAAAGTGTCAAAGGCTCTCTGATGCTTGCCTCCCCACTGGAAAATCTCTTTAACACTTGTCAATGCATGTAATGGAGTAGAAATGGAAGAAAACCCAGAAATGAATTTCCTCCAATACTGAACCGCACCCAGAAAACTTCTGATTTTAGTAACGGTGTTAGGCTGTGGCTAGTTTACAATGACAACAACCTTGGCTGGGTCCACTCGCAGGTGGCCTCCACCAATAATATGGCCCAGATATACTAAAGAAGTTTTAGCAAATTCACATTTGGACATCTTTACATAAAGCTTCTCCTTCTTCGGTACATCTAAAACTTTCTTCACATGTACAATATGCTCTTCCCATGTTTTGCTAAACACAAGGATATCATCTAGATATACAATTACAAAATCATTAATGAATGAATGAAAGACATCATTCATGACCCGCATGAAAGTAGTAGGTGCGTTACAGAGCCCGAAAGGCATCACAAGCCATTCATACAAACCCTGTTTTGTTTTAAACATGGATTTGATGATACCCACTACGCAGATTCAATTTTGTAAAGTAAGTTGCATGTTTCAACTGATCAAGCAAATCATCAATACGAGGAAGAGGATACCTGTTTTTAATGGTGATTTTGTTAAGGGCCCTATAGTCAATGCACATCCTCCAAGACCCATCCTTCTTGGGAACCAATACTATAGGGGAGCCACAAGGAGAAGTGCTTGGCCGTATGACCCCCTTCTCAATCAGATCCTGAAATTGCTTCTTGATTTCCTCATTCTGCATTACAGACATCCGGTACATGGCTATGTTCGGGAGTGGCACATCCTGCTACAAATGTATCTCATGGTGAATCTCTCTTTTTGGTGGTAACCCTTTCGGATCTTGAAACAAATCATCATACTCATAAATGATTTCAATCAGTTCATATTTATGCTTAGCATCACATCCTTCAAAGGATTTAGAGATCTCATCATTTTTCACCTTAACCATCATTAACACAAAATTCTTACTAGCATTTACCAGCCTCTTCATTTGTCCTGCAGAAACTATTGCTAGATTGGTTTTTGTCTTATGTGCTCGTACAATATACTCTACACCATCTTTAAAAAGATGATACTTATTCTGCTCTCTATAAAAGACTTCTTTCCGGTCATACAAATATGGACTCCCAAGTACAATTCCACAAATTTCAAGTGGTACTACATCTAGTTCTACCTCATCCATGAACTTTTCAGTAATGGAAAACTTTAATACACATTTCTTTGTAACTTGCAATTGTGTATCATTAGTAACCCAACCAAGAGGATAGGGTTTTTCATGAGGCATAGTAACTAAATGCAATTTCTTAACCACTTCTTCTAATATCATATTTAATTGTGAACCACTATCAAACAATGTATCAATCTTTGTGTGATTTGTAATGACACGAACATGAAATAGTGCACTTCTATTTTTATCATTTTGCTTCGAAGTAGATGGAAGATTTGTACTTGCACTAGAACTTGATTTTTCATCAATGGGAAGTGAGATACTTTTATTCTTACCCTGGATTCCAACAGCTGTAACCTTTGTTTCATCACCTGAGTCGGATCCCAAGTCTTGAATAACTCTTGCAGTAGCTTTTGCTTTGCCTTTATCTTTGTTTCCTCCGTACTTCTTTGGCCTTAACTCTGGATGAAGTTTCCAACACTTAGAGACGTCATGTCCCTTCTGACAATGTGAACATGTAGGCTTTTCACCCTCTTTCTTAACAATAGCCGTCTTCTTTTGTCCCTTATCTTTACCTTTTGATTTGCTGTCAAATTTAAAGGATTTCTTCACAAAAGTATCATTAGCATGCTTACCCCTAGCTTCTAATTGTGTAGCTTGAACACATACATAATCCAAAGTACTGGGGTTAAACATCAACAAAGTATGTCGCAAATAAGAATGCATGCCACCAATGTACTTAAGAAGAGTTTCCTGGGTATCTAATGCAACATTCAATGCAATAGCCCTCTTTCTAAATTCATGAGTATATTCTTGAATGTTTTGTCCTTTAGCTTGTCTAAAAGTTTGCTAGCTCATTATTAATTGTTGCATGTGACCTAAAGGATAAAATTGCTTTCTTAATACTTCAATGAATTCATTCCAAACTGAAATAATTTTACCATTCTTTCGAAGATCTTGCTGAATCTTGCTTTCCCACCAGGTAAGAGCCATTCCACTCATTCTCAGAGTGGCCAATTGAATTCTGGAAGGGTCATCATTAATGCCCTGCATCTTGCAATATACTTCAAGATGCTTGATCCAATTGTCTAACTTTTCAGCATCTAAATCTCCATTATAAATCGGCAATTCAAATTTTACATCCAATTTGAAATAAGGCATATTAGGACTTGCATTATTTCAATGAGAAGTATGAGAAGAAGAGAAAGTTTGATTAGTTTCAGGAGGATCACCATCACCTCCTACTCCTTTACCCTTTTCTTCCTTCTTCACTTTTGCATCCTTGGATGAAGATCCTTCTTCTTTCTTCTTCCATTTTGCTCGCTCATCGAGTAGAATTTCCATCATGGCTTTCATGCTCATAAAAGCCTCCAAAAACTCAGTTTTAGAAATAACAGGTTTTTCCCATTCTGCATGTCCTTCTTCTTCCCCTCGTGGAGAAGGCATGGTTCTTGAGAATGTTCTCCTGGAGCCAATCTCAAGATCTCCTTCAAGTTATTCTCCTTCACCAAGCTTTAAACTGGACTTGGTAAGCATTCACAAACTTGCACTAGCAGTTAACCTGCTCTGATACCATATTATGATCCATCAGATCTCAACTTGAGTGCATTAAAAGTTGTTTAAAGAATGCGTTTATTAGCTTGGTTAATTTATGGAACAACATTGAAAAAAATTAAATACTTATAATAGAAATGAAAAGCAAAACTGAGAAATAGATATAAAAAGAAACACAGAATCAAAGAGTCACAAACAAAAGTTGATAACGGAGTTCACCCCCTTCACTGGGCTATGTCTCCGGGTCCCTCTCCAATGGGTACCGATCCAATTAATCTCTTAAAATGGTACAAAAATGGTTCTGGAATCAGCTTCAGCAACTGTAAACAGAATGTTGTACAAAGTCTTCAAGACCTCTCTTCTGGAAATTACAATTAGCCTTCGAAAGGCAAAGAAAGCTAAAGTATAACAAAGAATGTCGACTTCCACAGTAACAGCATCTGCACACTTCACAGCAAACTCTCCTCAGAGGAACGATGCTCTGTCCTCTAAGCAATCTGAATCTCCCCAAGAAATGTGACCAGCATCATCTATTTAAGCGTTCAGTGGGAGGATAAGTAACAGATTCGCCTCCCCCTTTCATCACAGTTGTCATCTTATTTATTATCGTTACAACCATATGCTAAAACTGAACCATGCAATCCCGCCAAATCGCATCCCAAGTGTTATGTTACCATGACGTTCCATAACCTCGAAACGTTGCAACCAACTCCACACACATATGTTGACTCACAACACGTTGCAATGACTGCCACGCACATAAGTTGCACCATACCATAGCGTCATATTATGTTACAACAAATGCAAACTGCCAAATGTGCAACTGGGCATAACCATTTGAAGTCACCACTAACTCCACAAATGTTGCAGCAACTGATATATACAGGTCGCAGAAAACGTGATATCTATGTCACAGCAAACGCGATATATAGATATGTCGCAGCAACCATGATGTGGATGTCATAGCAAACGCAATGGAGATATGTTGCAGCGAACATGATCGCACACCCTCATCTAACCGCCAGATCAGTGCCATTTAACCATGCACAAGACGCTAGAGGGTATATACTTGACTGCGCGAGATTTTCACGAACCATTTGATGTTCTACTTCGACGGTGCACAAACTGCGTGGCCCATACATAACTGCGTGGCTTATGCACAACTGCGTGGCCCATGTGATAAGCTATGCGGCCCCATGCGATAACTATGCACCATACAATAACTGTGCACCATGCGATAACTGCGCGAGCTGTTCACATCTTAACCGCCAAGCTTAGTCCTCGCACTATGTTTAGCATATGAGTTAAAAACATATGTTATGGTATTTGAACCATAGATTAATAGCCATTGTACCATATTGGATCAGTGTAATTTTTGAAGATGAATAATCCACCGGATCATGGTGGCGAAGCTAAAGTTAGTGGTTGTGCTGAAGAAGAAAGGTGTGTCGAAGCTTAAAATATGACGGTTGGAAAAAATCAGATTTGGCAGCGCCAGTACGTTAACTGTATTAACTGCCTGTCATGATGAGATTTTGGCAAATCGAGCGTTGTTTGGACAATATCTCTATCATATTTGGTGTCTTCAATGCACAGTTATGGAATATTTGGTCGTTGGATTCTATAAGAAGACACCCAGGCCTACGAATTTTGCATTATGCATTTTCTTGAGTTTTACAATTCAGTCCATGTCAGCTAATCACGAAGTTCAGGAATTGTTGAGAGAATTCAGAGAGGGGTCTGTAGAACCTTATGAGCACCCCACCTGCATCTGCACCTCGCGAAGAGACTCCCCCAGTGCTGAATCAACCAATGCAGACACGATCTACTAGGAAGAAGTTTAAGCCAGAAGTTCGCTCTAAGTGAAACGAAGACATACACAAGCAATCAGGAAAGACACCAGAGGATCCTGATATGAATCCTTCTGGTTCAGCAGAGCTCCCATCTAAATATTTTGAATACTTTGATGAGGATGAGAACGTTGCATCGCAGCGCCCACCATATCTTCCGCCTGTTTGACCAGGAGTTCAGCCACCTCGGCGGACAGCCAAGTTCACATTACGCACCCCTTCGCTGCCCCAGGGTGTGCAGTTGCTCAGAACGATGACAGGGAAAATAGACCGGCTTAAGTACGCAGACCATGATACAAATGATCATGGGAAATTTCTGTAGTTCACACCTGGGAAATACTTGCACTCTATCCACTATCCGGATATTGGAGCGACATTGCTTGAAGTGAAACAGTGGGCTGCTGGCCTGGAGCAAGCTGGCTTGTTGAAGACGCTAAGTGTTCCCCACTTTGGTCGTAGCACATAGGTTACCGTGGTGGTCAAAAAGTTATTGGCATTGGTGCTTGATGGGAACCTATGGATAGGAATCCAGAAAATAGCCATTGATGGCGATCAATCATAGGATCACAGGCTTGTCGAAGGAAGGGCCTGATCCAGGGATTGAATTTGTTTCAAAACACAAAGATACAAAGTTGCCACAACACATGAAGGATCGCTTCGACCTGAAAAAAGGAAAGCGAGGGTATCAAACCTCGACAATTCGGCACCAAAACATTCGCTTCACTGCAGAGCTCCTAGCATGCAAGTTAATGCGGAAGTGCAAACCAAATGAAGTGCCTGCCCCAACTGTCAGTATTGCTGCAAGCTGTGCCGAAGGCTACATTTATAAGTGGGCAGAGTACATTCATAAGGAATTCCTTGAAGATGTCTGCGATGTGTAGGAGAAAGGTAGACCCTTTCATTACTCATGGTTGATAGTGGTTATTGCACTAGTAGGATGGAAAGAACCTATAGAGGCACAGTTTGTCGATGTGCCTCCGTAGATGCCTGGCGCAGCAAGGTACGTATCTCTCTGGGTTTCGCAGGATAAATCCTTACAGCAGATGATGAACTATGTGTTCACCTTCTATGCCTTGAATATTTCATATTAGATTCTGAAAACACCGCGGCTCAGTAATAAGCTATTCTCTCAGTATGCGGGAGTGACCAACTTCAAGGCCGACATGCACAATGTCTTCATCCAGGCCCGCACAGATGATAAACATGCATGCTGGAAGTTGCCATATGTGGTGACCCAAGAAGACATCCTCGCAGTAGTTCAGCAGTGGCCGGCTGAATGGATGAAGGACATAGGGAGAAAGCCCAACATTCCAGTCCCTCCAGTCACCAATGTGGGGGCAGGCCCTAGTCAGACGCAGCAGAATGACCCACTCGAAGAAAGCGAAGAACAAAGTGAGTCGCAGCAGAGCAAAGGTGACCAGGGTGGAGATGATGGAGCTGACGAAGAATAAGAAGAATTGGTCAAAACCATCTCAGACCTTAATTACCTAGATAAGCGCAAGTCTCCAGAGGCAGAGGAAGTGACTAAGCCTCAGCCCAAAAAGAAAGCGAAGGTGTCAAAGGGAAAGAACATTGTCGAAGAGCCTGCCGTGACAATTGAAGAGCTTGATTAGGCTCTAACGAAGTCCACACAAGTATTAACCAACAAATGGTCAGAGTTTGTGGCTACACACCTTGATGTACTCACTGGCGTAGCGCAGTGAATTACAGAACTGAAGGAGTTAGCAGAAAGATCAGCTACTGGTGCTGCAGCAAGCAGTGCCCCTGTAAGCACATAACCAGATACAAGACAATGGCCAGCCAGATATAATAGAGGACAAGTACCAAGTGCAACCCTCATAATAACTGACGTAGCATCTCGCTCGCAGATGAGCATGACAGTTGCGATAGTTTACACCAAGTTATCTATGGAGGAGCTGCATCTTTGTCAATTGGCAATCATGAACGAGATACGAGAATGCAACAACTTCTCACACCGAAAGTTGGAAAATACCATGAAGCAGAGTGAGAGCCTCGCAGCGCAGTTGGAAGAAGCTGAGCAGAAGAAGAGGGAAGCAGAAAGTAAGCAGGCTACACTAGTGCGAGCATTGGATGAGGCGTGTCAGAGTCTCCTTGACTTCGACATGCAGGTTGAAGAAGAACCTGAGCAAAGAATCATCAAGCTGAAAGACTATGCACAACAGTCTCGAAGCGAGATAGAGAATATGAAAGCAGAACATGAGGCTCAGATTACGGAGCTTCAACTTTGCATCATTCCTGAGAGTCCACCAGAGGTCAGGGAGCAACGTCGTAGAGACATTTAGGCCTCAGCAACAAAGATCTCAGATCTTGTGAGCAGTGCAGCAAAGCTACTGGATGAAAGTGTCGAGGCCTGGGAAAACTTACAAGACAACCCAGAAGTGGAAAAACTCCAAGAAACCATCAAGCAACGACAGATAGAGCTGGATGCAGTGAAAGCGGAGATTAAGACATTGCCTCCTATGCAGAAGATTAAGGTGAAGAATAGCAATGAGCTCCAGCAAGAAATTGAGTCTTACAGAAGAAAAGAGACACTATTGGTGAGCTCTGTGCAACCCCTTCTTAACGAAGCCTTGGAGTTGAGCACTGCTGCGGACAACCAGCTCAAATTCCTGAAGGAGTATGATGTGTTTGCACAGGAAAAGGCCAGTGAAGCATCTATAGCAACCTTGCAAGAGATAGTAGAGAAGGAGCAAGCAGCTGAAGATATCATGCGTAGCCTCAACAAGCAATTTACTATCTTTGCCAACAAAATTCTTCCACCTAAAAAGTAGCAGAGTTTCCCGGGACGGGACACTGGCGAGTCTTAGGGGCCTGTTGGGGTTCGACCTTCAAGGTACTTAATTTTGACAACTCTGTGGTTTTGGTGCGAAGCTTGTAAGTGGATTTGCGGTCCAAAATAGTATTAGGGGTTTCGGGGTTGGGTCGAAGCCCCTCTTTTTGTAAATTACCCATGGTTTAAGCCCATGGTATTGTAATAATGCACTTGTATAAATAGGCACTTATGTAAAGGAGTCAGGTTAGGTTTTTATGTATGATAATTTCATGTGAAGGAACTAAGACCTATTTTTAGGGTTTAAGGCTAAGTCCCAGCTGAGTGCGTGGACGACCTCTGAAGCTAAGTGCGCAGAGGGTTTTGTAAGAAAGGTTCTACAGCTGAGTAAGGTTCTGCAGCTGAGTGTGCAGATCTGAAGCTAAGTGCGTAGCTTTGGGTGATTGAGAAGATCTACAGCTGAGTGCACAGATCAGAACTGTGTCATTTGTAAAGTGTTGAATATAAACGCAGTTCTGTGGATGCAACCCCTACACTAGGGGTGAACCACGTATATCTTGTGTTGTGGTGGTTCTTGTTATTTTGTTTTGTTATGTTTTATGCATTTGATAAGTAGATGAATAACAAAGTAAGATAAGCTGTTAAGTATTAACTTCGCTGTGAATTCGCAGTTAAGGGTTAAGCAAAAAACTGTCTTTTTATCTAAACTGCGAAGCTATTTAAGTAAAAGTCGAAGCTCTGTATTGCATGATTATTAATTATTAAGGCTAAAGGTACAGTAATATCCCTCTTTTCCTGTAGAAACCTGATTCTGTGGCACCCCATAGCTGGTTCGGGTGAGACTGCAACCTATTCGCAGGTTGTTGCTGAAAGGGCCAACACTGTGGGCATGTTTCTTGGTATGAGATAAAAGTATAAGAACCCGGGTCCGCCCTAAGCACCAACAATTTTTCAAAGATTTATTTCCTATTTAAATTACACTTTTGGGTCTGTTTTATTTTAATAATGTTTAATGCATTTTGTTTGGTTTTATAGGTTATATTTTTTTGTTATATTTTATTTTATTTATTAATTTTTCCTTTGGCTTATTAAGTATTATATATCCTTTAATGTCTGAAAATGCTTATATTAAAGTTTATTCCAAGAATTATATTTAAATTCTAACATTTTCTTTTGAGCTCTTTATCAAAATTTTCATGAGAACATTCTTGTAGCGCAAAATTCAAGGTTAATGCAATAAGGTGCTACAAGAATCCCGAATCATTGGAAAGAGTGGTGGTTTATCGTGGCCGTTGCAGCTGAAGACAATCGAAGATAATGGAAGTTTTTTCAGCCACCTGTTGAAGACATCATGACACATGTCCATAGTTTGAGTTCCTAATCATGACATATGTATGAAGAGGTGTAAAGATCATTGAGAAAATCATGGAATGCCACGATTTCATGGTGTACAGATCATTGAGAAAATCATGGTCTTGATTGTCACAGTTTCATTTTGGTTATGAGTTTACTGCTGTAGAGAAGGAGGTTGAAAATATTTTAAACTTCCTAAAGAAGCATACAAGCTAGTTTACAGTGCAGATATGAAAAAGAGTGGAAAGACTAATAGGTATGAACCTACTGATACGAGTTGCACAAATGATTTTCCGGAATGTGTAGCATTATTTAAAAGGGAATGCTGGTTCAATTTCTTTGAAAAGATCACAGGTTTCAACCCGGAGGTTTCATACCATTTTTCCCATAATTTTATCAAGGATATTGTAACATCCGATACTCTTAAGTTTGAATTAACAGAGGAATTAATTGTTCATGCTACAATTGTATCAAGAGGGAGAATTATGGTTTAAAAATATCCCTTTCAGCTTTGACCCAAAGGATTTCTTGCTGCCAGAGATTGAAGCCCTAGAATGAGGAAAAGGAATTCATTTGGACAAATTCAAGCCTGAATGGAATGAAGCTATTGGGATTGTGCAGAGCTATGCTACATGTGAAGGAAGGTTTACTGTAGTCTTTAAATACCAATAGTAAAAAATGAATTTGCCTTTTTTCCTCTTAAAGAGTCTCCAACAGAATTAAGGGGCATATTGACCATACACACCAGTTGGTCTTTCACCATGGATTGATAAAATTAATTTTTTGCACAGTCTTACAGAGAAAGAATAGGAGTTGGGACCATTTCCTATTCTAGTTAGTCTTTACTATTGAACAAGAGGTCCAAGTAAAAAAAATCCCGATGAATTTGGAAGTTTGGTTTTGTTAAGAGGTTCAAGAAAGAGTTAATTGATGTTCTGATGTGGGATAATGTTCAAAAGAATTGTTTAGGTCAGGAATTCAAAGAACCTGTGGATGAAGATGGAAGAGAAACACGGGATGGTGACTAGGAGAAATTTTTGGAGAATCAAGAAAGGGAAAAGATAGTTATTTCAAATCATGAGGAAGATATGGATTCAATAGAGCAAAACCAAAGTTCTACTTGCATACAGCAAAGCTCAACCAAAGTTTTTGTTGAAACTGATTTAAAGGATAAAGTTTTGCAAAGTTCAGAAGTTAAAGGTCAGAAAAAATCTCTTTTACAAATGAGAGAATCGAAGTGGAGGCCCAAGACCAGGGCTAAAAACAAAATCAGGTTAAATATGTAGACGATCTTGAACCCTAAATTTAAGAAAGAAACGATTATAGTGATTGAGGATTCTTTGACTAAAGAGGATATGGAGAGTCAAAAAGGTTTAAGCCCTCAACAATTCTACATTGAGGAAGACCATTCAGTTGCATTAGAACCAGTGCAAGGAGGACATAAAGCTTCATAAAGGGAAACTACTTTCAGTATTGAACATGGTATGTATTCAAAAGTTCCTTTTGTACAAGAAACTGTGAAAGATGGGAAAGAAGATGACTTGATTTTTAAGAAGTTTGACATCCCCTGGTTGTCAAATCAAGGTTCTACATTATAGGGATAAGGGCACATAGATTCAGAAATTGAGAACCTTAAGAAAACTCTGGAACAACACAAATATCATATTTTTTTTCTAAATGAGACTAATGATAGATTGGTAATGACAAATAGAATACTAAGAGAATATTTGGATGATATCAATACAAACTATAAAGAGATGATAGCTGTGTCCAAAGAGGCATTGAAGAGGAAAAGGGAGATCCAAAGTCAGGATGAAGGTTTAAACCAAGCAATTCAAAATCTAAGCTAGCAGACTGAAGTTTTATTAAGGAGAATAAGAAGTCTAGAGATAGAGTAGGAACAAATTAAGAATCAATCTAATGCATTGGAGGGGATTGCTATGTAGGTTGAAGCTGCTAAGAATTTATGAATGCTTTCTAGTGTCCACGTGTCAAGTAGTTTAGTTTATTATAGTTAATAGTTTTGTTATTTTGGAAAATAAAAAATAATTTTGTAACTATTTCAAATTCAAACCTAAGAGTTGGTTATGACAGTTATGAAATGACTTAGTTGGAAAAGGATAAAAGTAGGAAAGAAAATGGAAGTAGGGTTCGAATTTTCTTCAAGAAAGATCTTTAGAGCTGGATGTATGTCAAGATAAGGGTTATAACTCTCATGTAATTTTGAAGACTGAAACTGATATATACATACTTATAAGCCATTTTTATCTTCCATGTTGGTTTTATTTATGGTCTGTTTGGCCACTCAATATATAATTTCACTTCTTGATTAATATGTTTTTTTCATGCAAGTGCTTATATGTTGTCGATGAAATCAGTGTTCTATTCATAATGCTTATGGTTTATATTTTATGTGTTTGCATCCAAGTTGCTCATTTTAGTTCATGATTCAGTACTTGTGTTAGCTTGTTGATGATTTACCTTATTGATTGATAAACTTTCAAACCAAAATTATTAAAAACCAATTTCACTTTGCTTTATTTTTTAGATTGTTCTAGTTTGTTCCTATAGTATCCTGGGAACAATTTCTAGGACAAACACCTCCCATGGTTAGATGTAAGTGTTGTACCTTTCTTACATGGTGGCAGGATTTGTTCCTGCCATGGTCAGATGTAAGTGTTGTGCCTTTCTGACATGGTGGTAGGATTGGTTCCTCCCATGATTAGATGTAAGTGTTGTGCCTTTCTGACATGGTGGAAAGATTGGTTCCTCCCATGTTCAGATGTAAGTTTTGTGCCTTTATAACATGGTCACAGGATTGGTTCCTCTCATGGTCATATTTAAGTGTTATGCCTTTCTGACATGGTGGTCGGCTTGGTTCCTCCCATGGTCAGATGTAAGTGTTGTTCCTTTATGACATGGTGGCAGGATTGGTTCCTCCCATGGTCAGATGTAAGTGTTATGCCTTTCTGACATGGTGGCAGGATTGGTTCCTCCCATGGTCAGATGTAAGTGTTGTGCCTTTCTGACATGGCGGCAAGATTGGTTCTTCCCATGGTAAAATGTAAGTGATGTGACTTCTTGACATGGTGGAAGGATTGGTTCCTCCCATGGTCAGATGTAAGTGTTGTGCCTTTATGACATGGTGGCAGGATTGGTTCCTCCCATGGTCAGATGTAAGTGCTGTGCCTTTCTGACATGATGGCATGATTGGTTCCTCCCATGATCAGATATAAGTGTTGTTCCTTTCTGGCATGGTGGTAGGATTGGTTCTCCCATGGTCAGAAATAAGTGCTAAAGATGTGAAGACCTACGTGGAGGATAGGACTACATCCAACAAGGCTGGATCTATAGAACTTCCTATGATAAGTAGAATTGAGAGATAACACCATTTGCTCAAGATAGCGGAAGTAGTGATGATGATGATCCAACTTTGATGATGATCCTGCTTTGATGATGATCTAGTAATGAAGACTTGTGTTGATGAACAATGTAAAGAGAATACCTTCCTATTTAAGAGGGAGTGTTGATGTATTTGTAACTTCAGAATGTATTCACTTGTATATTTCTTATTGTATTTCATTATACCCTAACGAACATGTTTGTTCCTTTGACCGGGAGAGTGATTAATATAATAAAGTCATTTAAAACCATTGAGGTTAGGGATAATTTTAGGGGCGAATTTTAGCTTAGTGGGCTATTTTTCCATGTTTTTCTCCCAAAAATGATTTGCCATTTTTCATTTTTTGAAGCCTTGTTTTGCCCAATTTTGATGGGGTAAAATTTTTTCACCCTAAAAGTCGCCAAATTATTATATAGACGATATAAAATCCTTGGAAATTAAAATATTTTTTGAAAAATATCGCCAATCATTTTATAGATGGCGTTTTAAGAATTGGTAATATTCACCAACATTTATACACTTTTAAATAAGTATGGTTCCTTAAAATCATTTGTGATTGAGGTTAACCCTCCGTTATAATTTGGGGCAATAGTCCCCACAATTGAGTTGAGTTTAAACCTATGTTGTAAGTTGGGGTCATAGTCCCCATAGTTGAGGGGTATTACGGTTATTAGACTCTCCTAGTGAGGTCGGTCCTGTAAGAGTAAAATTCAAGTGAAAAAAAGTATAAATAGAGAGTGAGACTCTCTATTTGGTACACACACACTCACTCAACTGTAGCGCATGAGTGAGAGAAGAGGAGCTCGCACAACTGAGAGAGAGAAAAGCTGTTGGAGATCATCTTTGTATTTTTGGGTTTTACTTTTTCTATTGGTGCTCATTCTATCTATGAGGAAGTTGCGGGGTTTTCTCCTTTATGGTTTCCCCAAGGAAAACTCTTTATGTCTCTTGTCTCTTGTGATTATTGCTATGCATGTTATTCTCTCAGATAAGATCCTAGATCATATTGTTTAAATGATAAAAATATAACAATTAAATATGAATATGATAAACTAAAGTCCTTTTGGGTCCCATAGCCCATTTATTACAAAATTTATGCCTCCATCTCAACTTAGGGTACTAGTAGGTTGGTGAAGCATTATTTGCAAGTAGTCTTATTTCAATGGGGAAATGACATGAGGCGACATTTGCCTTGACAAAAAAAATTATTTTAGGTGTCAATGTGCAAAAAATAATGTGTGTAGAGTAAGACCATTTTTTTTACAAAGGAACCAAAATTTGATATCAAAAGATATATTATAAAAATATGAGAAACATCAACATAATTTAAAATGGTGGTAATGATAGTAATGTCATAGACTCTAGAAAGCGACCTAAATTTAACTTCTTGCTAATATAAAGGGAGTACACTTATTGATTTTGAAGAGAATGAAACTTTTATAAAAAGAAGTAGCAACTGATTTGATTCAAGGAGTAGCACAAATCTTCTGAAATCTTTAAGTTACCTGCAAAAACACTTCAAATTCAAAGGAAAATAAATTCAATGAAATCTCTACTTTGACATGTGCACATTCTCTGGTTGCATCACACATATCTAGACTTATTTGGAAAAAATAGAGAGGGAACAAGAAAAAGATACCAGGAATTATGTGGAACCTAGTTGCTTCTAGTGCATTAATAGAATTTTCTGACGAATTTAAGTTGGGCTGATTACCTACTTTGATGCCATGTCTAATTTATTAAAGCTTCATGATTTTCAGGATTGATTGAACCTTACTTGTGAAATAAAGTTGAATGAGGAAGAAGAAATTCACTATACAATGTTCAAACAATCATGGTGAAATTGAATAGTCAAGAGGTAATAATTTTTCAGCATAACATTAATTAGATTCACATTAATTTGTATGCAATACAATGATGATACAATAAAGACGATTCCAATCGACTAGGTGTGATTTGAATTCCATGATTTGGACTGACTCCAGATCTAACTAATGGGAGGGAATCACCACTAGAATCTCATTCATTTAACTTAGGACAACTAAATCATTTCACAATTAGTTAATTGGACAAGATAGGTAGGAAAAGGTGCCTAAACTCCTTAAATCAGGGAAATGTAGTGCTAGGTTAACTAGAGATGAAGTAATTGATTCCCATCACAAGATAACTCAACTTGGACTAGGGTGAACTAATGGTGGGACTCCCAAGACTTAGTGTGGGTTCCTAAATTGTAGGAATTGGACTTTGGAGACTGTAAACTCATGCAAACTATCACATCAAGTGGTAGGTGGACCCCTCATGAGTTCCCCATGGCTGTAGTGAGGTGGAAACATACTCCTAATATAGGCAAAGACATTTAAACTATGGTGGTAAAGGGAGAATTATAATTAATCCTAACATAATTTGTGTAACCGAAACAAATGGTTTCTAACCAAATTTGAATCAATTTTTTCCAATTAGAGTATTTGGTCCCAAGACCATATGCGCTTAGAGCATCGCTATTTGTATGCTTGTATTGTTCCATAATGGCTTGTAATCCATTCAAGGTAACATATATTTGTGGCTATGGATCTTGTTTTCTCTTTGTTCTTTTAGATAGAGAATCATTCTAAATAAGTGTGATTAGCATGAACACCTGCAAAAGTTTATTCAAGATTCTATCAAAAGAAAACAGTAGTTAAGATCCCATAAACAAGTAAAGCAAAGTATATCTTAAGGAAAATAAAATAAGCAAATAAATGAACGTTTTTGAAACCATGGTATCCCAGGAACTACAAACTATTATTATCATTGCATACAAGGAAGTTGAAGCCAAGAACATATCCAAGACTTTTTTTTCCAATATGATGTATTTTGTCCTCTTCTCCTTTGCATGTTGGATGAATGAAAAGAATGTAGAAGAATAGAAAGAAACCACATCGTCATTTCTTAATTAGGTTTATAAAAAGCCTGAAGATATGCTATCAATGCTAGAGACTACCAATTAGGAAAGAAGAGAAGTATATTTTGTGTTTTTTTTTCTAGATATTTTTTTGTTTTTTTTGCAACTATAGTTTACCTTGGAAAATTGTAGACGAGATGATGGATGTATAGCTATATCCATATTTTTTGGATGCTATAGGAGGAGGCTAGACAAAGAGCTATGGAATGAGTCCATTAATGCTCTATAAGCTAGAGTGCAAACTAACATATTAATTGCACCATAGAATAGAGTAATTTGAGAAGCTAGACATGGATGCAAGAATTTCTAATACAAAAAAATTCCTTTAAATTTGCATTGCAAGACTACAGAAATGCTTGCCAATGTGTTGGCTCGTTCAAATGTTTTTCATAAAGAAACTAATAATAGATCCGGGAAACTTGCTAGCATGTTTATTTGTTCAATTTTTTTAGAAACAAAATCTTGTACCATCTACTCTAGATATGTTCGTAACAAAAAAGGAAGCGTTGACCTGAAACAAAATCGTCCGTTAGTGGTTTTGACCAGACATGCTTATTTCAAGGCAGTGCAAATTTTGTTCACCTATATTGACATCAAACACTTAATGTAAGAAATATTCTCATGTCCATAATGTGATTTAATGGCTAAAGTGTGGTTGCTGAGATGTGTCAATAGCTCAAATCTATCACTAAAAATGGTATGGGAAAGCTACACATTTAATTCCAACAAAGACTTGTGACAAACAGACACAAAGCAATCAATGAGCTCGAGTACTTTAAGAAAATATTTATATCTATGCTTGGATCCCCTTATGGATAACGCTGAATATTTGGAAGATTATTAGATATGTGTTGTATTATTTGCAACGACAAAGTGCACTTGAAAATAGTGAAGAGTTTTATGGTTTCCTAGGCTCAATTGTGTGAGAATGAGAGAGCTTTGTAGGTGAATAAATGAAGACACGTCTTTTCAATTAATTATGTATTTTTTTGTACCATGATTATACCTATTGGAATGTAATCCAGGCTGGTGGATTAGGACATAAAATTGTTTAAGAACCCCTAATCATTGTATTATGAAATAATTTATTGAAAGATGAACTGCAACGTTGAGTTTTGATGTTTTATTCAATAAAGGACTTTCATAGAAAAATTCCTACATATTGTGTATGTGTGCCATTATTCACTTTATTTTCTCTTCTATTCCGAGGATCCTAGTTTGATGCAATTTATGAGTTTGGTTTCTATAATATATACATATAGCTCTTGTTATTTGTTTTATTCTCTTGTTTTTTAGTTTTGTGATATCTATTGTAGTTTCTTATCTGTCAATCGTAGAGACAAATCTAGAGAATGATACCGTGTCTAATTTTCATACTCTGTTGTTGTAATTGTAACTTTAGAAGACATTCTGATGTATATTATCGTTTTATGATGGTGTACACCCATCATGGATGTGTTTTCCTCCTTTCAAGATGTCATTATTGTGTATGGAACTTGAGGTACAACCTCTGTTGTAAGTCAGGGAAATAGTCCTGAGTATATTATATTGTAATGTACTTTTAGAGTATCTTTAGAATAATTTGGCCCTATTAGGGTAAGAGGTCAGCCCCAGTCATGTGTTAGGCCAGTCACTTGAATGGTATAAATAGGGAGGTACACTCCCTCATTTATACACTGATCCAAGTCATGACTAGGTGCATGTTGGGGATAGCAATCGACTAAATGAGTCGAGCATTGTTATGGTACAAGTATATAAGAGGAACCAACAAAGAAAGAAACACACTAGGTCGACTAGAAATATACACACAGACAATATGCAAGAATTCAAACCAATTTATTACTTCTGCTCCATGAAAGATGGAGGAATGAGATAGATTTCTAAATTACATAATGTACATGCTTCTATAGTATGATGAGATGCTTGGGTGACTACCCGCTACCTTTAGTTACAAAATAAGTTATAACGATTCAGAAGTTCAAATGTCACAGAGCATGTTGGTATGTTGTATGTCAAGGTAGACCTGTTGAGAGAGGGGAACTTGTTGAAGGAGAACCTTTCAAAGGAAAGCCTGTTGAAGGCAAACCAATCGGCTACTGGTTGGATCATTCCTCCTTCCTTAAGAAGAAATGGTCTCCATTTTTTAGGTGAGGAAACTTGTTGGTGATCTCATTAGTAGAGTACCATTTTCCTTGTGCGGGGATTTTTCCAGCTTTAGCCACTTGAAACAAGGGAATGGAGTTTACCTTTGTATGGCGTATGTGTTGTCCCACAATGGTGTCACAAAGAAGAGGTTACTGAACATCTGGATGGATGTCTTCTAGTTCTGTTGGCTGCAAGCCATTCTGCTCCAACAATGGTAAATGGTATGGTCGAAGTAGATCTACACTAAAAACTAGATGGAGGCCAAGGCATGTAGGAATGTCGAGCTGAAAAGCGTTTTCTCCAATCTATTTAAGAATACTATATGGAACATATTGTAAAGGTTTCAACTTTTTGTATGGACCAATGAAGCGCTTCTTCTTTATATGTAACCATACCTGATTCCCAATTTGGAATGAATGAGGAAGATGATGCTTATCGTGTCATGACTTAGCTTTTTAATTTGCTCATTGCAACATCTCATGTGCTTGATTTTGAATGTTGTATATTTTCTCTTTTAACTTCAATGCATTCTCCACTTCTCGTCCTTCAAAGTCAGTATCCTTCGTCTATGTCGAGGAAATCATTAAGTCAATAGATGTTGAGGGTTGAAATCCATAACATATATCAAATGGACTATTTCTCATAGAGTTTTGTTGAGCATGATTGTAGTTGTGCTATATTTATGGAAGGATATCATCCCATGTTCAACAATTCTTGTGGTTGTACATGCGGAGAAAGTGTATGATCAAGAGATTTACAACTTCTATTTTTTAGTCTGTCTGCGGATGGAAGGCTGTCAACAAAGAAAGTCTCATGTCGAGCTATTTCTAGAGAGTTTTCCAAAGGGTTTTAACAAATCTAGCATCTATGCTGAAAATAATGGTCATTAGGATGCCATAATATTTCCACACATGTTCAAAGAAGAGTTGAGTGGTCTTCTTTATTGTCGTAGTATTCTTGCATGGTATGAGTACATCCATATTGGAAAATATGTCGACTACTACTAGTATCACGTCATGCTAATGTTTGGTAGTAGGATATCCCGTCAAGTAGTCCACAGAAATTATTGCCATGGTCGACTAGGATTTGGAAGGGGTGTGTACAATCCTTGTCGTCGATTCGGTGGTTTAGAAATGGCACAAACCACGCACGATCAAATATACTTGTGGACATCAAATTTAAGAGAAGGCCTTGTAAAAATATTTTTAGAGGATAGCAAGTGTTTTTGAGACTCCAAAATGTCCTTCATTATTGTTGTAGTGCATGTCCCAAATGATCTTCTATCGGTGCTCATCGGTCGGTACAAAAATTTGTCCAAGATTCTATAGCAAGGTGTCTTTCAGGAAGTAGTCAATAGTCAACAACTTGTAGGTATGAATTTGTTGATAGATTGTAGAAAAATTGGAGTCTATCGAATACAATTGTGGCCAAATACTCATCACTTTAGAAATTACAGTAATGGGTGGTCTACTGAGACAATCAGATACGACATTGGATTTTCCTTTCCAATACTTAATTACAAACTAAAATTGTTGCATTTAATTAATCCACTTGAGTTGTCTGGTTGTATGTAGTTTTGACTACTTCAGAGCGAACTGCAAAGGTTTATGATTAGTGAGGATGACCATTTCCTTTCCAAGAATGTACTGTCTCCATTTCTTAAGAGCTTGCATAATGGCATACAATTATTTTTCATACATCGAGTACCTTCTGATAGTGTCACTCAAAGTATCAGAATGAAACACGAAAAGGTAACCTGATTGAGTGATCACTGCACCGAGGGCATAGTCCGATGCATCTATCTCAATCTCAAAGGGCTAATGAAAATTAGGTAACATGAGTTCTGGTGCAGTACAAATCTTGTTTTATTTGTTCAAAATCTTGTGGTTTTTTCAGTGTCCATTTGAAGATAGTTTTCCCATTTCATTTCATCAACTGATTCAAAGGCCATGTGATGTGACTAAAGCCAAGTATGAATCATCGATAGAAATTATCCAAACAAAGAAAACTTCTTAGTTCTTGAATGTTTTGAGGAATGGGCCAATATTTGAGGATCTGTATTTTTTCTTGGTACATGAGTGCCTAAAGAGTTAATTACATACCCCAAATAATTGGTGCTGGTCATTGAAAATGAGAATTTTTCCATGTTCAGATATAGTTGATGTTGTTGGAGAGTTTCGAATACTTGTCGAACCTGTTTGACATGTTCTTCCCATGATTGACTGAAAATCAAGATATCGTCGAGATAGACAATGACACATTTACCGATGAAAGGTGGTAGAAGGTCATCCATATATCTCATCAAGGTTGTAGGTGCGTTGGTTGAGCCAAAAGGCATGAATAAACATTCATACAATCCTTCCTTCATCTTGAAAGCCATTTCCCATACATCGGTGGACTCGATTAGAATCTGGTGGTATCTTGACTTGAGGTCGAGTTTCATAAAAAACTTAGAACCTTTAAGATTGTCGATGAGTTCATCAATCTATGAAAGAGGGTATTTGTTCTTTACTAAATTTTTTTTGAGAGCCTAATAGCCAATGCACATGCGCTAAGTCCCATAATTATTTGGAACTAAGACATCTGGACTTGCACAAGGAGAGGAGTTGGGGCAGATATGACCCTTGTTGATCAAATTCTGGATTTTCCTGTGAATGTCTTCATTTTTCAAGAATGGATATTCTGTAAACTGATGCATTGGGTAATTAAGAACAGGGAATAACTTCAATGGAGTGTTTTACGTAACTGTGCAGAGGTACTTCGTCTGGTGCTAGAAATATGTTCTAGTATTCCTCAAGAATGTTGTCTATATGTTGTTGTCATTGGGAGCTGCGTTGTTCGATGAGTCGGCTCGTTGCTGCAGTCTTCCTGGAATGTTGAGGTTGATCATGATTAATGAATTTTTTATATCATGATTGATAAAATTCTTTGTTTGTTTGGAAGATATCATAGCAACCGTTGATTTGGTTTTTCTCTCTGGTATGCCATACCATTCGTTTAGAATTTTGACAAACACCTTTTGAGGCCATGACTGATATGTACCGTTCTGATCCCATATATATTGTTTACTGAATAAGGATTCGGCTATGGAAAGTGGTGCCACATCATAGAGTACTTCATC
Source organism: Pseudotsuga menziesii (assembly GCA_001517045.1). Classification (NCBI taxonomy): domain Eukaryota; kingdom Viridiplantae; phylum Streptophyta; class Pinopsida; order Pinales; family Pinaceae; genus Pseudotsuga; species Pseudotsuga menziesii. The sequence goes on along the minus strand of LPNX010319085.1, from coordinate 106,218 downwards.
TTAAAAAGTATTAATGAATTAGGCGAGTCAGCATTGTTGGATGAGCCTTTGTTCCTGCCCATCCTTCATTCAACCGATATTGTAAGGCTATGTATGTGGAGTGGTGACAAGACCTAATTTCTTCACAAGATCTTGAGAAACAAATTTCTTCTAGATACCATTATCCATAATCATATGTAATGTATTATTCTGAACCCATATTCATGTATGGAAGAGGCATTGTCATTCCTCCTCATACACAATGGTCGAGGCTGTCGGAGTGGTTGAGGTCGAATCCAATAGGGTTCATGCATCTGGATTAGATTCTACCATGGTTATGTAGGACAAGTTGGATGTCGACAATTTTTCCAAAAATGTCTTTCGAGCTTTTCATTCTGATGTATCATGCCATGTTAAATTGTGATAATCACACCATTTCCTAGTAGGAGCTTGTTTGCTGTGATCCCTCTTCTCTTTCTAAAAGTTCTTCATTGGATGATCGGGATTTGATGTAGTCCATTGAGAAGTGTTTTTGAACTTGTCAAAGTTAGCTGGTGACTTCTTTCCAGATTTTTGACCTGTTGGCTTGTTCGCGAAACGTATTTTTCCTTTCTGTTTAGCTTCAATCTTGTTGGTGTAATGAAATACATCCATAAGCGTACTGAAAATCCAAAAATCCATTTCTTGTTGAATGTATGGGGATAAACCACTGATGTACTTTAGGAAAAGAAATTTCTCTTCTTCATAGATGCCAAGTCTATCCATGAGTCGATAGAAATCGTCAGTGTAATTCGTTACAAATTGGTCTTTCCATTGCCTTAGCTACTGCCACTTCTGATACTGCTGTTCAAGATACTTGGGAAGGTAGAACTCCTTTTGGACATATTCGACAAATTTTACCCATGTGTCTATGGGATCTTCTTATTTTTCCATCTTTGTCGATATAGTCTCCCACCAACAGTTTACGGAGTTTGACATCTTTAAGGATGCAATGGTGATCTTTTCCACTTCGGAGAGTTGATTCACTGCATAGTAATATTCCAGTTGTTGTACCCAATTTTTTATGGATTCCATGTCAATATTTCATTCAAGGTTTGTTATGTCTAGATTCATTTTCACTTTGAAGGGGATGAATTTATCAGAGTGAGGTCGCGTTGAGGATTCCTTGGAGTTCATAGTGACTCTCATGAGAATCTCTCTGAATTGGGAGAACATTTCAGTTCACTAGCGAGTCAGTGCTTTTTCTATGAGTTGTTTTGTCTCTTAAGTTTCATGTCTATTGTATTATTCTTTGGACATCTTTTATGAAGATGTAGAAAGTGTCTGCTTGTGTTGCTGAGTTTGCGAGTGTGTTTGAACATGCATAAGTTAAATAAGTTTGATGTAAGTGCTTATGTGACTTAAGATCTAGACAAGATCTTGCTCTGATACCAATGATCCAAGCCATGCCTAGGTGCATGTTGGGGAAAATAGTTGACTGAATGAGTCGAGCACTAGTATGGCAGAAGCATATAAGAGGAACCAACAAAGAAAGAAACACACTAGGTCAACTAGAAATATAGACACAGACAATATGCAAGAATTCAATCCAATTTATTACTTATGCTCCATGAAAGATGGAGGAATTCGATAGATGTCTAAATTACATAATGTACATGCTTCTATAGGATTTTGAGGTGCTTGGTTGACTACCCACTACGTTTAGTTACAAAAGAAGTTATAATGGTGTAGAAGTTCAACCGTCGTAGAGCATATTGGTATGATGTATGTCAAGGTGAATCTGTTGAGAGAGCCAAACCTATCGAAGGAAAAATTGTCAAAGAAAAACCTATTGAAGCTGAACCTATCGGCTACTGGTTGGATCATACACACTCACACTCACTCAAGTTCACATGAGGAGAGCAAGAGAGAGACAAGGAGGATATATAGATAGATGCACAAGACTTCTTATTATTGGGTTTGTCCATTTTTTGATATTGTCTTAGTGATAGAACTATTCTAAGGAATTTTGTGGGGGTTTTGCCTTTATGTATCTTGTTGTATAGTTTATTCTTTTAGATAAATATCCTAATCAATTTAATAAGACTATAAAAACTAACATGGTACCAGAACCTTTCTGAAAGAAGGCATTGTATAGTAGTGGAAACTAGGGATTCCTAGTTCAAGTTCTTCTCTCCATTGATCAAAAAGAAAAGAGGGATATGATAATTCACCCTAGAGGGACACATATTTTTATGGAAGAAGAATCATATTTGAAGAAGTTTCATTTTTTACCCTAACACTAGAGTCGAGAGAAACTAGGGCATCAAGTTCCAAATGCTTCCCACCTCCGTCTTCAGAAAAGGACCTTACTGAGAAACTTGGCTAAAGGAGGCACATCTTTCTATCCAGAAAGAATTCCCAAAATCCAAGTTTGGAAAATTAGGTTTTCTCTAACAAACCCTAGGTCAAACGAGCCCCGGAACTAGGCTGAACACCTCAAATCGTAAGATCTAAATCTTTGCTATTTCCATTTGAATTTATCATTTGAAAAGATGACTCACAATACTCAGCTTGAGGACAATCTTAGGGGAGCTGATGAATTTCAATCATGGAAGTATAGAATGTCCTTGATCCTTGAAGAGAATGGCTTGGATTAGTGGGGAAGTTCCATAGTCAGATGGATATGATGGTAAGGATACTCATAAGAGGGACTTAGTTAAGTCCAATACAATCATTCCAGATTCTATTAAGGATCACCTCATCCACCATGTGTCTTCCCTAAAGACACCAAAGGAAGTATTTGATGTTATGGAAAATATGTTCGAAGGAAAGAACATAAATTATAATATGACTTTGAGGTACCAAATGAAGAATCTGATGATACATAACTCACAATCTATACAATCCTACTTCATAAGGGTTTCTCAAATGAAGGAAAAACTTGAAGCAATTGAAGAGAAAGTAGAAGAAGGTGATATTGTGATGAATACCTTGAATGACCTCCCAATATCATGGGATTCATTTATTCAAGTAATCTCTGTAAGAATAAAGCTGATCTCATTCACCAAAATCCAAGAAGAATGCACATAAGAGGAAGCTGGACTCATAAAAAGAGAAGATAAGATGGGATAAACAGAATATCAAGCTCTCACGGTTCACACTAGAAAGAACTACAAGAAAAAGAAGAACCACCATCACAACAAGAATAAGGACAAGAAACAAAATATTTTAGGATTATTAATCCTCCCTTGTTCAATTTGGTAATATGTCTAAATCGGGAGTCCTTCCAGTCTATTTTTAGTCACTAGCACCATTGAGTCCACTTGTCCTAATTGGGGCACATGTTCCAGTTACTAAAGTGTGGGGAACAATAATTGAGGCCTACTTCCATTGATTGCACTTGCATGCATCAGTTTAGGAGCCTCCTAGATTAATCCCTACAAATTAGGATCCACTGGGAGTGTCGATACCAACCAAGGTCAGTGGAGTTGAGTTGGTGACTAGTCAAGCTTAGTTAGGAGTTAGTTACATTCAGTTCTAATCCCTTACATTCATTTCTACTCAGTTAGCACTAGGATTGCATGGCTGCATGTAGGTGAGATGCATTTACTCACCTACCACAGTCAGTTAGACCAGTTAACACTGAATTAGACACTTGATTTGTGATTTAGAACTCCGATGAACTCTGATAATGATTTAGATAAGGTCAGTTAACCATTTAGTCTAGTAGAGTCTAATCAAATCAAATTTCCTCACATGGATTCAAATTGCATGTGGCTATTTGTCCATTGTACTTCATTGTAATTGTTATCTAACTACTTTTTTATTAATGAAAGCATTCACAATTGCAAGCCATTTTCGCACTGTTTCATTCTTCAATTGCTGAGTAAATTGTGTGATCTATCTTGTGAGTTGTGTTTTGGTCCAAAAAACTATGTGCTCAATTTAATATGGTATCCAAGCCTTGACAGGACAAGGCACTTCTCCTATATAGATCCAAATTTGGATAAAATAAAATTTTGAGAAATTTTTTTCCTTCCAGTACTGCACCAGAATCAGAGAATTTACCACTTAATATCCCAAGTAAAGGAATTGTTGATCAAGATTTCTTGATCAATTATGCTGCGTGTCATGAAAATTCCAAAAGTACACACTGTCGACCTTATTTTGTCTGTTTGATTGTGTGTTTTACAGGTTTATTAGTCTCCTTCACTGTATTCGCTACAACAGCTTAGTCCTCTTCTTTTCATTCTAAATGGCTCCTCCAATGGATCTTCTCACTCCTTTCAACTACCACCAGTGGAAGGAGGACATGGAGATGATGCTACACTCCAAAAGTCTCTTAAGACTCACAATGGAGACAAAGAAAGAGTCAATTCATTATGTTGACAAAGAAAAGTACTAGAATAGGCTTGATGAAGCCTATGGCTACTTGTGCCTCTCAATCTCTTGAGACCTTCTTTTCCACATCAATGGATTGAAGACTCCTAAGGAGGTTTGGGATAACCTTGCTTCCTTATTTTACAAGTAGGATGATCTAAATATCTATCAGCTATAGAATGAGCCGATCTCTCTCCATCCGTCCAATTTTGAAACACTAAATGACTTCTTCAAAAAATTCAAGCAACTAGTGTTCCAATTGAAGTTGTGCAAAGTTGAGAAGGAGGATGATCAACTCATCCTTGACATTATCACCAAACATGGTGTAGACTATTCATTATTTGTTTCAACATTTCATTCTGTAAAGCTCTCCACTCTAAACTGGAAGATGCCTACTCTTAACTCTTTCATTGAATCTCTCACTCAGGAGCATGACAAGTTGATCCAAATGGGGTACATTCGATCTTCCAGAGAACAAGAAATTGTTGCAAGAGTAACTAATGTATCAAATGATAAAGGGAAGAAAAAGGATGATTCTTCTATAGAGAAAGAGCAGTCAAAAGAGACTTCAGGTTCAAAGAGAAGTAAGAAGAATGGCAAAGGAAAGACACTATGTTCTTACTGTGGAAGGGGATTTCATCTAGAAAGCACCTGTATGAGAAGAAAAATTGATGAGATGTCTCTTCTTCTGAAGAAACATAACATTACTATACCTTCTATCGCAAGGAAGGCTGACCATAGAGAAGAAATTGAAGAATATGAAGAGAAATTCCATGCATTGAAGGCTAGTTTCTCAACAACACATGCCTTCCTCATTGATTCTGGAGATTCCAATCATTTGGTTGCATCCAAAGAATCATTATCTTCATTGCAGTATTTTGATTGTCCTAGTATTCATATGGGAAATAATAGTAAAGTTCAAACCAAAGGGAAGGGCTCTATCAATCTTGAACATGGAAAGTTCAAAGATGTGCTTTATGTTCCCTCCCTATCTACAACCCTATTATATCTATACCAGATTACTCATACTGGCTCTCCAAACAGAGTCATATTTGGTGCTGACTTGGTGGAGATCATAGATATCTCTACTGGGAACATTGTAGTGAAGGGTGCTGCAAATCATGCCTCCAAGACATATGAGTTCTCACACATCATGTCATTTTAATAACAAGTGCACTCTCAGTAGCCACTTGCAAGGGAAAGTAAAAACATTTCATCTACTTCTTGTGTAGTTTCCACTCGTATTGCAGATCCAAATATATCAGTTTATGAGATTGAGATTCAGGGTGATTCAGACCTAGATCCAGTCCCTACTTCCAAACTAAAATATAGGAAGATGACTGGAAAACCATCTGACACTCAAAAGGGAAAAACCCTTGCGCTATGTCATGCAGTCTTACCTCCTTTAGAGAGATACAAAAAATCCTTATAATATGCTACATGGCAAGGGATGAATCTCACTACATTCAGAAAAATAGAGCTGATCATACACCTCTTCATCCAGCAAGAGACAAAAGTTACATTCATCCTTCCTTCTATCATCATTTTGGGAGAAGAAGAAGAAGTCTACATGCCAGGCACTAGCATACCTATGAATAGAACATCATGCATGCTGGTTCGCTACATCACAGATATTGCAGCAACACATTTTCAAGTTTTTCAAACTTGAATTATGATTCTAGCTTCTTAGTTAGAGGGGGGATTTTTTCCCATATGGTTTTTTCCCCATCTCCTTGTATTGAGCAGTTACTTTACTTTACTTGATGTAATGGGTGACCTATGGTCTTAGTTAATAGGACCCACATATTTTCCAAGTTAGCATTCAGGGGGGGTGTTTGGATTATTAATCCTCCCTTTTCCAATTTGGCCATGTGTCTAAATCAGGAGTCATGTCTAAATTGGGAGTCCTTCCAGTCTATTTTTAGTCACTAACACCATTGGATCCACCTAGCCTAATTGGGGCACATGATCCAGTTACTAAAGTTTGGGGGAAACTAATTGAGGCCTACTACCACTGATTTCACTTGCATGCATCGGTTTAGGAGCCTCCTAGATCAATCCCTACAATTTAGGAGCCACTGGGAGTGTTAATACTGACCAAGATCAGTTGAGTTGAGTTGGTGACTAGTGAGGCTCAGTCAGGAGTCAGTTACATTATGTTCTAATCCCTTACATTTAGTTCTACTCAACTAGCACTAGGATCGCATGGATGCATGTAGGTGAGGTGCATTTACTGACCTACCTCAGTTTAGTTAGACTAGTTAACACCAAATTACACACTTGAGTTGTGATTTAGAACTCGGATAATGATTTAGACAAGGTCAGTTAACCATTTAGTCAAGTACATTCTAATCAATTTGAATTTCCTCACATGGATTCGAATTGCATGTGGCTATTTATTCATTGTACTTCATTGTAATTATTATCTAATTAATTTTTTATTAATGAAAGCATTCACAGTTGCAAGCCATTTTTGAATTGTTTCATTCTTCAATTGCTGAGTAAATTGTGTGATCTATCTTGTGAGTTGTGTTTTGGTCCATAGATCTATGTGCTCAATTTAATAAAAGAAGTTCATAAGAGATGTTTCAAGCATTCAATGTTATACTTGTGATGAAAATAGACACTTTGCAAAGGATTGTACCAATAATAAGGAATCCTTCAACAATAATAAAAGACACCATGCTCACACCGCCAAAGAGGATGAACCAACAAACAAAATATGCAGAAGAGAGAAGGATAGCTCTAATGAAGAGTATGTGCCAATATCAACACTCACGGGAACTATTTCACATGGAAGCAATGATTGGTTTTTGAATAGTGGGGCATCTAAAGATATGATGGGATACAAAGAATCATTCATCAATATGTCTAAGCATGAGTCACCTCACAAGGCCAGTCGAAAAAGCAGAAAGTCAAAAAGTTGAAATCGTGAAAAATTGAGGTTTCAAATTCCGCATTCCACCCTGTGGAAAGACAACAGTGGAAGGACCATTGCGAGAGTGAAAATGAGGAAAGGAAGAAGTTCAAAAAAGTGGAAAGTTGAGTTTCTGATTTTTTCCTTCCGCATTGTGGAAAAGAAGTTGAAGGAAGGCCAATGTAGAAGCGGAAAAACAGAAGTGCAAAAGTTTGGATTTTGGAAAGATTGGGTTTTTCAATTTCCGCAATCCACATGAGAAATAATTGGTGTGGAAAGGCCAGTGTGGAAAGTAAAGTTGCGAAAACCTAATGACCATGGAAGGAAGTTTGCAGAAACAAGAAAATTGTGAACTCCAGGTTGTTGAAGAAGAAAAAGATTTCCTACAAGCCTTGAAGATGATGACCGCAAGTATGAAGAGAATGTATTCCATTGTTGGATAAATATCAAATAGGTTTAATTTTGAAAAATAATTAAATGTTCATAAATAGAATTATGAAGGGTGTGGTTAACAATGTTGGGATGGTTATGACTGACAAAAGGCACATAAATAGAGTTAGATTATCGTAAGGACGTAACTATTTGAAAAGGTATGTTGTTTTATTAATGTTTAAGAATAATATATAAACTAAATCTTGAATAGGAATTCGAGTGTCTCTGTCATCTAGATCTATTTATCTGAAGCATAAGACAAAGACCAAGAAGTTTAACAATAGACAGAGTTTTTAAAGAATATATGGGAGTCTGATAAAAATACATACAAGGGTGGAAGCATGGTGCTAGGGCAGGATACATGCCTCCAAGGAGGTATTATCCTCCTTCCAGTAGTGGACGTAGAATCAGGGTATTGGTGTATCCTTGTCTGTTGGTGTAGGCAGAAACCAGGGTGTGGGTGCATCCTTCCGTAGTGGAAGAGAAACTTGGGGATTATGGTCTCCAGCAAGTGGTTTCTTGCAAAATAACTATTGTAATTGTAATTTTTTTTTTTTGCAAATAATAGAAACATGTTGGTAGTTTACCTTATTGGGTTCGACGTTAAAACATTGTTTCTAAATTTTTTTTTACATTTTCTAAAATAAAAGAAATCATGTTTAGATTTTGTCATTGATTCACCCCCCCCTCAGTGACAAGACCTAATTCATCAATTGGTATCAGATTAGGATCCTTCACCACATTTTAACCACTAGAAGGAATATCCTATTAAAATCACTATGGATCAACAAATGAACATGTCAATTAGAGTCCCCATATTTGATGGTGAAGACCATGTTTTCTGGAATATTAGAATGAAAAACTATCTGATTTCCATCGGTTTGGAATGTTGGGAATTAATTGAATAAGGATATAAATTTCTATAGGTCACTCCCATAGAAGCAGAAGAAAGGAAGAAATTGTGGGAACATGCAAAGGCCTTGAATACATTACAAGATGGAATAAGTAAGAAAGTTCTTGCAGAAGTACTGACCTGTAAAATTGCAAAAGAGATATGGGACAAATTGGAAACCATATATGCAGGAGACTCCAAAGTAAAGATGGAAAAACTTCAATCTATTAAAGTAAAATATGAAAGTCTAAAAATGAAGGATGAATAAAATATTTTAGAGTACTTATAAAGAGTTGAGAATATTGTTAATGCAATCCAAGGTTTGGGAGTAGAAGTGCCAGACTATGATTCAGTTGAAAAGATACTAAGAAAACTTCCTGTTAAATATGATCCCAAAGTATCCACTCTTGAAGACCAATAGAAGCTAGAAGATATTACCCTCGATGAATTGCATGGAGTCCTCACAGCCTATGAATTAAGACTAGGTATTGATAATCTCCCAATAATTGAATGCTTCATAACTATGCATCATCGATCATGGAACTCATGCTCAATGCTTTATCCAGATCCAAAGATATATATGGAAATTTTAAAAAGGCAAGCTTTTATCCACTCGACAATGCTACTAGACTTAATATATATCGAGTTAACCTCAGTCACCCTTCATTTGTTATTAACAACACTTGTGTCATGTTCCTAAGTCTTCTTCTCCAATCATCATACTATTCAGATATAAGATTATCTCTTCTTTATATCAATAACCTTCACAAACTGCATACAAATGTTTTCAGACTTCATCCTTCTTCTCCTAATTTTCATTCTTGCTGCTACGTTTGCTCTCAAACTTTGTCCCTTTCTTCCTTCCTTCCTTTTCTCAATGTTTGCAATCTGATCCCAGGACCCGTTATTTTACTTGGAGTATTCATCCATTTTCCTTGATTCCACCTTCCAATTTCATGGACTGAGCATGTATCAAGGTATTTGAAGGACCTCAAACATGGCTTTCCATATGGAATCCATCTTCTGTGCAATGATATAATTTATTTACATACAAAAAAAATCCTTTTTCATCCATTCCTAAGAATATCTTTGGTTGTTATCATTACTCCTTTGGTCTTCAAATATTTTTGCATTATTCTTCTTCCAAGATTCATCTACTTTCCTTGTTGATGGATATGAAAGACTCCTCATTGATTGTCTTCTTGGACTTGCGCATACTTGGGATTTATGACCAAAGCCACCATAGGTGAAGCACCTCAATGTGTGAGAATTGGTTTCAAAATGTCCAATTTGGTCACATGTCCAACATCTAATTGTGTTACTTTGAATTCCAACACTTCTTCTTCCATAGAATGTGCAATCCATAGCCGTGTGACAAAGACCACTACATGCATATAAAAACCCATCAAAATTAATCTCATACCCAGAATTAAATGGTCCCTTCTGTAGCATAGAGTTTTTTGTTTCTTGTGTCCTTCTTGATCCTTGTTGATCATGGCAATTTTCTCTACTGACTTTATGACTTCTATATTTCTCTTCAAATTTTTCTTGAGATGGCTAGGGACTTTCTCCTTCTTCAGAATTCCTCTGTGCCTTGTCAAATCCTATTCTAGTCTTTTCATGTGGAGGTATCTGATGGTTGAGAATGTGATGCGAGATCATAGAACCTTTTCCAAACTTTGACTGAGTTATTAATACATCATTTTTCCTTGACCAAACTTTTTAAATAAAGAATTTCATGGTCATGTCTTTGGCAAATTTCGACTTTCATATTGAGTTTCCTTCTTAGATATTCTTCAAAGTTGTTTTCAATTTGTCTCATCAAGCCTTGACATTCCTCTTGATATTTTTCAGTTGATCCTTCAGAGAATGGTTTTCTATTCTGAGTTTTGAGACTTCATTCTTATTTTGTTCAAGAATTCATTCATATTTAACTACTAGAGTTTGACCCATGCTCAATCTTGATATTTTTTTTTCAGGGAATCAATTTCAGCTTTTTGAGTATTACATACCTTTTCTTTGTCATTTAATTGTCTTGGCATGGATTCTTCAAGTAGTTGTGTTGCTTTTGTTTCCTGACAGTTTTCTTCAGCTTGCTTTCTGATCATTTTCTTGAGTCATCAATCTCTTCTAGTGCAGCTACAAGTTCTGCCTCATAATTCACAATACCTTCATCAACTTCTTCAGTTGAATGAGAGCAATTGTCACATTCTAATTCATTACAGACATAGTGTTTAGGAGAGCCTTTACCTTCATGGTTGATTGAGTTAATCAAGACCGTACTGGCTTTAGTTTCCTGTCCTTCAGTTGAATATAGATCCTTTAGTTTGTCCCAAAATCTCTTTAGCTGAGACACATTATCCTACCCTTATCTTGACATGATCAAGTAATTTGTCTAGTATAATTTCCATTTATTTTTAGTTGTAATTTCTAGATTATTTCTAAGTTGTCGATTCCACTTTCTTTAGAGGGACATAACCATTTACAATTGAACTCCATAAATCATACCTAGAATATTGCAACTACCACTTCATCTTTACACTCCATACTGCATATATGTTCTCATCAAACAGAGGTGTTTCATTTTTCGAATAATCCATATGTTTAAGGATCTCCTTCAAGCTAGTTAGGATTGTGATGAAGGCTTATCGCTGATACCAATTGTTAGACACAATGGCACACTACAAGGGGTGGTGAATCCGTGTCTTCTAAAACTTAAACCATTTTCAACATTTAAAGTATTATTACCGATTATATATTTACAGTTGGAATAACACAACAAATATGACAGAAGGAATGGCGATCATCAGTCACATACACATGATACAGAAAAAAAAAAATATTCATGTTTATTTGAGCACCTACCCAAATGAGGTTGCAACCTCTGTTTAGAAATTCCTTCTTGTAGAGAGCACCAACTCTCATGTTTTCTAGCACCCACTAGAATAGCATTCTCTAGCTACAACTCGGTGGAAGCACCAACTTCCACTTGTACAGGCTCCAACTTGTACAAAGAAAAAAAACAATTTTTCCCTAGCACTACCATTCCACCCTTGTTTCTCAGACTTAAAACATGTACAGTACAATATTTACAAAAACAGATATAACAATTCAAACCGACTCTATTCAAATATGCTCTTGAATTTGCTTATGCATCCTGGTTCCCCTCAACATCTCTATTTTGGATATTCTTGAAAGAGCTCCGAGTCCTCTATCATTCTACAATCTCCACTTTGGAGACGATCCATGCATAAGTTTTCTATCTGCAGAGAGCACAATATTCTCTTCCTATATCCCATCCTTTTATAGAAGTCAATCTATAATGTCTTTACTTTATTGTGTGCCTGGCGGTCTATTTCCGTAACTGATCAAATTTTTCAATTCCTTATGACATACAAGAAATCCACTCATTGGTTAATCATGAATTATTGTAATGATTATTCATCCTTTAGCCTCTTATGAAAACAAAACAGAGCTTTATCACACCTGGTTCTATTTTTCTAGTTCCGTAGTACAGGTTCCACCCAAATCATTCTGCACCATTGATCTTCTTTGGGATCTTCATGACCATTGATCTGAATCCATTGTGGGATGTGGATCTCGGGTTTTCAATGTTTGTTTAGAAAAATTCCATACTTTTGACTTCCAAATTCCACTTTTTGACTTCCATGCTTCCCACTTCTGGACTTCGGGATCAGAAAAATAACTTGTTCTGACTTCCGTACTTCCAAGTTCTGCACTTATTCACTTCTGACTTCCGACTTCCGCACTTTTGACTTCCACTTTCTGCTTTCTGCTTTCTAACTTCTGTACTTCTAAACTTATGACTTCCAACTTCTGACTTTTGCTTTCCTCTTTCAGATTTTTTACTTCCGTAGTTCTACACTTCAGAATTTTGGACTTCGGAATCGGAAAACCCAACATCCAGCCTTAGTCCTTTCATGTTCTCTCGCTTTCTACTTTTCGACTTCAAAAATCAAAGACCTAACTTTTCTTATTCTCAAACTTTTGGATTTTCTCTTTCCAACTTCCACACTTTTGTCTTTCGGCTTCCGGCTCCACACTTCAGGATCGAAAAACCCAACTTCTAGTCTTAGTCCTTTCATGTTCTCCTACTTTCCGATTTCTGGTTTCTCACTTCATAAATTTGAAATCTAACTTTTCTTATTCTTGAACTTTTGTATTTCCTCTTTTCCGTGCCTGTACTACAACACTCATTCTGTGCCATCAATTTCTTGTGCGGGTTCACTTCTAACCATAAGATCTATTCATCCTATTACTTTTTAAACTTTTGTAGATTTTCTCTTGACCGTTGATTTCTTGTGCATATTCATTCCTGACCGTCAGATCTGTTCATCATATCTTCTTTCAAAATTTGTAGATTTTTTCCCAACTGTTGATTTCTTTTGAGGATATATGTTCATCATATATTCTTTCAAACTTTACGGATTTTATTCCGACCATTGATTTCTTTTTCGGATTCATTCCTGTCCATTGGATATGTGCAGAACCCATGGATTCTTCAGAGTCCTATGCTCATATGGATAATGTTTGGAACTATGTTGTGTTATCACCCATGGATTCTTTTGAGCCCTATGTTCATCTGGATCATGCTTGGAACTATGTTTCCATCAAAGACAACCATATCACACTTTGATATGTTTTCCATATGACCGCAAATCCTCCAACAATCTCCCTTGACCGCAAAACCTCCAACAATCTCCCCCTTTGGCATTGATGGAAATCTTCAACTTTTGGATGCATGTTGTATCAGTAATCATCAATATCTTTATCATATATAACAAAAAACTTCTCCCCCTTTTACATCAATGTCAAAGAAGACTCTATAGCACATCTCCCCCTTATCAAAGTAGACTCTATCACATAGCTCCCCCTATCAAAGTGGACAAGCTATTTGGAGTAAGATATGATAACCAACATATAGGCCTCAAAGTATCTTCAAGGGAATCATCAAAGAAAAATACTTTATCATGTATTCCTCGTTATTTTCTTCAAGCATATAGATTGTTTATCATTGTTTGAAACCCTCACACATCATCAAGTCCATCGTCAAGTGGTGTTATGGAGAGTTAACAACAAATCTGTCCAAGTTCCATCAATCAACCATGTTTGTGGATACCAAGTCTTTACCATGTTATAGGACCATCTCCAAGAGTCCATGATCACAAATGACCACATAATGGGTCATTTTTCCAAGCCCCATGTTCCAATACCCAAGTCACATTATTCTTTCCATATTCTTCATGTCATCCAATTGGCATGTCCTTGTTCTTTTCCTTCCATTTCCATGTCTTCAACTTTTTTCTTGTGTTTTCATTGATCATGTAATCCATTTCATGACTTCATCCTTTGTCATTAATGTGTTGTCATCAATTCTGCTTCACCATAATTGTCTTCAATATGTCCAAAACCTTGTCTTCATTCTGTCACAGTCATGTCATCTTCATGCCCATGGTAATCGTCAATCTGCTACTCCAAAAAAACAGAAGTCACCACAGCCAAAAATCCTCAATCATATTTATATTTGAGAATTGCTTTCTTGAACTTTTCAACAAGAAGATATGTGTTCAAAATCCTTCACAAGATATTACCTTCAAGAGTCATGTCAAAATACTTGATTTCTAAACTTTTGAGCGAAACAAGTAAAATCATATGTCTTTATTGTTATTGCATACAAAAATCATAATTTCTCCCAATAGTTTCGTAGGTCTCATCATTTTCATTTAATTCTTCGCTTTATTACCTGAATCATGTGACAATCATCTTCAATTTGTGTTTACACACAGGTCTTGTATATACTTTGGTTTCCTTGTAGATTTTCAACAAATATTATCATGACAGTACTGCTAGATATTCTTAAGGAAAGAATCAATCATCTAGTAACTTCATAAAAGGTAGGCATGCATCAAAATCATCCCTTCACTTTATTTTCTTCAACTAGAGAGAGTCCATGAGATCACAAGAAATTACTATTTCTCCACCTATAAATCAACACTCTTAAGTTGGGTGCCTTTATCTTGTGCTTCTATCAAATGCATCATCTGATTTGAATCTTGGCTCAATGATTTGAACCTCTGAGCAATGTCTTCATACAAGCTTGTTTCTTCTTTTGATGTTTTGGAAATGACTTCTACACTTATTTGGGTTGTATAAGGTCCAATTTCATTAGTGTCATCAATATCTTGCTTTTGTACTCCTTAAGGAACTTCTCAAGGATTTAATTGAATGATTCATAAATGTGCATCATTGATCACAGAACTCGTGCTCAATGCTTTATCCATATCCAAAGATATATCTACAAATATAAAAAGGAAAGATTTTGGCCACTCGACAATGCTACTGAACTTACTATATATCAAGCTCACCTCAGTCACCCTTCAGTTATTATTAACAACATTTGTGCCTTGTTCCTAAGTCTTCTTCTCTAGTCATCATATTGTTCATATATGAGATTATATTTTATTTATATCAAGAACCTTCATAAACTGCATACAAATATTTTCAGACTTCATCGTTCTTCTCCTAATTTTCATTCTTGGTGCTACTTCTACTCTCAAACTTTATCCCTGTCTGCCTTCCTTCCTTCTGTCAATGTTTGCAATATGATCCCAGGACTTATTATTTTACTTGGAGTAGTCATCCATTTTCCTTGATTCCACCTTCCAATTTCATGGACTCAAGATGTATCAAGGTCTTTGAAGGACCTCAAACATGGCTTGCCATATGGCAGAAATCTTCTTCGCAATGATCAACTTTACTTACATACAACAAAACATTCTTTTTCATCATTTCCTGAGAATATCTTTGGCTGTTATCATTACTCCTTTTGTCTTCAAATATTTTTTCATTATTCTTCTTCCAAGATTTATCTACTTTCCTTCCTGATGGATATGAAAGACTCCTCATTGATTGTATTCTTGGAATTGCACATACTTGGGATTTTTGTCACATGTCCAACATCTAATTATGTTACTTCAAATTCCAACACTTCTTCTTCCATGGAATGTGCAGTCCATAGCCCTATGACCAAAACCACTACATGCATAGCAAAACCCATTAAAATTATTCTCATACTTGGAATTAAATGGTCCCTTTTGTAGCATAGAGATTTTTGTTGATTGTGTCCTTCTTGATCCTTGTTGATCATGAAACTTTTCTCTACTGACTTTATGACTTCTAGATTTATCTTTAAATTTTTCTTGAGATGGTTGGGGACTTTCTCCTTCCTCATATTTATTCGGTGACTTGTCAAATCCTATTCCAGTCTTATCATGTGGAGATCTCTGATGGATGAGATTGTGATCCAAGATCGTAGGACCTTTTCCAAACTTTGACATAGTTATTAATTCATCATTTTCCTTGACCAAAATTTTTAAAGAAAGAATCTCTTGTTCCTGTCTTTGGAAGATTTCAACTTTCATATTGAGTTTCCTTCTTAGATATTCTTTGAAGTTTTTTTCAATTTGTCTCATCAAGCCTTGACATTCCTCTTGATATTTTTGCAGTTGATCCATTATAGAATGGTTTTATATTCTGAGTTTTGAGATTTGTTTCTTATTTTGTTCAAGACTTCCTTCATATTTAGCTACTAGAGTTTGACACATGCTCAATCTTGTTATTTCTTATTTTATAGAATCAATTTCAGCTTTCTGATTATTACCTACCTTTTCTTTCTCATTTAATTGTCTTGACAGGAATTCTTCAAGTAGTTTTGTTGCTTTTCTCTCTTGACAGTTTTCTTTAGCTTGGTTTTTGATCTTTTTTCTTAAGTCATCAATCTCTTCTAGTGTAGTTGCAAGTTTCATCTCATAATTCACAATACCTTCATCAACTTCTTCAGTCATATGAGGGAAATTGTCACATTCTGAGTCATTACAAACATAGTGTTTAGGAGAGCCTTTACCTTCATGGTTGATTGAGTTCATCAAGATCGTACTAGCTTCATTCTCCTATCCTTCAGCTAAATATCGATCCTTTAGTTTGTCCCAAATATATTTAGCTGAGACACATTGTCATACCCTTCTCTTGACATTATCAGGTAATAGTTCTAGTATAATCTCCTTGGATTTAGAGTTGTAACTCCTAGCTTCTTTTTGAGTTGTCAATTTCACTTTCTTTGGAGGGACATAGACATTTAAAATTCAACTCCATAAATCATACCCAACAGATTGCAAGTACCAATTCATCTTTACACTCCATTCTGCATATATGTTCTCATCAAAGAGAGGTGTTTGATTTTTCGAATAATCCATGTGTCTAAGGATCTCCTTCAAGCTAGTTAGGCTTATGATGAAGGACTGGCTTTGATACCAATTGTTAAACACAATGGTACACTGAGACGGGGGGGGAATTAGTTTGTTCTAAAACTTAAACCATTTTCAACATTTAAAGTATTATTACTGATTACAGATTTACAGTTGTAATAGTGAACCAAATATAATAGAAGGAATGGTGTTCATGAATCAGATACACATGATATAGACAAACAAATATTCATGTTTATTTGAGCACCTACTCAAATGAGGCTACAACCTCTGTTTACAAATTCCTTTTTGTAGAGAGCACCCACTCTCATTTTTTTCTAGCACCAACTAGAATAACATTCTCCAGATACAACTAGGTGGAAGAAACAACTTCCACTTGTACATGATCCAACTTGTACAAAGAAAACATACAATTTTTCCCTAGAACCAACCTTCCACCCTTGTTTCTCAGACTTAAAACATGTACAGGACAATATTTAGAAAAAAATATATAACAATTGAAATGGACTATGTTTAGATCTGCTCATGATTTTTCTTATGCATCTTGGTTCCCCTCATTATCTTTGTTCCAGATATTCTTGAAAGAGCTTAGAGTCCTTTTTCATTCTGCAATCTCCACTTTGACGACGATCCATGGAATAGTTCTCTATCTATAGAGAGCGCAATATTCTCTTCCTATCTCCCATCCTTTTATAGAACTAAATCTATAACTTCTTTAGCTACTTATGTTCTTGACAATCTATTTCCATAACTAATCAAACTGTTTGATTCCCTGTGATAGACAAGAAGTCCAATCATTGGTTAATCATGAATTTCTGTAACGATTATTCATCCTTTGGTCTCTTCTACACTTCTTGTTTTATGCAAAGAAAATATAGGTTTCGCACTCCTGGTTTCATTGTTCTTGTTCCGCAGTACAGGTTCCTCCCCAATCATTCTACACCATTAATATTCTTTGGGATCTACATGACCGTTGATCTAAATTAGGTGCAGGATGCAGATCCCAGGTTTTCAAAAAGAAATTTAGACAAATTCCAGACTTTCCAAATTCCGACTTCCACTTTCTGACTTCCGCATCTTCGAATTCCGTACTTCGGGATCAAAAAACAAACTTCTTCTAACTTCTGCACTTCTGCACTTTTGAATTTCGACTTCTGCACTTTTGACTTCCACTTTTCGCTTTCCACTTTCTGCTTTCCAACTTCCATACTTTTGAACTTCCTAATTATGTACTTCCGACTTCCGTAATTTCGACATCCTCTTTCCACTTTTCGCTTTTTACCTTTCGACTTTCATAGTTCCGCACTTTCGACTTCCAGAATTTGGGATCATAAAACCCAACTTCCAGCCTTAGTCCTTTAATGTTCCCCCGTTTTTCTCTTTCCAACTTCAGAAATCGGAAATCTAACTTTTCTTATTCTCAAACTTTTGGATTTCCACTTTATAACTTCTGCACTTCAAGATTGGAAAACACGACTTCCAATATTAGTCCTCTCCTATTCTCCCACTTTTCACTTTCTACTTTCTGACATCGAAAATTGAAAATATAACTTTTCTTATTCTCAAATTTTTGGATTTCCTCTTTTTCACTCGTGTACTGCAACACTCATTTTGCGTCGTCAATTTCTTCAGCTGGTTCACTCCTGACCTTCAGATTTGTTCGTCCGATTACTTTTCATACTTTTGCATATTTTCTCTTAACCGTTGATTTCTTGTGTGGATTCATTCCTATCCGTCGGATATTTTCATCATATCTTCTTTCAAAACTTGTGGATTTGATCCTGATTGTTGATTTGTTTTGAGGATATATGTTCATTAGATCTTCTTTCAAACTTTGCGAATTTTATTTCTACTATTGGTTTCTTTTATGGATTCATTCTTGTCCTTCGTATCTGTGCACAAGCCATGTATTATTTTGAGTTCTCTTCTCATCTGGATCATGCTTGGAACTATGTTGTTCCATCAGCCATGGATTCTTTTGAGTCCTTTTTTCATCTGGATCATTCTTGGAACTATGTTGTTCCATCAACCATGGGTTCTTCTGCGTCCTTTTTTCATCTGGATCATGCTTGGAACTATGTTGTGCCATCAGCCATGGAATCTTCTAAGTCCTCTGTTCATATGGATCATGCTTTGAAGTATGTTTCCATCAATGAAAACCATACCACACTCTGATATGTTTTCCATATGACTGCAAATCCTCCAACAATCCCCCCCTGACCACAAAACCTCCAACAGAAAGAATATAAATTAAAATATGAATTTGAGGAACCAACTCAAGAATGTGAGGATACAAAACTCAGATACTATACAACCCTACTTCAAAAAGGTTTCTCAAATCAAGAAAAAAATTTAAGTAGTTGAAGAGAATGTAGAAGAAGGTGAGATTGTGATGACTACCTTGAATGGCCTCCCAAGATCATGGGATTCATTTATTCAAGGAATCTGTGTAAGAATAAAGTTGATCTCTTTCAACAGACTCTGAGAAGAATGCACATAAGAAGAATATGTTGGCTAAAATCCACCAATGAAGCCTCATCGACAGGGGTTCTCACTCTGTTGATGCCCAACTAGTGTGATCTCCCTGAGCAACGGTCCAAATAGGTTTTACCCTGCCCAGCAACATCCGTAAAGTGGACAAATTCTCACTCTATATGTTCAAGGGAAAGCTATCAGAACCGAGTTTTTGGCAGTGAGAAGGGAGGATATGGGATCCGAAGGAGAGACAACATAACTATTAGATCCAGAACTATGTAGTCATCATTAATTCATTTCAACCACTACAGATTGCATCATACATTTGTCATAGTAACGAGCAACATCATCATTTATAAACCATCTTAACTCATAATGTAATGGAAATGTGACAGAATTAGAACAGATCGCAGTAACATCAAACATCATAATAGATTAGATCACAACAGTATCATAACAGATTAGATCGTAGTAGTAGCATAATAGATTAGATCCAAGCAGGGAAAATAGTAGAATAAAATACAATATTTATGCAACAACCATCATATCATATTAATTCTGCACAAAGGATCCAAACAGACAATTCTTCTCCACAACAGGAGGCTGAATACATCAGGAAAAAACCCAAATAGATCGCAAATACAATAGAAAATTCTCCAAAACCATAGACAGATCACACCAAACCTCAAGCGATAATCATAATTAAGATAATATTGATCTCCACCTCGATGTCTATCACAATTGCAAAACTAGTATTATATATAGGCTTGCACCTTTACATTGAAGGTCTAGTTCTAACTAACTTGTAACCGCTGATGACCTATTGTGACAAAATTTGGTCAAATAATATATTAAATATTCAAAACAGTTATTTTTCCTCCCATCGCACTGATCTCGCCTTGCGCGGTACTGCATGAGCTTGTGCAGCTACCGCGACGCTGTGCAACTCACTTACTGAAACCCCTGCCAACATGCCCCCAACACAGTCTTGTGGCTCGTCCCCAAGCCACGTTAGGTTGACAGGGTATATACCGACGTCCGCACCTTGAAATATTCAAATTGTTGTGTGATCTCAAGAACTTGAAGCTAGACTTGTTTGGCAACAATTTGAAAATTATTCAAAGCCTGCTGCATCGAGTGCTCTTCCCTAGCCTTGTTCTCAACCACCTTCTGATTCTCTTGCACCACCTCTAGCGTGGTGACTTCTTTAACAACCAACTCTCCACCATTTTCTTGAAACTCATCTAGCTGAGCTTGACACTTTTGTTGGCATTCCTAGGCATGGGTAGTTCTCTATTGAAGATCCTTTAACTCCTCGGCCCTCGTGATCTGCACCATCAGTGGCATTTCCCACAATGATGTATTCAGCGTCGTCAAATGGCCTTCAACTTCTTATACCTATGTTATCAACTGATCGAGCTTCTCATCTTGGACAACACTCTGCCAAAAGTGCGTTGTCACCTCCATTATTGTCTTAGCTTCTTGCTCCATGGTTTCGAATTGGGTTGTTATTTCCTCAATAGAAGCCTTCTGTTAAGCAACCTGCTCTGGCAGCGTAGTAGGTTGCACCAGGGAATTGAGCATCAGGCTAGTATCCTGGAGCTTGACAATGGTTTCTCCAAGGTGCTTGGCCTTAGCGACCATGGTAAGCTCGGTCGTGCTCTCAAAAATATATTGACAAGCCTCATCAACGGCTTGCTCGACCTCGCTGCATCTTGCACACAAATGTGCTTGTTATGGAGAGAAATTCCTATGGCTTGGGGTACCACAAAAGACATATTAACTCCAGAAATCAATCCTTTCCTATATGCCAGAGAAACTAAACATTTAACACTAAAGGATCTTGGTTCGTACCTTATTCTGGATGGTTGATGTAGATCCCTGTTGAGCTTTCCCAATATCGTTGTATTAACAATTTGCTTCCTCAACATTCAACAAAAAATATAAGCATGCGATATATAATTGTGTTAGACCTACTCTGGCATATGNCATCCATGGATCAAATACTCATTTAAATACACATTATTGGATAGGAAAAGATATTTCTATTGATATAAAACAGAGATTACAATAGTGACAACCTCTGTCGGAACGTTTACGAATCGGAGAAACTGAGTCCCCCACTTGGGCCTCCACCACCTCAATCCTCCATCTATCGATAACAAGCTCATAAGAAAAAGGAAATCTTGGGAAGAACAAAAAGTGCTCCAAGCGACAAAGGGATGCAGACTCAAGTATAAGCTCCAACAACAATGGACTATAGTTTTCTTGCTCTTCAATTCCTCCTCCTTCAATGTATCCAAAGGGTTCCGTATATAGCTCTTCAATGGGGTAATGTAAGGTCAAATCTGAGCAATCTCAAGAAATATGGAAGGCCAAGAGACAAGTGACTCGGATCCACATCAAGGAAAACTCCAAAATCATTTGCCCTTTTGCACACATCCCGATGTACACGGGTTTAAGGGTCAAATCCACGTATATACGCGAGAAAGGGATTAAAAGTTGCTTATGGCAATTATTGCATGTTTTTAGGGATGATATTGGAAACATCAAAGGTACAAAAATGGTCCATGGGCTCTAAGAAGTCTGCAGAGGGACAAGGAAGGCCATAAAAGTGTGATTCACCATGTGTGGTAAAATCAGCTATAACAGATGCCCCCTAATGTGTGAGGTTAGAGGGGTCATATGATGGCCGAAATACATTATAATTCCATCCCAGAAGTGGAGTGGTGAAGAACCCAGTGGAAGAACCAGCCATCCAATTAATACAATACAATGATCAAACTCTACACGTAACTGCAAGTAGATATAGCAGTTTCTAATACATAAGAGTACAATGGCCATTAATATGCATGATACAAAATATGACATGTGTTGTCATCACCACGTACAATATAGATAGCTCAAAATATCCATGATGAAGATATACACATGATCATGATCTCCATGAAGGCTGAAGGTATATAATGGATCAAGATCTCCATAATCGCTGGAAATATCTAACATATACTGGAATCAAGTCATGACAGCTGAAATCTCATGGACATTGGCACGATCAAGGAGTTAGCATATATAAGATGCCAGCATTCTAGAAGGTCTTCTACACAAACCACTACGAGTACATGTCCTACTATGTGAATAGAGGTGTCGAGGTCAAACATAGTAGTCCATCGTCTGATTACCGGTCACTGATGTATACCATTAACAGACGCGAGATCACCCACTGATAATGAAAATGGGAATCAAGGTACTATAATGCAAACTAACAAGTGTGAATAAATTTGTTGAGGTCAAACACTTGAGAGAATCCATCGATCAGGGGACATTGATGTATTCCCAAAAAAACTGTCGATGGCGAGAGAACTTGCCACTGATGACTGCAAGTCTCAAGGCACTAAAAAATGACTCTATATTCCTATCCAAGAATAAATGATATGAAGTCTATGGGATGAAATCCACTGGAAGGAGGGCATTAAGGTATCCCCCATCATCCAACACGAGGTACTTAGCGAAGCTGTCTAATGTGGAAGGACTCAATCATAATGTGCACGAACCAGTAACAGTACCGGGAATGGCTGACATGCAAAGTCAAGATAACTGAGGAATGGCCGACTTAGGTATCAAATTCCTTCGAACAAGAGCATACCGGCGAATGGTGACTGAATGTAGGCAGCATAGACACGATATACAAAACTGGGACATCTCTGCGACATAGGAGAAATCAACAGAGGCTCCATAGGGACTGGAATCTTAACCAGTTGGTGGAGATAAACTCAGAGAAAAGAGTACAACTCCTAAAGTCAAACAATTACCCAACCAATGGATGTGATATACAGTGCTCTGTTTGAAGGCGACATGACTTGACTGCTGCCAAAGATAACATCTTTTCTTATCTGGATTTTTCATTTTTTGACTTTTTTGTACTTGTTCAAATATTTTGAAAAGCTTGAAAAAGAATAAAAGTGCTTTATAGTTACAGACTAGGAGGAGACAAATGTCAATGGGCAAAGAAACTAGTTGCAAGCAATGGAACATACCTATGCTCAATGCAAGGACACATGTGTAGGATAACAACACTCGGGGGAAAGTCCCCTCCCAGTAAAAATAGGGAATCAAGCTGCAAAGGATATACAAAATGGCTCTAGGTGGTAGACACGAGACAATCTCGGGCTATATGGTTGATAATCAAAGTCAAGGAAGCCAACATAAGGCTCAATGAGGCAGGAAAAGATCATGAAAATGCAATTACAACTTGACATAAGGGAGTCCTGGTGGAAATAGTCCAGCAAAAGATCAAGAGGAGTATGAGGCTCGTGTGAAATGCCATAGCGATACTATACAATGGACTCCCACACCCTAAAGGACAAAGTGTCATCATGGGTGCCAAATGCAAACAAGGAGCTAACTAGGGCACCCATGTAAAGTCAAACTCTACCATTCACATCATGCCACTTCTAAAACAACAAGAAGGTTCTGTGACAGGATATAATGGGTTTGTACCTAAGGTTATAATGAAATGGTCATAAGGTCATGCAAAATGAAAATGGAGGTGAAATCTAACCTATATGTCAGTTTAAACATTGTACCTGAGATCGTCACGAACGGGTTAAAGCAATGGTCGAAACGACGCTCAAAACGATCTCCTACATCATCGTATTAGTAAAAAACGGTCCAGAAGGGTAAGAAACGGTTCAAAACTATAGAAAGGGGGTAAAAATTTTCTATAAATAGTAAAAAATTCAAACCATTATATATCATTTGAAATTTTTACCCAATTGAGCTCAGAACTTCAAATGCAAATTTCAGGAGTTTCGTCCAGCGGAATTCGACACCGTTTTTTCCAGGTAACTTCCCATGCCCTGCTCTTCCATTTGCATGTAAATGTTTTCAAATTCCATGGTAAAAATCATTTTCTAGGACATTCTAAGATATGCGCTTTGGCCCATGCAGAAATTGGCGTTTTTTCCAGTGTATAAGGCTGGCTATATGCAGAAAAATGGCCCAAAGTCACGTAAATACGCGGCTGTTTTACAAACAGTCACATATGCAGCCGGGTTCAATGTTTTTTAAGACAACTAATGACCAAAATTCAATGTAAATGTGTAGGATGGTTCTAGAATAGAGGGAGAGAGAACAAGAGGATGTAGAAGAGGCTGTATGGGGCGATCTAATGGCTCAACAAGCTCTTCGTGCATGCGAGCTCTATAAGTTTTGGTGTCTTGGGGGCTTAAGGGCCAAACCAAGACTACTGCAGATGCTAGTAGACTACTGGGATCCTAACTCAGAGTCTTTCCAGATCAACGAGATGTCCCTCACTATAGAGGTGGAGGACATATAGTTCATTATAGGATTGTCCCGACGGGGGGAAGTGGTGAACGTACATTTTCGCGGTCCCAGAGGTGGCCTCACCATTGATGAGTATATTATTGTATACTCTTATCCGAACATGGATAAGGTTGGGAGTCAGATTCCAAGAAACTCCATACAGGTACTGGGCCTGAAGGCCATACTACTAACACTTGGCAAGATAGCAGGGCCTCACTCCTCCAGGCCTCGCAGCCCTTGATGTTCTATACAGTGGAGTGCATGACACCCACAGTTTACGATTAGAGTACTGTGCTGTTGAGTAACATGAAGCAACAAATCAATGACTGGAAGATGGGTAGGGTACGAAACTTCGGTTTCAGCAGTATACTGAGCATGTTCTAGGACTCAGCGCTAGAGTTGATGTTCCTCTTCACGGGGTTTGAGATCTGGCCCAACGACATTGGGAAGATGAGATGTGCAAACTAGGTGGAGGTAGGGTGTCCAACCCCTACCCACCTGATTTCTTTCCATGGTGACGGTGGCAGATAGTTGCCATCGATGATTACCCCTACGATGGGATAGATTTTCAGGGAGATCCCAACATTCCCCTACCACCAGGATCTGCATATGGTGACATTGGTAATGAATCCCAACCCTAATTTTTTACGTTTTTTGAATTATTAATTTTTTTTGTGTTTTTTGATATATAGAACCAATAGACATGTTTTTGCGTGATGACACATAGTGGAATCCTGTCATATGTATGTAGATGTAGGACCATGGCGGCCTGACGGTTTCCCTCGTCATAGACGGAGGGGACGAGGAGATGACATCATGGGTGTGGATGCGGAGCGGATGCTCCAAAGAATCCACACAAACTTTGTGCGGCTGACACATAGGGTACCCATGGTGCAAGTCGAGGACTTGCCTGAGGCCATGCAGCATTAGGTGGTGGGTGTACCATGAGCGTGGGTGCGATTGTTTTGACGACTAGCTAGATTCATGCTGAATTTCCATAATCAGAACCCCCCTCGTCCTCCCCAGGCTTAGATACCTGGTAGTGACATATTTTTGTACTACTGTGTATTATATTTTGGTGGCTTGAAAGCCCCATTGTTGTATTATGACACTTATGTATTATCACATTTTGAATGTTTAATGAAATTTTTTTATGATGATCAATTTTATTTATTTACATGTGTAAAAATGTATGTTTGTGATGAGCTTATGGTCTGTGAAAGAAATGCCAATCTAACACATAGTTAGCATATGAGTCAGCAACTTGATTATAAATTCTTGAAACATGTATGTATGTTATGTTGTCAAATTTCCATTCTAACAATATCACATGTAATAATATTCGTAATAATGTTGGATCCCTAACATGATATAAGCCATTCAGCTGTGACATTATTAACTGCAAATCAAGATGTACCTCAAGAGAAAGAACACCATGCAAAATTGCATCTCATAGAAGCTCGATAATGGCACTATATTCAGCAACATTGTTTGAAGAGGGCCGTAAACATATGCCTCCTGAAGACAATATCTGACCCGTAGGAGTATAAATCACCCAAGCAGTAGAGGCTGAGTGTTGAGTGTGATGGCTAGCACCATCAGTGAATCCTATATAGATGGAATACTCCATTGAAATCTTCGATAAGAAATGAAAGCTAATCAACAACCCGATCACCATAATAAAAACCTAACTATGGAAAATACTGTACAATAATATACAATAATCAGCCCTGGCTGAGAATCATGCATAGTACTTTTTAAGATAGAGCCCATTTCTAGGCTCCACCAAGGCTGTCCCTTCATAATCTACTATCTCATAAGCACCCTTATCTAACACACATTTGACAATGAAAAAACCATGCCACATGGGGTTAAACTTTCCTGCCCCCAAGGGTTCTTTAGCTTGATCCCACAAAAGGACCAAATCTCCTTCACTAAACTTCCTCGGATGGACAGATTTATCATATTGGACCTTAACATGATGCTTATTTATTTCTAGAGCCACTAAGGCATCTCAATGCTACTCATCAAGTTACTCTAAGTGGACCAAACGTTCCTCCAATGGGGAAGTGTCTTGTAAGAGCTCTATGGCTAGCTTCAATAAAGGGATTTCACATTCAACTGACAAGACAGACTCCACTCCATGTACAAGCTAATATGGAGAAAAACCGATGGCAGTCTTAACCACATTTATATAAGCCCACAAAGCAGGATATAACATGATATGCCAGTTGGTCTTGCTTTGTGCAATGGTTCGCTGGAGAATGGACTTAAGCGATTTGTTCACTACTTCAACCTGTCCATTCGCTTGAGGGTAATAAGAAGAGGAATGCTCCTGCTTATACCCTAACTTTGAGGCCAACTCTTCCATCATTCGATTCTGAAAGTGCCTATCATGGTCAATGACAAGCTCCTTCAGAATACCAAACCGAGTAATGATTTGGTTGAATACAAAATGTGCGGTTGTTTCATCGTCAGATTTAATCATGGGCATAGCCTTAGCCCATTTTGTGAAATAGTCAACAGCCACTATAATATGATGATGCCCCCCATATAAAGCTATGTTTCAATCCATGAAATCAATCCCCCACTGAGTGAAGGGACCGACAGTGATAATCAGATGTAACAGAGCAGGATGTGAGCGCATATTGCATGCAAACACCTGGCAAGGGTGGCACTTCTTGACCACATTGACACAATCTTTAAAGATCAATGGCCAAAAATAATCCGCTCTCAAGATTTTTGGGCTATAGAAAGCCCAGATAAATGACCACCACATGCTCCTCCATGGCAATCATTCAGCACAAGCTCAGCCTCCTCATGAGTTAAACAACGACGTAAAATGGAATCTACCCCACGGCAGTACAATGTGTTATCCACTATAAGGTAGTTCTTGGATACATGACATAACCGTAATTTTTCATCCCATGAAAGGTGATTAGGGACCTTAAATGTTTGTAAATATATGATGATATCCTCATACCATGGATCCAAAGTTGAGATTAGGAAAATGTGCTTATCGACAAACGTATCTTTACAAACTTCCTCCTCCTCTTCACTTGGGAAATCAGATATAAGCTCAAAAAAAATCAATGATTTTTTTTTATTTTTCTGAAACAAACTCGAGATCGAATTCTTGCAAGATGACAATCCACTTATTATACTTTCCCCCTATCATCCTTGTAGTGAGGACAAACTGAAATGGATTGACATGGGCTACCACCAAGGTCTGGCGAAGGAGAATATAGTGTCTCAATCTTTGAACTGCATGAACGGTAGCTAAGGCAAGTTTCTCCACATGGGAATATTGGATCTCCGCATCTATAAGGTTTCAGCTCAAATAATATATGACATGCTCATGGAGTTCCTCATCCTCCTGAACCAAAACCATACCAATCGTCTCCATGGACGCGGACACATAAAGCAAAAAGTCACGGCTATAGTCGGGTGGACTAATCATAGGGGCCGATGCTAAGGCTCATTTAAGTGGATCAAAGGACTCCTAGGATTGCTCATCGTAGCAAAATGTAGTGTCCTTCAAAAGATGCATAAAGCCTCTAGTCAAATTGGAAAAATTAACCACAAATCTCTGCAAGAAATTTGCCATGCCTTGCAAACATTGAATATTTCTAATGTTTCTCGGGGGAGACAATTGAAGTATTGCCTCAACCTTTAAGGGATCAACTCTTATACCCTCCCTAGAGATAATGGACCTTATTAAGTGACCAGACTTCACTCAAAAGATGCATTTATGAGGATTTAACCTAACCAAATAATGGCAGCATCTTTCAAACACTAATTTCAAATGGTAGGAATGACGCATCCTTTGATGAGAATGAGCAGCAAGGTCATCCAAAAAGACTTCAATAATTGATTTGAGATCATGGAAAATCAAGGTCATAGCCCACTGAAATTTGGATTTGGCGTTTTAAGGCCGACAGGCATCTTCTGATATGCAAAGGTACCCCAAGGACAAATAAATGTAGTTTTATGTTGGTCCTCGGGTTTGATATCTATCTGATTGTATCAAGAAAAGCCATCCATAAAGGAAAATAACTCACTTCTTGCACACTCATACAAAATTTGATCAATAAATGGTGTGGGAAAATTATCCTTAGGACAAGCACGATTAAAGTAACGGAAATCAGTGCATATATGGGTCACTCCCTACTTCTTATCAACCGGAACAGTGTTTGAAACCCACTCTGTCAAGGGAATGGGATAGATAAAATCGACATTTAACAACTTTTCTATCTCAGCCTTAATTGCGGGTGCTTTTCTAGGATTCACCGCATGCAAGCGTTGTCGAATAGGCTTAGCATTGGGATAAGTTTTAATCTCATGTTCAACAATGCGAGGGTTGATACCTGTCATTTCCTTGTATGACCAAGAAAATACATCATGAAACTCTTTAAACAACTTAGTATACTCTTGAATCTCAGCATGGGAACATTCTACCCCAATATAGACATTCTCAATCTTGTCAGGATCATGAGAGATATTGATAGCAATGGTAGGAGATATATTCGCCATGTTTCCATCAACCATCGGACCAGGAGAGCTCAATGGAACCACGGGACTGCCAATTCTCTCACTAAGAATCTCCCTAAAGTCTTCACACTCCAAACGGTTAAGTTCAGGAAGAAAATAAGATCTATGATGTAACTCTTCCCAAGGTGGATCAACCCCAGATATGGCCTCAATAATAGCTTCATCTGATGGAAAAACGCTATCAAGGAAATCATGTGCGTGAGAAGACTTAACTACCCATCCTGGAAACACATATGGGTCCTCCTCCTCCATCTGTGAAGAGGAAAGACTAGGCTCTGCAACACATTCAAGATTCGCTTAATATGCTATCATTGCTGCAGGCAATGACCTGTCTGTTTCGATAGGCTTACTCAAAGGACTTGGTGTAGGAAGGATACAATGATCTTCCATATGGATAGTGCAAAAATACATTGATCTCAATGAAGATGAATCCCCACCGGAACTAGACCCGATCATAAGAATAGGTGCAGGACATCTAAAGCTTCCCATAAGGGATGGATACATGCCAACACCCACACTCCCAGTTGTCGGCTGAGAATGATCGATAATCGATATAGAAGCTCCTGATGATGTAGTAACACTTGGATTTTTGAATGATGTTAAATCGTAACAATCTTCCCCTTAAATGGAAAGCATACAACTTGAAATAGAGAAGAAGCTAGAGCTTGCATACTAAACATCCAATTCCTACCTAGTAACAGATTGTAGTCAAGGGGCGCAACAACCACCTCGACCTCGATCGTGACGGTATTTTCCTCCCAAACGGACCTTAATAGAATGAAGAATTATGTGTGGACAAAATTATCTACCATAAAAATCAGTCAACATGGTAGTGGATTTAGACACCTTGAGGGAACCCAAACCCTTCCAGCATGACAAAGACATCATGGAAGTAGCGGCCCTTTCGTCAATCACAGTGCACCTGACGGTCTTGTTAATACATTCTACATGAATCAAGAGAGACACACAGTAATGCAAGTGAGGCTGTAGTCCCACGGTTTCAAATTTGATGATGGGGCAAGAGTTATCATTGTTAACACCAAGAGCAGAAAGCAAAGAATTCCTTTGCGAAGGATAACTCTAAAGTACTTCAAGTGCAGAAATCTCACATGGAGTGTGGCCCAATCTTGGACAACTAAATAGTTCTGGGCGGCTCGGGCATTAGGATTGTGTCCCAAATGATTTAGGGCTCCCTTAGGAATGCGAGGTGCAACTTTAGGTTTATCCACAAGGTTTTCAATACGCAAAGGACTCTTGGGTGGGGCAGGTTCCTTTCCAAGGTTTGCTTGTGACGAACCATAGTCCTTCACATAGGTCATAACCTTAGTAGCATGCACCATATTTATGCAACCATGACCATTACTGGCTTCCATCGGATCTTGATCTCCACTAGACTGATCATGGGTCCTCGATTTCATGTTTTGATTATGTGGTAAAGGGTTGGTCAGCACAGCTGGGCCCTGTGCTATGAAGCTCGAAGTATCTTCCATACGAGGGCACAAGTGAGTGAGGTGGTCATCCTTACACAACTTTCAAGGAAAATTAACCTTACATTTAGACTGCTTGTCCCCCCTAGCATTGCGGGAATTCTTGTCATTAGAATTGGCATTTTCATTCCTATTCCCACCCTTACGATTGTTTTTACCCTTTTTCTTATTCCTTCCTGGTTGTTGGTTACCCTTCTGGTTCGACAATTGCACCGAAAGCACATTCTCCATTTGGGTGGGTTAAGACAAAGCTATGGCTTGTCCCAAGGTATATTGGTTGATAGACAATTGACTCACCTGTTTCACAACTAAATCTGTAGGTTTGGTACTCGTACAACCAACAATGCCATCAGCATGTGGTCCAGGTTTGACCTTAGGGTCGAAACTAGAATGCAGAGTGTTAGGAATGATCTCATATAACAACCCAGATTGAGCATAAACCAAATCCAATTCTTGTGCCCTAAAAATGACTTGTTCCTCGTTCTAAACTCTAGACATAGAAACATCCTTCGCTATATAAGGCAGTAACAATTTGAGGAACCACTCGAGGAGAAACTATGGCGGTATGAAAGATTTAATCAATCTCTTTCATCTACGCCACTCTTGGATATGGTTTGAGATATGCGTGGATTTGTCTTGCCAAAATGTCAAAAAGAGTTATGTACCAACATTGTAATGCATTGGTCATTGGAAGTGATTAAGAAAATTCATAGCTAGGTCATCGAACAAAAGGAATTCCCCCGTAGGTAACTCTATGTACCATTTCGCTGCAGGCCCGGTGAGGGTGCATTGAAACAGCCTTAAACGGATCGAATCATCATGCAAGGAATTAGAAGAGAACCAAAGGTGAAATGTAGTAACATGTTCACTAGGATCTTCTCCTAGTTTTCCCTCGAATTTGGGAATGTCCGAGGGAAGATTGGTAGGGACAGCCGGCCAATCCGGGTCATAAGATACTGGATCGTTCATTAGTCTCGACAAGTCAAGAAAATTTAATGTTGCGAGGAAAGGGAGCCTAGGTTGAGCAGGTTGATGCCACACTCCCTGATCATTTTGGTTCACATAAGACTGATTATCGTAACTACCATGGCCATGGCCATAGTATCCTCCTCTCGTTTGATCCATGTAGGGTGGCATGGAAGCACCATAATGTGGTGTACCTTGACTATTTGGAGCTACAAAACCATAATTTGGGGAGTAAGCGGGTTGTTGATACCCGTACCCATAAGGTGAATAAATCTATCCATACTGTGATCCATAATATTTTCCATGAGAATCTCCATGAGATGTCCCATGGGATGTCCCATGAGAAACTCCATAAGTAGGAATATGGGGAACTCCTTGCGATAGACCATAGGAAGTTCCAGAAGTAGGAATATCACCTCTCAAGACAACAGGAGGTACATGACTCTAAGACACAATTACGCAAGTAGCAGTAGTATGAACATGACTAGCAACAACATTCTAGACCGAAGGACCACGTGAATGAGGGAGAGGAATAGCATTTGAAGAACTAGGAATAAAGGATGAAGGGACATGCGAAGTGATGTAAGTGGTATTCCCTATAGTCACTCATCTTGGTTCTGGTATCCTAATAGGACTACTAACACCAGGTCTATGGTGAACATGTGATGTAGCCTCCACCGACGGGATGGAGGGTGCAATGTGACTCATGCTCCCAAATCTCTCCACATGGAAAGGAATAGGAGTGCCCCCAGGCGTAGTGTTAGGTTCAAACTCCGACTCGGTATGGTGTGCGGGATCATGTGTAGGGATACCAGACATGCGATAACTAATGTAACTAGTGCTCTTAGGTTCATGATGAGTCTCATCGCCTGGAATCCAATACCGAAAACCTATGAATGAGGGATCATACCTAGAGTGTGCAAGTATATTAGCTGAAGGATCATACCTAGAGTGTGTAGGTATATCAGGTGAAGGATCATATACAGGAGTAGGATCTTCTTCCCCAACCTCATGAAGTGGAGAAGACAACTTAGGAATTTCATCTTCATGATCTCCCATCGTGTGTGAATCAATGTGAGAAGTAGTCTTCCTAGACTATCTATTTCTCTCTCCCAAAGGAGGAGGAGATGTAGAAGGCGAAAGTCCTGCTAAACAATAAGAACAGCGAAGTGCTGCACCTAAATCCACAATGACTCAAAAAATGAAAAAGACTCTTCTAATTACACAAACCCTAAGAAAGCTAGTGTGTAGAAAGCATACACATATATAATATAAATCCAATCACAAGGAAACAAGGGCAGGATATGTTAGCTCTTGAATGAAGCAGGTATGTCTTGCCTAGGAGAGGCTTGAGACTCCCATACACAACAAGCGGAGGTTTGTAACCAATTATTGTGTCCCTCAACTTCAACACATATAGCGACTATGATGTCTGACCCCAACCTAGTTAGGACACCTATAGAATAACCCCTGTGAATTACCCCCTCGATAACCTAGGTAAGGAAACTAAGGTCACCTCAATATAATCAATGCTCAGGAGGAGAGTCATAGGCGGGATTGACCGTATGGGAAGTGTTGATGTAATTGTAACTTTGGAATGTATTCATGCTTATTTCTTATGTATTGTAACTCGATGTTTATTCTGGGATGTGTCTGTAATGTAATTAATTCATGTCATACCTCGATGTTTATTCTGAGAAGTTTCAATAATATAAAAGTCATGTCAAGTCATTATGGGTAACCCTCCTATTGGTCAAGGGTTAAAGTCCCCACAGTTGTGGGGCCCTAGGGTTATTAGACTATCCTAGATATGTCTACCCTAGGTAAGTCATTGTAAGTCAGGGAAATAATCCCCACCATTGTGTTAAGGATAAACCTCCTTGTTGGTCGGAGGAGGCATAGTCCCCACAAGTTGTGGGGCACTAGGGTTATTAGACACTCCTAGAGATGTCGGCTCTAGTAAGTAATTGTTAAGTGAGGCCGACATGTTGGAGTGTGTTTCAAGTGAACGAAAGAATATAAATAGAGAGTGAGCCTCTCTATTTATCACACACACACTCACTCATTGGGGTGCATGAGTGAGAGGAGAAGTTGCTAGGACAAGAGAGAGACTACTGCCGTCGGGAGACCATCTTTATGTTTTTGGGTTTTACTTTTGGTGTTAATTCTATCTCTGAGGAAGTTGCGGGGTTTTCTCCTTTATGGTTTCCCCAAGGAAAATTCTTTGTGTCTCTTGTCTCTTGTGTTTATTGTTGTGCATGTTATTCTCTCAGTTAAAGATCCTAAGATCATAATGCTAGCTTGAATGATAAAAATCTAACATGGTATTAGAGCTAACCTGAGAAGAAGACATTGTGCAGTTGTAGAATCTAGGGATTCTTACTTTTTGGGTCTATCTCCACAATCCATCAGCAAAAGTATGCTATTCTGACTCTCTATTGAAGGGAGCATCTTTCTCTCGAAGCGAAATTCGATTTCGAGCATTTTCAGTTTTTGGTGCGGGAAATTAGGGATTTATACCGAAAATGAATTAATATCCTCATAAGAATAGAATTTTAGAGACCTAAATCAAGATGTTTGGTTGGGTGAAACTCTGTGAAAGTCAAACCCTAGTTTGACCCTAAGCTAGGAAAACCCTAAATACTAAAACTACTAAGCTTTGGTACGTTCACTATATCCCGCGATTGGAGAAGGATTAGGAGCTGAAACTTGGAGAGGCCAAAGATAAAATCATGATGTACAATGTGTAGACAATTCAGCCTTAGATTCACTATATTCTGGGATATATGATCCCTCCAAGTTAGGGTTCTAGCCTCTTCCAGAATTCATCCCTAAACATGACACCTGGGGCGAATTGCTATATCTTGAGCTACACAGGTCCAAATGTGATTTTGGACAATGTTCCAGAAAGGGAACAGACTTTAATTTCTATGTTATGAGTTTCATACTCAGAAGATGAACCAGTGACACGTGGAAATCCGTACAACTTCTCTATTTTGAACAGTCCCGTAATAGGTCACCTTGGGAACAAGACCATAAGTCTCAATTGGTGAAACCAATTCTAATGAAACCTATGGTGTTGGAACCAATAAATGTGAGGCTACATTAGTAATAAATTCCAGACATATAGGAGCATTAATTTTGGATATACCATAGAAACAATAACAGGCATTTATGCAGAAGAATTTGGAAAACTAGGGCTTCCTATTCCGGGAGCTTCCCTCCACTGTTTTCAGAAAAGGAGTACATTGGACAGCTTGCCTTGAAGAGATCTATAATTCTATCCAATCAGACCTAAAATATTCCAAGTTTTGAAAATTAGGGTTTCTCTGACGAACCCTAGATCAACCAGCTCCAGAACTAGGATGTACATCTCAAATCGGTAAGATCTAATATTTTGCTATTTGCATTTGAGGTTCTCATTTCAAAGTGATCTATCACATCAGCTTGATGATAAGCTTGGTGAAATTGACAAATTCCAAGCATGGAAGTATTTTATCTCTCTAAAGAAAATGAATTGGACATGTACATGAGTAGAGAGGTTCCAGTTCAAGAGGGAGATGAGGCTCAAAGCCTTACACAAGAAGAAATTGGTCAAGGCCAAGAAGATCATTGTTGATTCAGTCACGGATCAACTTGTACCACAAGTGTCTCCTCTAAAGACACTGGAGATGTTTGATTCCTTGACCAAGATATTTGAAGGAAAGAACATACATTAGAATATGACTTTGATAAAATAGTTGAAGAATGTGAAGATCCAGAATGCAGAGACCATAAGTCATACTTTACTGGGGTCTCTCAAATTAGAGAACAACTTGAAGCAGTAGAAGAAGAAGTGAAGAATGCAGAAGTGGTGATAGCCACCTTGAATGTCCTCCCGGGATCATGGGATTCATTCATTCAAGGAATGTGTGCCAGAAGGAAGTGATTGCTTTTAGCAGACTCTGGGAAGAGCACACACAAGAAGAAGCTCAACTAATAATAAGAGAAAAGAAGATGGGAGCAACTGAATATCAAGCTCTCACCATTCAAAGAAGATCCCTCAAGCGATGAGGAATATGAAGAACTCAACTCTTGAAGAACCTCTTATCCAGCTTAGAATTTGGATAAGAAACGATGCTATTATGAATGAAGAAGACGAAGAAGCTAAAGGATCAAGAAGGAGTCTACCCACGAAACAAATAAAGATAAGTATTCAATTGTCATTTCATGATATTGTTTTGTTATTCATTTGTTTATATTCAATTAATGTATTATGCATGATAGAATGTTTTCATTAATGATAGTATACTACTAATATTAATGTGATGGGTAAGTAGCTCATGGTGCTATACAACTCTCCATTGCTACTTAGCTAGAATGAAACCTCTTTGTTGACATATTGGATTAGTGCACAATCTCAATTTTGTCCTGGTAGAGATGGAAGGCATCTAGAAAAGTTTTCGTGAGATATGGATGAATGTTGTATTGGTAAAGTAGTTGCATGATCATATATTTATGCATAAGAATTTGCCATTATGAATATTCCTTATGAAATGTCTCTAACCATGAAAATGAATTTGACTTGTGGGAAAGATTGCATACATAATCGCCTACAAGAAAGGAAGAATGAGACTTGTTCCGAAGAACAAGCAACGGTGGTTCAAGATGAAAAATAATATGACGAATGCAGTGACATCATTGATGTAGAACCTTCCAAGAAGAAAGGGAAGACTAGTTCAAGAAGAATGATGTCTAGGATGCAGTATCAATACATGAAGGGAAGTTTGTAGTTCCATCATGCAGTAGATGGAAACATCGTAGGATACAAGGAAAGATTCAAAAAGACATTTGCAGCTAGTGATAATTGAGACACATGATAGGAAGAATCATGTGTGCAAATGAAAGAAGGCCTTGTATGACTTCAAAAGACACCCATGGGATAAAACATACATGATGAGCTTGATGAAGATCTGAACCTATGATACAAGGTTGATAGATGATGACAAGCTCACAGATGGGTGCGAGAATAACTTTTGAAAAAGTTCAAGATAGAGGATCTTTGTATCCACTGTCACTCGAGTACAGAATGTTTTAGTACATAGAGTACGAAAGACAGAGGGAGTATGATGCTTCAGAGGGAGTGACTACAGAATATCCTAAGGTTCAACATGGTATGATAGGATGGACAGATTACTGATGATTCTAGGCTTTACTGAGAGTAAAGTGGATTCCAACCTTTGCTTCAAGGTTGAAGGCGAAAGACTAGTGATGCTCCTGTTATGTGTCGATGCACTATGTTCTAGGCATGGAGGTGTGGAAAAGGGAAGTATGTAGTAGAGATACTGAATAAGTTCAGGATGATGGACTTTAATTCCATGACCACACCTATGGCATCGAACCTGAAGCTATTGAGTGTTGCTTCACTAGAGATGGTTGATGCTAGATGTATCATCAGATGATTGGTTCCTTGATGTAGCTAATGAATATGAGACCAGATATTCACTTTGTTGTGAACACATTGAGACATGTTCACCTGATGGTTACAAAGCATGCTGTGAGGTACCTAAAGGGTACAATTGATTATGGGCTCAAGTATGAGGCGAATCAGAAGACTAACATGGAGGGTTATGTGGATTCATATTGGGCAGGTAGTGCCATCAATAGGAAGAGCACTTCAGGATGTTGTTTCAGTATGGGATCATGTGTGATATCTTAGTTTAGAAAGAAGCAATCCTGTGTGGCACTAAGTATAGCTGAAGTAGAGTATGTCATTGCTTGTTTAGCTAGTTGTGAGGTAGTATGGCTGAGGAAGCTACTGTCTGATATATTTGATCTCCAATTGGATGCTACTTGTATACATTGTGACAACCAGAGTTGTGTGAAGTTGTCAAAGAATCCAATGTTCCATGACAAGTTGAAGCATATCAAGATCAAGTATCACTATATCAGGGATATGGTGCAGAGGGGAGTAGTGAAGCTCCAGTATGTTGTGACAGACGATCAGATAGCTGATGTATTGATGAAGCCATTAGCTAGGGTGAAGTTCGAGTACTTCAGGGAGAATCTTGGTGTTCTCCAGATCGAGGTTTCCTCCAAGGGAAAGTAATGAGACCCATAGCCATTTTGACATGGTGAGAGGATTGGTTCCTTCCATGGTCAGATGTAAGGGTTGAGCCATTCTGTCATGGTAAGAGGATTGGTACCTTCCATGTCAGATATGAGTGCTGATATCCATAGCCATTTTGATGAGTAGGTCAGATATAAGGGCTAAGCCATTCTTTCATGGTGAGAGGATTGGTCCCTTCCATGTTAGATATGAGTGCTGAGATCCATAGCCATTCCGACAAGTAGGTCAGATATAAGGGCTAAGCCATTCTGTCATGGTGAAAGGATTGGTTCCTTCGATGTCAGATATGAGTGTTGGCCATTCTGTTGAGGAGGACAGATGAAAGAGCAACTGCCATTCTCTTGGAGAATGGAGGCACCTAGTCAGTTTCCAGGTAGCTCAATCTAGGACTGGGGGCCATTTTGATATGACTGTACAATTGGTTCTTATAGGATTAGATGTGAGTGCATGCCTTTTCGAACATACTTGTTGGATTGGTTCCTCATATGTGTCGAATGTAAGTGCATAGACTTTCTTCTATCATTGGTTGATCATATATAAGTACTGAGCCTTTCTTTGATCATTGGTTGATCAGATATAAGTGTTGTTCCTTTCTTCGATCATTGTTTGATCAGATGTAAGTGCAGTGCCTTTCTTTGATCATTGGTTGATCAGATGTAAGTGTAGGAGCCTTTTGACATGGAGGATTGGTTCCTTGCATGGCCAAGTGTAATTGTTGGGCCTTTCTTCGATCATTGGTTGATCAGATGTAAGTGTTGGGCCTTTCTGATAGGTTTGTGGGCTATGTTACCACATGGTAAGATGTGAGTGTTGGGATTGCCTTTCTGATATGATTATAGGATTAGTTCCTACATGATCAGATGTAAGTGTTGGGCGGGCCATTCTAACTTAAGTGTTAGATATAAGCACTGAAGAAGGCCTACATGGTGGCTACGCCTACATCTAGCATGAAAAAGGGCTGGCTCTGTAGAACTTCCTGTGATGAGAAGAATCAAGAGATATCACCCATGATGATTATCCAACAGAGATGTTCTAGAACCAGAGATGATCTAGATCGAGTGATGATCCAGATCCGATGATGAAGACTTGATGATGATCTAGATGATACAGAGAAGAAGACTTGTACCAATAAATTAGGTCGAGAGAATACCTTCCTGGTTAAGAGGGAGTGTTGATGTAATTGTAACTTCGGAATGTATTCATCCTTATTTCTTATGTAATGTAACCCGATGTTTATTTCAGGATGTGTTTGTAATGTAATTGAGTCATGTCATACCCCAATGTTTATTCCAAGAATTTTCTATAATATAAAAGTCATGTAAAGTCATTGTGGGTAACCCTCCTATTGGTCAAGGGTTAAATTCCCCATAGTTGTGGGGCCCTAGGGTTATTAGACTATCCTAGAGATGTCGACCCTAGGTGAGTCATTGTAAGTCAGGGAATTATTCCCCACCATTATGTTAAGGGTAAACCTCCTAGTTGATCAGAGGAGGTGAAGTCCTCACAAGTTGTGGGGCACTAGGGTTATTAGACACTCTTAGAGATGTCAGCTCTAGTAAGTAATTGTTAAGTGAGGACGACATGTTGGAGTGGGTTTCAAGTGAATGAAAGAATATAAATAGAGAGTGAGACTCTCTATTTATCACACACACACTCACTCATTGGGGCGCATGAGTGAGAGGAGAAGTTGCTGGGACAAGAGAGAGACTACTACTATCGGGAGATCATCTTTATGTTTTTGGATTTAACTTTTGGTGCTGATTCTATCTCTAAGGAAGTTGCGGGGTTTTATCCTTTATGGTTTCCCTAAGGAAAATTATTTGTGTCTCTTGTCTCTCGTGTTTATTGTTGTGCATGTTATTCTCTCAGTTAAAGATCCTAAGATCATAATGCTAGCTTGAATGATAAAAATCTAACAGGTAGGGTATTGAAAGCCTGAAACTCTCGAAAGAGCCCCTAGATAGAAATACAATCCTAGAAATATCTCTGGTGCTACTTAGTTATGACTAGGGGTCATCCCAATAAATAACTGCTCACACTGCCTCATGCTTAACTCCCTTGTAAGAGGATCATCCTAGGAAACACTAATTATACCAAGGAATTTCACACTCTCACCTGGACAAACACATACATGTTGATGTTTAGTGGTCTTAGAGAATTTTCTCACAATGAACTATTCCAAGAAGCTAAAACCTAATCTTGTTGGTGTACCCTATAAAAGAAAATAGTGTAATCCATTTTAATTAAGCATTGATTTTATTTGTCTTATTACTCGAAAAGGTAGATGATCATGAAACCAATGGTGTTATGACACAACATGAAGTAAAATGCACACCTAACAATCAATGCAAATGCATTGTGTCGAATGAAAAATAGGGCATGCTACTACATGAAATGAAAAATTTTCTTCAAATGACAAATGCAATCATTCCTGTATGAAATCCAAACTAATACTTCTCTAAGCAAACCTAGTGCAAGTACCATGCAAAATGCAAAGTGCAATGATGCATAATGATGCAAAGAAGTAAATATTTTTTGTTTTTTGAATAAAAATGAGATAAAAAAGCAAAGGAATGACTCTACCATCCCCAGAATCTGCAAGCACTATTCAAATAGCACCCACGCAAAGCACTAAGGTGAAAGAGACCTAATGCACTAATCCCAAAAATAAAAATTGAAAATGCAATGACAAGAACATTCTTAAAAAAACAATTTACGCTAAAAAGCATCTCTAGTCAGAAACAGAGGTGTATACAGACTTTATAAGCATCTAAGGAGACTCAGCAATCATCAAAACTCATCGAGAAACACTCAATCTTCCTCTAAAAGGAAAAACTTGGGGCATACGTGACTGTGTGCAGAAAACCCGTGTATATATGTGGATATCTCAGTCAAAACTGCGTGTACATGCGACTGTGAGGCAAAAACTCGTGTACAAGAAGAAAAAGAGATAAAAATGATGGCAAACAGATAAGCTGAAACAAAATTCACTCCTATCAGACACTACCAGGAAAACATGCCCCCATACCTAACTCGAAAATAGAGAAATCAGAGCAATTCAAGAACATTGAATACCGATAAAAACCCCAAAAGGAAAAATGACTAGGAACTCCCCAGCGGAGTCGCCAATTCTATTACGGAGAGAAATTCCTATGGCTTGGGGTACCACAATAGACAAATTAACTCCAGAAATCAATCCTTCCCTATATGCAAGAGAAACCAAACATCTAACACTAAAGGATCTCAGTTCATACATTATTTCGGATGGTTGATGTAGATCCCCGTTGAGATTTTCCAATCTTGCTTGTATTATCAATTTGTGTCCTCAACATTCAACAAACAAGACAAACATGCTATATACAATTGTGTTAGACCTACTCTAGCATATATAATCAATAACATATAAACATTTAAAAGAATCCATCGATCAAATACTCATTTAAATACACATTATTGGATAGGAAAAGATATTTCTATTGATATAAAATAGAGATTACAATAGTGACAACCTCTGTCGGCACGTCTGCAAATCGGAGAAACTGAGTCCCCCACTTGGGCCTCCACTACTTCAATCCTCCATCTCTCGATAGCAAGCTCACAAGCAAAAGGCAAGATTGGGAAAAACACAAAGTGCTCTAAGGGACAAAGGGATGCAGACTCAAGTAGAAGCTCTAACAACAATGGACTACAGTTTTCTTTCTCTTCAATTCTTCCTCCTTCAATGTATCCAAAGGGTTCCTTATATAGCTCTTCAATGGGGTAATGGAAGGTCGAATCCAAGCGATCTCAAGGCGTATTGAAGGCCAAGAGACAAGTGACTTGGATCCACATCAACGAAAACTCCAAAATCATTTGTACTTTTGCATACATCCCGATGTACACGGGTTTAAGGGTCAAATCCACATACATACACAAGAAAGGGATTAAAAGTTGTGTATGGAAATTATTGCATATTTTTAGGGATGATATTGGAAACATCAAAGGTACAAAAATGGTCCACAGGGTCTAAGGAGTTTGGAGAGTGATAGGGAAGGCCATGTGTGGTAAAATTAGCTATAACAGTGCTTATTCAACAATAAGGTGGTCATGCACCTTCCTTAGCTCAATAATTTTTTTAGCATCCTTATGTTGTAGCTCGGCCTGTCCCACCTTCAATCCATCTATTTCTTGGACCTTCTCTTCTGCCAGCTACACCTAGACCTAATGTAGCTCCTCCGCTTCTTTCTACATCTTCTCGGCTGCACTCTACGAGTGTACGTATCCATCAGTCAGCTCCTTCTGTATCATAGGTCTCACGGAGGTCTATCTGGAAAAAATATAAAAAATGGAATTTAACCTATCTCTTAGCACACCAAATTATTCATGGTTCAACTCTCGGATAGCCTATGTCATAGCCTCAGAGGAGTCAGTGACCACATTGATGAGCCGTTGTAATTGGTCCTCCATCCTTGACTGGATATTGCTT
This sequence comes from Pseudotsuga menziesii, assembly GCA_001517045.1. Lineage (NCBI taxonomy): Eukaryota > Viridiplantae > Streptophyta > Pinopsida > Pinales > Pinaceae > Pseudotsuga > Pseudotsuga menziesii. The sequence goes on along the minus strand of LPNX010319085.1, from coordinate 63,973 downwards.
ACTGCATCGTATTCTTGGTGCCATTTGGTGCGAGTCTCCTCCCTCATGTGTTGTGCTTTGGCCTCGAGATCTGCCGATGAATCATTGTCAGAGTTGTGAACACTCAAATCCTTCTAGGCAGGCTCTTCCAGGGCATCAGGTGGCGGCTCCTTCGAAAGTCCCTCCTGAATCATAGGGTTACACCATTCAATCGGCCACTCCTAAACAATAGAGTCCAATTATTCTACCATGACTTTGTAAGCCAAAGGTAGCCACTACCTATCGAGGTCCAAAAGTGCTTGAATATAAATGGAATGTGGCCCAATAGCGAACCAAATGAACCACTGATACTTAGCCATTGCATAAGGAGATACTCAGGGAATTGCGATAGCAATGGCTCGTAGCACTTCCAAATAGACCCAAAAATGAATTGCACATTCCGCCTGTCAACTGAGCTCCTCAACCCACCACAAATTCTGGTATCGTGCACTGTAGCACACCTTCACCGCATCAACTTCCATTGTTTGGTAGTCTTTGGGTTCCATCCAGGACACAAGTGCAATAAGAATTAAGAGCCAACTATATGACAACAACCTCCCATCTTGAGCAGTGAGAGCATCTTGAAGCAACTTGTTAAGAAAGAACAAATACTAGTTCATATGTACTCCTTCAGCGCACTTCTGGGCGCATGCAACAACACCCGAGTTACATTGGACCGATCAATTTCCCTGAACAACCTTACTTGCCAGAATTTACACACCAATATGTAATGATTGTGATTTGATGCTATCAATTCGATAAGCACGGCCATCACGCTATAATACAAAGTGCTCCTTCAGCTACTTGGCAAGCTTTTTATTGGTATCCCTCCCACAGATATACTGTGTTGGATCTTCCCTGACCTTGGACAAGCTTGTAATGCTCAAAATTAAGTCTACTATGACAGCAATGGGTGTATTCAACCAAAGTGTCCCACCATGAAAATAGGCCAAAAGTTTTTTAACACATGCATGGGCCTCGTTCAGTTGCCCAAAATGAGGCATATTGATGAGCCCCAACAATCCCAATTTGTCTAACCCACTCGCCCAAGGTTGAGGAATCCGCTGAATTAGGGCACCAGGAACTGTCAAAATTGACTCATAACGCTCATCCTAGACATCTTTGAGTAACAACAAATCATGGTCCTCAAACTTCAATCGGATTAGGGCAGGGATGATATTGACTGAGCAAATCATCCCTTCTGGCAACGTCAGAAATTTTGGCGGATACTTTTGATTTTTCGTCAGCTGCCTAAGCTTTTCTCCCAAACACATAGGAGTGACATATCCCAAGATATCATGAATAGAGATTCCCCTAGGTTTCGCAGACTCTATATATCCTGATCTCAACGGCCCAGTCTGTGTAGTTCCTTCTCCTTGTACTCTAGCCAAAGAGTTGGTGTGCCTCTTCTACGGTGGCATAGAAATGGGCTTCTGAGCCTATTGCTTCCTCTTAGGGATAGATGATGAGCCAACTAGTGATGAATCTAACCTTCTACTCTGTAATTCACTAAAAATCTCGCAACACACTGCACAATTCACACTCTGGTCAACACTTTGCTCGCTCAACTGAACAATGCCATCCTCCTGCGTCCCGCATGCATTTTATAGCCATCTGTAATTCAAACTCATCAATGCCAAATCTATGATCACCATTATGAATAAATCCAGCAGTAATGACACCAAATCCGTCGACAATATTACCTTTCTAATGGTCAGAGCAGCCATTAATGCGCATCGTTTCAAAAAGTGCCGCCAGCTAACTGTTTTAACTACTTGCACTTATTACTGATTTGACTAACAAATAGCTTGGTAGCTATCGCAGATGATCTCCTTTCCATCGCTACTAACTCCTACCCTTGTGCATCCTCATCCCCTAGGCTCTCCTTGTTGCTAGCTAACAATTTTTTTTTCACAGCGCCTCAAGCATTGTGCAGCCGTAGCCCCATCCTATAGGGCTTTAAGAGACTCCCATTGATGAGCGTCGTCAATATCGCCCCATATAATTATTGTAACTGAACTGCACCTCCAGAAGTAATGGAATGAACAAGATACATACCTAACCAGTGCATCTATAACTTACCCGGATGCTTTATGAACTTGTTGTCATATAACAACACCAAATATCCTTCCACAAACTATTTTGTCTTAATTTGGTGATCATGCCACGCCTTCTATCGATCCTTCGCAACCTATTGGTGAAAGCCTGCAATAAAATGCTCTTCTTCAAGTTGGATCAACTACACAATGCACTCTTGTAATGCTTCCACATCATACATGTCGGTCGCCGCAGTGATGCGCAAACTAGGAACAATGTATTCCATGGGCATGATCGCCTCTTGCCCATATACCATCTTGAATGGTGTTTGTCCTATCAGCCGTTTGCAAGTAGTGCGATAGGCCCATAACACTACTGGAATTTTCAAGTCCTAGTCATCATGATTAGCATTACATACCTTTGTCAGTGTTGTTTCCAGGATTTTGTTGAACGCTTTGACAGTCCCATTCGCCTACAGACGGTATGGTGTGCTTTTCTTATATTGCACCTACAATTCCTCAATTAGCACTCTCACTATGTGGTTGATAAAGTGAATTCCCTAGTCACTCATCAAGATCCTAGGACACCCAAACTGTGTCACAATTTTTTCAAAGATGAACCTCGTTGCTGTCACAGCGGTACCATCGACAACTAGTGCAAATTTCGCCCCAATCCTCGTTACTGTTGGTTTTAGTAATGATGTATCGCACCCCAATATTCTTTCCTGGTGGATTAATAGGACCCACAAAATCCATAGCTCATTTATCAAACGATTGCAGTGTCACCTACGGCACCATCGACATCTCATCCCACCACGATGGTTTACCAACACACTGGTAGACATCACAGCTCCTCTCATATTCTACAGCATCATTATGCAATGTAGGCCACCATAGCCCAGCGCGCAACACCTTCTGTGCAGTAGCCTGTCCTCCATAATGACCTCCCGCAATTCCTACATGTGCTTCTTCTAGAATGGGACCCTACTCATGTGGTAATATACACCATCACAATATTTCATCTGGTCCAAGCTTATATAACTACCCAGCAATTAGCTGAAAATCATAATCCTTTACTACCAGTTGCTTCTTTTGGCTAGTCGAAGTGTCCTCCGAGGCAACACCAGTGGCAAAAAACTGAATAATTGGGGCATAGTGATCATTTGCGATGTCAACATGGAACAATTGTGCATCAGGAAATACGTCATCAATGTTGGTCAGTTCTTCTCTGGTCTCAATGCGAAAGAGGTGATCAGGGCTAGCATTCAACCGTCTTGGTTTCAAAACTATTTCAAAGTCAAATTCTTGGAACAGAAGCAGCCATTGACACATTCCCCCCCAAACAAATGCTTATTGACCAACTATTGCAAAGCAGAATGATCAGTGAACATCTTGAAATGGCCACCCAACAAATAGTGCCGGAACTTTTGCAAGGAATAAACCATCACCAAGCCTTCTCTTTTAGTCATTGTGTAATTTCATTCAGCAAATGACAACTTTATACTAGCATATGTGATTGGGTGATCTAGGTTTCCTTCACCTAGTTGTGCAAGAACAACCCCCAATGCAATAGAATAGGTGTCGACGTGCACATGGAACTCCTTATTCCAATCAAGAAAAACCAATATGGGCACAGAGGCCATCTTGGCCTTCAATTTGTCAAAACATCCTTGACATTCCTGGTTCCATTCAAACACAAAATCTTTCTTTATTAGCTTCTCCATAGGGGCAGTAATCACAACATATCCTTTGATAAACTTGCGATAGTACCCTGTATACCCCAGCGTCACCCGAAGCATCTTCCCATTCATCGACGGCGGTAAACTGAGGATTAGCGCGATCTTCACTGGATCAACCAATAGACCTTCCTTACATACTATGTGCCCAAGTAGCATTCCAGACGATGCACAAAAAATGCACTTCTTAGAGTTTAAAGCGATCTGATGCTGTTGACACCTTTCTAGCATTAGTCCATAGATGGTCCAATCATCCATATATGCTTGTAAGAAATTTTGAATAAAGTGTTTAAACACAGCAACAACTACCCAAGAAAATACTGTTGGTGCATTCTTCAACCCAAAAGGCATCACTGTATATTGAAAACAACCCGATTCAGTGAAAACTGTGGTCTCATGGCGATCCTCCTTTGCAATCTGGATCTGGTGATACCCCAAAAAACCATCCATGAAGGAATACATCTCTTGGATGCCTACTCCTTCAAGAACTTCATCTATAAAAGGGGTCAGGAATAGATCATGCAAGCATGCATCATTCAACTTCCTTAGGTCAACACAGATGCATTTTTTTCCAGTCGTTTTATCCTCGACCACCATAGGGCTTATCCACTCTAATTCTTCTACAAGCTCAATGATCCGAACATCCAGCATCAGGTCTATCTCAGCCTTCACATGGTCCTTGTAGCACGGGCTCAATTGATAAAGCCTATTTCGCACAAGTTTTGCATCTGGTTTCAATAGGATTTTCATCTCCCCTAGGTCTCCTAATATCCCCTTCATTTCTGAAAACCATGTAGGAAAAAGGTCCTACAATTCATGCAACAGGTCTATAATTTTGGCCATTGTATCCTTGTCCCAATGGTACCCTACATTCAAAAACTTTGGTTTCTCTTCCAACCCAATGTTGAGTTGCATGATCTTCAACAGTTGACTCATTGAATCTGTCGATATGTTAGGTGTTGTGACATTGTGGCTTTCTTCTGATTCTGGAATATTAACATTTCGTAACTCGTCATCATCCTCAGGTTCCCCAGATAGGTTGTAGCATGTCATCATGGATTGTATTGAGAAGTGCGCATGTGCATCAACTGGGTATGCAATAGGGATGACCTTCAGCACGACATCCCAGAGGATTTGCAATGCATTATGCACCTCTGGGTTGGCATCTTGGAAACTAAACATCTGTGTAAACAAATAGACAACTCCTCCCAAGTGGTGATAGTTCTATGTAACTCTATCACTACATACCAATATCTCGGCATCTCTTCCAGAGTGTGAACAAAATCTTGGACCCATTCATCTCTGGGTCACGATGCCCATAAATCCTGACACTCGATCAAATGACTGGTGGGATCATTCCATCCATCATATCTCCCTGCATGATAGACCTCTGAATTGCCAGAGCACACCATCATCAATCTCTGACACTATTTCTAGTCATGGATCATCTGTTTGTGCATTTCCCACCATCAAGACATATTAGCCTTCAGCGTGACGTCTAGGTCCACTATCCTTTGTGGTTCAAACACTTTCTCCTCAAATTCTCTAAGGAATTATGGTAATGTTGGAAGCCATTCATAAATTGGAAACTCAACAATTTCAGTTGAACACAGTAGATAGACTGTGTAATCAACCCACATTTCCTGAATGATACTTCATGCAACCTATTCTACCAATTTTCCAGAGCATCATCAGAGTCCGAGGACACAGAAATTTCACTGTGCCATCCAAGTTTGCCATCGATGGTAGGATGGATATAGTCTTCATAGATGTTATAAGCATGATCCCAACTTCTACCGACTTCGTTCTTCACAGGTTCACTATACCGACGTCCTTCCTGAGGGTCCATGGAAGTGATTAACCTGACATCCTAGTTCTTAAATTTCATAACCCTTTTCTTGAAATTGATGACTGCCATGCTATAATTATCCCATCCAATCCCTGGCAGTGTAGGATAGGAACCACCATCTTTGACTACTTCTATCACATAAAATTCAGCATGCATTTTCATACCTTCAATGTCAACAACCAAGTTTGAGACGCGACCAATGGGTTGAAACTTCTCCTGATTCGCTATTCGCAACTGCACCGACGACCATCCCAAGGTTGGATTCCCCATTGGCTGCCAATTTTTCTTAGTCAGGATGTTTACATCTGATCTGAGATCAAAAATAACAGAGTCAACCTCATAATCTCCAATCTGGATATTCATTCTCATCTCCTTACCTGTCTTCCTCTTTTGCAGTGAGTTCACTGCGAAATCCTTCAATGTATTATCCTGGTGGTACAATAACTTCTCAAGCTCAACAAGGGTGCCAGGGTCCCTTGCCAGTGATAGAAAAATCTCAAAGAACTGCTGCAAGGTACCATGCTACCACGATGGTCCTGCCTCTACAGATGTATCGAAAGCAAATAACATGTCAATAATCGGTAACTTACCTGGATTTCTCTCGATTTCATGCTTGGCTTCAAAGAAAGTGTCCTTCTTCATCACAATATCAAATGCTACTTTTTTATTTCTAGCGATCCGAACTTGTTGTTACAGTCCATATTTTCCAGTTGTCGCACCGGTGCGAGTGACAACCCCAACATTGACATCCTTCATTCTTTGTTCGGCTTGAATCATCTCAACTGTTGACCCTTGGTTCAAGTTCTGAGCTTTATTCAATGGTGGGTTCTGATTCAACAACTAATTCATTGGCTAATTCGGAGTCTGGGGAGGGTTCTGAGTCTGATTTTGTGGTGGGATCTGATTCTGCATCGTTGGCTGGTTTTGAGTCTGAGCATTATGCAACTAAGGAATGGTTCCATCCTACCATTTTACAATCAGCTGATGGAAATTTTCGACATTATGTTCGTTGGCCACATAGTATGTACATTGCCCATGAGGGAACTCCCTATGATAGTGGTCGAATACTCCATAGGTGTAACATTGTATTGATTCATGACCTCTCCCTCTACCTCGATTGAAGCCTCTTCCTTTTCCTCTGGATCCTCCATGGAATCCTACTCGAACTCGTCCTTGTTGAAACTATGGATGGGACATCTACTGCTGCAGTAGGTTTGGTTGTTGCTGGACAAAGTGTGCAGCTTGAACATATTGTGGCTAAGACTGAATGAGCAGCACCTAATTATACTGTGGTTGTGGTGCATACTATGGTTTTTCTACAAGTTGTAGCTGAGGTGCAAATTGTGGTTGTGCTGTAAACTGTTGCTGTGAGTCTGCTGGGATAAACTACATTTAGGGAAATGGTGTATATTGCACCTGCGCTGTTGGTTGTACCACTTATGGCTGCGCTTTCATTTCCTAGGGGTCCTCACCTTTCACAAAGTATGAATCATATGTCCTTTCCTGAAGAAAATCATAATATCAGTAGTTTTTATCATCATGTCCTACTGACCGACAAAATTTACAGTACATATTTTCTACCTTGGTAACCATCTTCTGCATGTATTCGTAGTTCTCATGGCGATGCCCATAGACCTGACACATGCAGCACCATGGTATACCAACACAACTCAATGGGTTTGGGGCTCCTGAAAGCAAATAATTCCAGAACATCGAACATGTATCCTTGGTATGTCCATCTGCATGGCACTGGGTGCACCAAAGATCATCATGATCTTCCTTGTCCTTCTTGATATCTTGCAGTTGGAGTGTCATATTGGCCAACTGTGCTTGAATTTGGTTCATTTTGACCACGGTTTCTCCTACTGATGATGCCTCCATTTTCATCACAGTTTGTAGATCCTCTCTCTATGTTAGAATCTTTTACTACATTAGTGGTTGTCTAATATGTGGGACAAGCACAGTGATGAAACCCTCCTTATGCTGAACATTGCTCATCTGGATGCTGACCTGAGCCATCAATTTCTTAAACCACTGATCAAAGTCCCAAATTGTTTCATTGGGGAACTGTTCGATCTCTTTCAATTGGGTAATGTACTGAACCTCATACTTTGGCTTCTTTAATTCTTTGAATAACTCCATATGGATCTCATCCAATGTTTTCACTATACCTCCTTGAGGAACCCACGTGAAACTCATGAACCATTCCAGTGCACAGCCCCTAAGAGTATTTGTCAGCTGGACTTTCTTGACATCATCATCTACAGTCTGTCAAGAGGTCCAGATCACCTTGCATAAGAACCAGTATTTCTCTGGGTCGTCGGTGTCATTTCCATGAAATATTGGTAGATTCATTTCATTGCATTCCATTCTAGGCCTTCTTCCTCCTACTCTACTACTAGACTGCTGCTGACACGTCAGGAAATTTGACATATAATGCACATTTCTTCCTGGTGGTGGAGTAGTGCATGGAGGTTTAGACACGTTAGTGTTGGGGTTTGATCCTATCTTCCTTATGGGCATATCCTGGGCCTGGTCATCCTTGTCATCACAAAAAGTTCGCTTCATCCCATGTGGTTGTTCCTCGTAGCATCGCACTTTGATCGTAGCAGGACCTTCTCCTGTCCTCAGCCTCTTCTCTCGAAACCTTGCTCCTCCTCTTATACAACCACTTGTTTCCTCGATGAACTTCACATTCTCACCAGAACTCATGCCCATATACCCCTTACCTTTCCATGCATCTCCCCCCTTTCATTGTGGTGTCGATAACCTCTGCACACTATATTTCCACTACTCTTGGTCCATCTTCAGAATACCTTTTTTGCAAACCAACTGCTTAATTGAAAGCTATAGTGATAGCAAGAATCTTCCTCATGGTCCACTGAAGAACTCCCATTTTTCCTAGTTAAATGAATTATTGGTGTCGACTACAAACTTGATAATGTATCCCTCAAGGATACTGTCCAACCATGCTTCAACAGCCCGCAATGCCTTATTGTTTATTTCTTGTAATTCTTAAATCAGCTCCGGAGTCCAGGATGTTGGCTCTCCTCCTTAGAAGTTTGTTTTCTTAGAAGTGAACTTTACCAGCCACTCATGCAAGAGGATAGGAAAATCACAAAAGAAACATTCATGAGGACCGTCATGGATATATCTATCCAACTAATGGCTTGTAGACAGCTTCAGATTCTGATTTTTAGCTTCAGCAAATTTTTGCAACTTTAGATCAAACCACCCCTCAATCTCTGGTTGAGTCAGTTGCCAAAACATATCCTCCTTTTAATCGCAACTCGGTCCTGGAAACGGAATGCCAACAAAAGTGTTGCGCTCAACTAGATGAGTTTCAATAAATTGGTGGACATTTGGCTGTTAATGCAGTCGCCACTCTATAGGTGGTGCAAGAGAATCGACAGATGGTTGATGGCAAGGATAGGGAAGAGCACATAGTGCAGTAGGCTTTGAATAATTCACGAGGGATTCACTTGTTGGCCAATATCCTATCACATTAGTTCATATTGTGGGTTTTAAAATTATCAAAAATCAAACCAATATATTGCAGGTATTGGGGGGATGAGGGGTTTAAGGTGGGGGTTGGTAGGGTGGTTTATAAGGATTGAGGTATAAAAAGAGGTGGGGAGGAGGTTTTAAGTATTGGGAGGGGGTTTCAACAAAAAGAGTTTGGGTCAATATCTCTCAAAATTAAGGGTATTCTTTAATATCCCATGATCACACGTGCTATGTGAGAGGTTCAATAACTGAAGTCCCCGTGGAATAATTGTCAAAGTGTTGCCGACAAAGTCCAGCTTCAGGTTCTTGAGATCGCGCAGCAGTTTGAATATTTCAAGGCATGGACATCGAAATATACCATGTTAACCTGACGTGGCTTGGGGAAGAGCCACAATACTATGTTGGGGTATTGTTGGCAAGGGTTTTGGTAAGTGATTTACGCAGCGTTGTGGCAGCTGTGCAAGCTCACGGGGTACCATGCAAGGCCAGATCAGTGCAATGGGCGAAAAAATAACTGTTTTGAATATTTAATATATTATTTGACCAAGTTTTGTCACAATAGGTCATTAGCGATTACAAGTTAGTTAGAAGTGGAACTTCAATGTAAAGGCGCAAGCCTATATATAAGACTATTTTTGCAATTCTGATATACATCGAGGTTAATATCAATATTATCTTGAGCATGATTATTGCTTGAGGTCTGGTGCGATCGGTCTATCATTTTTGGAGAGATTTCTATTGTATATGCGATCATATGGGTTTTTTCCTGATGTATTCTACCTCTTTTTGTGGAGAATAATTGTCCGTTTTGGATCCTTTGCGCAAAATTAATATGATATGACATTTGTTGCATAAATATTGTCTTTTATTCTACTATTTTCTCTGCTACAATCTAATCTATTATGATGTCGTTGTGATCTAATTTGTTATGATGCCGCTATGATCTAATCTATTATGATGTTGCGATCTAATATGTTATGATGTTACTGTGGTCTATTCCATTTGTGCTATGAGTTATTGATGTTGCCGCAATCTGTTCTAATTTTGTCACCTTTTTGTTGCATTATGAGTTAAGATGTTTTATAAATGATGTTGTTGTGCTAGCGATACTATGACAAATGTATGATGTAATATGTATTTGTGGAAATGAATTAATGATGACTACATAGTTCTGGATCTAATAGTTATGTTGTCTCCCCATCGAATCCCATATCCCCCCTTCTCACTGCCGAAAACTCGATTCCGACAGATATCCCTTAAACATCTTGGGTTAGACTTCATCCACTCTGCAGATGTTGCTGGGCAAGGTAAAACCTGTCTGGGCTGGTGCTCAGGGAGATCGAATTGGTTGGGCATCGACAGAGTGAGAACCCCTATCAATGAGGCTTTGTTGGTGGGTTTTCACCAATAGAATCTTGACTCATACCAAGAGAAGAGAATATGGGATAAAATGAATATCAATCTCTCATAGTTCACAAGAAAGAACTACAAAATGAAGGATAATTTCCATCAATACAACAAGAGGACAAGAAACAAAACAAATTCATAAAGATCCTTCCAACATTCAATGTTATACTTGTGATGAAAAGGGACACTTTGCAAGAAATTGTACCAAGAAAAGGGACTCCTTCAACAAGAAGAAAAGACACTATGCTCATACCGCTGAACATGATGAACTAAGAAACAAAAGATTTAGAAGAGAGATGGATGATTCTGATGAAGAGTATGTGCTTATATCAGCACTCATGAGAACCATCTCACATGGAAGCAATGATTGGCTTTTGAATAGTGGGGAATCTAAACATATGACGGGATACAAACAATAATTTGTCAATATGTCTGAGCATGAGTCACCTCAGAAGGTAAAACTTGGTGATGATTATCAATAACCCATAAAAGGAAGTGGAGAAGCTTCATACAAGCCAGACACTAGAAAATATTTAAAGATGAAGGATGTGTTATATGTTCAAGGATTGAAGAAGAATATTCTCTCCATCTCTTCAGTGGATGCAAAGGGAATGAGAGTTGTATTTGTTGATGGCCAAGCTCTAATGTGGCCTAAAGGAAATACAATCGATGATGCAACACTGATTAGAGAACAAGACGAAGGATTTACAAACTAAAGGGACATCCAGAACAACTATGGTTCATGAGTCAATAGAACCAAGTGAACTATGGCACCAAAGGCTTACATATGTTCACTACAGATAACTACCGATTCCAAGAAAAGAAGTCTCAGGATTTCCATAAATCTAGGAAAACTATGAAGGGGTTTGTAAAGGATGTGTGTAGAAGGAGCAAGTCGATAAGTCAACTTGAACAAGGACCGAATTAGTTGATCAGCCGACTAAGTTGATGAGCCAACTTAGTTGATCAGCCAACTAAGTTGATGGGCCAACTTAGTCGATCAGCCGACTAAGTCGGTTGACCGACTAAAATAAGAGATTAGGTCGCCAATCTAAGGTTGTGTCGGTTCACCGAACCGACAGGTAGTTATTTTGTAACCGTTCTGTAAATCATATATTAGGCTGTTGAGCCAGACGAGAACTCAGTTTAGTTCTCTGCATTGTATGGACTCATTGTAATAATATAATCTATTTTAATTCTATCTGTTCTTATCTCTTGTCTTTGTTTAAGATTTATATATGTTTTAGTGTGTATTATTGGTAACCTTATGTGATCTATGAGATTACAACATTGGTTCCATTGCCGGTAGTACACGACTGGAATGTATGCCAACAAATGATACCAAAGAAAGATGAGAAAGGGCCTTAGATCTGCACAGAGGACAGAACCCTAGGGAGAATGACCAGGAAGAGAATCCGCCAGAGTCAGTTCATGACTGACATGAAGAGGGCGTGGAACAAGAAGTGTTCCCTAAGGAGGAAGAATTGTGGATAGAGCAGCCATAAGCTCTCCAATTAAGAGCTCCCAATGAAGAAACAACCCTTTCCCCATTGAATACGTGTACTTGAATACATACTATTGTCGAAGAACACCTCTTACTACGAGCTGGTGACTTCAGTATATGGAGCCGACTAGTCGACAAAAGGTACCCTGGATGACACCTTATTATACATCGACTGGTGGAATGGAACTGGGTGACGTTTCAAGCAGCAGCCTCCCTCCAAAGTATCCACTTGCTCTTACTGACACATGAAGGAGCGCCCCCCCTGCCAAATACAGCTTTAGAAGAAATTGAACAATCAGACCTGCAAACAAATAGTTGCAGTGGACCATCGATAGCAGAAGTCGACCTCAAATGACTGCACGTCGATGAAGAATCGACAACCGACGGGAACGCAAGTTCCGTCGACCAGAATTCCACAGGCACAAATACATCAATAACCCCACCACCCTCATCACCACCCCCACCTCCACCACCGCCAACTTCTGAGAGCGGTGACAACAATTCAGACATGGGTCATAGATCAGTTCACATCCCCCTATATGAAGGAGATGAAGAACCCAAATGAAATTGGTTTGTCTGCAAGTTGACCTAGGAAGCCAACCAGGTTATAGATGAAGATAGACAAATGGCACAGTTTGCAGGAGCCTTAAGGAAAAGGGCATTGACATGGTACATAACCTTTTCAGAGAGATAACCCAGAGGGACAAAAGCCAAGATTAAGGTGCAATTTTTGTCATTTTTTAAAACTCCAGATGCTAAGCACCTGGCCACAAAGAAGCTTAAAATCACATCACAAAAGCCAAGAGAATCCATCCATGACTACGGCAAGCATTGGAAAGACTTACTGAGCAATTTGGATTATGTTATAGATGAACAGTTACTAATCCAATGGTTTCTTGCAAGACTATCACAAAAAGTACATCGACACATTAGTCTGAAGACGTTCAAAATGTATGAGGATGCGCTAACGAAAGCTCTTCAGGTTGAGATGGACGAGGATATACCCGCTTACCCCACGGACCACAGATTGGAACAATAGCTCAAGAATTTATAGAAGTCTCTAAAGGAGCTAAGCCTTAAGAATCAGGAGATCTGGTGCACCAAATGCTCAACAAATGGCCACTCGAATGATAACTGTCGACAAGAATATAGCCGACAAGGTGTCCGATTTGTACAGTCCACATCCTTTTGTGACATTTTCCAAGAACACGGATATTACTCTGCAACAGACTGCTCGTTTAACATGAAGAATGACAAGGCTTCCTAGTGCACCATCTACGAAACCAAAATTCATAACACTGTCGACTGTCAATTAAACCTAAAGAACCGATAGAACTATCAGGCGGTATACCAAACAAATGCAGTGGCACAACATCACGAGCAAAAAAATCCACCAAATGATCAGAACGGACAAAGATACGACGGCCGACAATATGAGTGCCAGTACGATAATCGATGCCAAGGTTGCGAAGGAAGAGGTCGATTCCCTAGGAATCACGACATACGCCCGTGTCGATCGATCTAGTGCTTTATATGTTACAAAGAAGGTCACCGGTATGCAGACTGTCCGTACAAGGACAGGATTGATCTCAAATTCTATACCCACTGCGGAGTGGGTGATCACTCGCTTGAGGATTTCCCTACTATGTTAGAAAAAATTAATACCAAGAAAAATGTTAATGTCTTGTCTTATGTGCAAAAAAATGATGTAATAGCCACTAAAAATTTACATATTGTAACTCGACAAGGAAAAAAAACAGGAATTGATAACCCTCAAATTAGTAATATTAAAGAAACAAACATCTATCCTAATCCATGGCATGAAAAACAAACATATAAAGAAGCAACCCATGTCTTTCAAGACATTGCACAACAAGAAGACATCGATAACAGTCGACCGAACACAATAAATCAACTAATCCAACTTGTTCAAACAGACAAATCAGTATCTCAGTTCATTGACTTATTGCATGAAATAAAAGGTACAAACCCTGAAAAACAAACAAAAAACATCTGCAACTTGAACCAAAAAGACAAAAGTGATGCCGACCCACTTGTCAACCTAGAAATTGAGGGTTACCACATCCAACAAGTAGTACTCGACTTCAGGTCACAAGTAAATATCATGACTCGTGACACTTGGGAATAGATGGGCCGACCTCGATTCTATGAGTCAGGAATATACCTGAAATTAGCCGACCAAGGCCTAATTGAACCCATTGGAGTCTAGAAAAATGTTGATATGACTATCAAAGGAATCTCGACCAAGGTTGACTTTGAAATCATTGACCCAAAAAAAGGATTCAGCTCCTTCCCAACTCTAGTCGGTCAACCTTGGGGTATAAAGATGAAAGCATCCATATCCTTGGACAAGGAACAAATTAAATTAAAAGGAAACGGTCAAAAGGTCATTGTACCCATTCATCCATCCCAAGGGGAACCTTGGACTGAACCTATTGATGAACAAGTCGAGGTCATACAACTTTACCAAATCCACAATGATGCAGACTACACAGAACCAAACATCCATGGAGAACTTACCTTAGGTAACCAAGACTCCATTGGTTATAACTCAGATGCTAAATTATATGACTGGGAGATTGAGAATTATGAAACACAAGCTAGAGGGTGTTGGAATATACAAAAAGTGCAGAAAAATCCCACCCAACAGTGCTTCATAGTATCCATTGTCCCAAAAATCTTCGAAAAGAAAATAGGGGAACGACCTACCTTACAACCAACCAACTTAAATACTACACAACTACCAAGGTATAAGGAGAGGGAATCACCAGTCATGCATATCGAGCAAGTATCTAAAAATATCGGTGAACATGGCTGACTTCAAAGCCTAGTTGAAACATTTACAGGTCAAACAGCTAGATGGTGGGGTACCCATCAGACAAAATTGCAGACCTGGACAACTGCTTCGACCTACTTTGTCGAGAGGTTTGGAGGAAAGAAGTTAACCAAGCAAGTTCAGATACCTGTATTTACTCAAGGAAAAAACCTATAAGAACATATCAAAACTTGTGAAAAGGAGTGGAGAAGACTTGGATACAAGGATGAGCGAGCCTGGCCACATTTGTTCCCCTCAACCCTAGCCGACTTACCAAAAAAATGGTATAAGATGGAAAAATCTAGAGGTGAAACCTTCTTATGGCATGAACTCAGGGAAAATTTTATTAAATACTTCAACTTCATACCTCAAAACGAAAATCTGGCTGAGACAGCAAAGCAAATTAAACAATTTATGCAACCGACTGAAAACCAACCCTTACGAGACCATTGACAAATAAAAGACTGTAACAATATACGAACATGTTCAAGACCATAGTCGACCCGTTTACAATTAGAAAATGAAAACATAGAAGGAAAGAGCTTCAAATGGAAATCCAACCACGTTGAAACAACAAGACCTATCCGCTCGATCCTGAAAATCGCAACAACTGACAAACAAGATACTGACAGAATGACTACAACCGACTTCCATGCCACATTCTCATAGTTCAAAGAAGGAAGTCAACCGATCAATGAAGCGAAAGCACTAGAGTGGCTAGATGCCAAAGTAAAAACTAAAGAAGTTGACATCTCAAACGACGACTGACCAAAACTAGAAAAAATTGGCGACTACTGGAATGAACAACAGACCATAGAGATAGTGAAATTACTAAGAGAGTTCCAAGATGTCTTTTCCAGGGACTATATATACCTAAAAGGATTATTCCAAGAAATGGGAGAAATGAAAATTGATACTAAACTTGATGTTCGACCTGTTAAGAAAAGACCTTATAAACTGGCTCACAAATACAAGGAAATAGTCAAAAAGGAAATTGATAACATGTTAGCAGCAGGAATCATCTACCCTATCGACCAATCAAAATGGGCAAGTCCAATGGTCATACAGCCCAAGAAACATGACCTGACCAAGCTAAGAATTTGTGTCGACTTTAGGGAACTCAACAAAGTAACACTGATAGACCTATTCCCAACCCCTTATGCCAATGAAATCCTGAATGAAGTTGCAGGACATGAATGCTACTCATTTACAGATGGATTCTCAGGCTATAACCAAGTACCAATAGCTAAAGAAGATCAAAAGAAGACAACATTTGTGTGTGAATTTGGTTCCTTTGCTTACAAAGTTATGCCTTTTGGATTCAAGAATGCACCTGCAGTGTTTTCTCGAATTGTTGTCAAAACATTCCAAGAATACATATATAAGACCATGGCAGTATAATTCGATGACTGGACAATATACTCCACCTTAAAAGATGATTTCAAATGGCTCAGACTTATGCGGGAGAGATGTCAAGAGATTCAACTCTCCCTGAACATTAAGAAATGTATATTTATGACTCCCATAGGGATACTATTAGGGAATATTGTCTGTAAAGAAGGTATCAAGGTCGACTTTGCAAATATTAAAATTATCCTCGACCTGAAACCACCAGTAAACTCCAAACAAGTCAGGGTGTTACTTGGAAATATAGGCTATTACAGAAAATTTATAAGATACTATTTAGATATGACCTATCCTCTCGAATAACTATTAATGGAAGATCAAGAGTTTAACTGGACAGAGGAATGTCACATCTCATTCAAGAAATTAAAAAGAAAACTTGTTAAAGCCCCCATCCTAAAGTTTCCAAACTGGTCGATCAAATTCCATGTGCATATCGATGCATCAGGAATAGCAATAGGAGCAATCCTAACTCAACCAGGGGATGATGGAATGGATTATCCCACAGTTTACAATAGTCGCAAATTAAATAAGGCTGAAAGAAACTGTTCGACTACAGAAAGAGAAGCCCTAGGTATGGTCTTTTCCCTCCAAAAGTATTGACATTACCTTTTATCCAACCCCTTCACATTCTATACCGACAATCAAGCCCTGAAGTACCTTGTCAATAAACCACTCCATTATGGAAGGATTTGTCATTGGATACATCTTTGTCAATAATTTGAGTTCGAAGTCGTTGTCCAACCAGGCAAGCTAAATGTCGGGCCCGACCATCTATCCCAAATAGACACAGGAGAGGAACCAACTAGATTCGACGATGAATTACCTGATGCACATTTATTTCACATAGAAGCAGTGCCAGTAGAACTAGAAGAAATAGCTTAGTTCTTAGAAAACGGACAAGCACCTAAAGGTATGAATACCAAGAAAAAACAAATCTTAGCTATGAAGGTTGCACCATACAGTCTCATTAATGGATTTTTATACAAAATGGGATTAGACGACATCCTCAAGGGGTGTGTACTCGAACATGAACAAGACCAAATCATGCATGAAGCACACTATGGACCTACAGGAGGACATTTCCAAGCAGAAACAACTGCAAAGAAAATCCAACAATCAGGATTATGGTGGCCGATGCTCCACAGAGACTGCAAAAGTTTTGTTAGTTGATGCGATGGATTTCAACGACTTGGTTGACCCCTGCCTAGTATAGAAATGCCCTTGATATCAGTAAACCCCAGTCTCACATTCAAAATCTGGGCCATAGACTTCATAGGACCATTTCCTATCCTAGCAAAAAGATCAGGTGCAAGGAATATTATTACTGCAGTAGAATATGTCACTAAGTGGGCAGAAGATGAACCCATTGATACATGTTTAAGTGAGATAGCCACTAAGTTTATCTATGAAAACATCATCACTAGATTTGGATGCCCACTAAACTTGATTAGCGACTAAGGGACACACTTTATCAACAAAACTATTAAAACCTTGACCGACCAGTTCCAAATCGACCACCGACGGAGTACGGCATATCATCCTCAGTCGAATGGGGCGATTGAAGCTTTCAATAAAAAATTAACCAAAGGGTTAACCAAAATATGTAATGTTGACAAGGATGACTGGGATGAGAAAATACCTGTAGTATTATGGGCATACAGAACAGCCTATAAACGGTCGACTGACCAAACCCCGTTTTGACTAGTCTACGGACAAGAAGCAGTAGTCCCACTACACTTTCAACAACAGACGCCTACTATCGCAAAAATCCTACATGTCGATGTCAAATAGGGAAGGAAGGACCGAATACTTCAGCTCAGCAAGCTGGAAGAGCACCGACTCATCGCCATGCAACACCAAGAAATTCAGAAGCAACAACAGAAAGCATGGCACGACTGCAACATCAAGAACAAAAACCTAGTGGTCGACGACTTTGCTTTACTCTACAATAGTCAGATCAAAGGAAAACCTAAGAAACTCCACACAGAATGGATGGGACCTTACATTGTCGAAGAAATACACCCCAATGGATCAGTCTGACTAAGGACAGTACAGGGCCTAGTATTTCAGAAGCTCGTTAATGGAGCCCGACTAAAACGTTAAAAAAAAAAAACCGACCATAATCGACAACCAAAATACATACAAAACTAAAACACTCCAAAAAAAAAAAAAAAATATCCCACAGACACAAAACCATGACAGGAAATCACCATTTCGACAACCGACATCATGACCCTCGACCATTTTCATCGACCATTCTCAGCATCGACACCAGCCGACGACCTCAATAGTCCCATCACTCATTCATGACCTCGAGCACCGAAAGTAAGTCACCATTAACTCACACTCGCGTCTTCTAGCTGGAACATCATGTCCACCATTAATGTAGCCATTGCCACATCCAAACACAACATCACCTATAAATACCAGACTGCCAAAGGTTCACTCACCGCAACCTATACACCCAAAACATCCGAACACTCAGTCGACCAAAAATTGAGAACCCTATAGTAACATCGACCAAACAGACACAATGGCCCCCAAGCAGACCAGAGCATCGACCAAGGCAAAAGAGATACAGGCTGCGGATACACCTTTGGTTTGTAGGCTGAAGAACATAAAAAATGCCAAAGTACAGGAAGGCCCATGGCAGAAAATATGGGCCGAGATCCAAGAGTGGGCCTTTGTCGACAAAAAGGCGACTCAGGTAGCACAGAAAATACAATGCAGCACTCTCTTTGGATATGCCAATTCCCCATTGATGGCTAGCTTTGGTGGTACGAAGGAAGATGCTGTGAAATTCATCATCAATCACTATCACAATGGCTGGTTCTACTTTAATGAGCTGATCGACATTTCTAGAGATGTCATCTCCAAATTGACTGACCTGTCTAATAAAGGATACCCTGTACCAGTCGGAATCAAAGAAGGACTAGTCGAAGAGCTTACGGGATCACCTTCCGAAAAATAATCAAAAGGGTTGATGATTGGCCAAATCAGAACTTGAACACCACAGATTGTGGCCAAAATCATTGCAATCACACTCACATTAGCAGGTTGAGACAGCGACCTCAAGTTAGAAATGCTGGAAGTCTTCGACACTATTGCCACCGATGGACGACTCTACAGATGAGGATATTATGTCGCCAACATGATAAAAACCATATGTGAACGATGCCAGGAGACAGGGGGGAATCATCAAGTTCCCCTCCCTCATCTTATGGATCGTTATGTACCACATTTGCCTAGAAGGGAGCCTAGTCTTTTGGGAACCATCAAGGTTCGACATGTGGAGGTTTAAACCCTTCTCCCGAAAAGGAAGCCTGCATGAACTAGAGTGAGGGAAAGTATTCCTGGAGAATTGGTTCCAATAACTAAAATTTCACACGACTAGATGGAGGGTGCCTCAGAACATCTGACGAAATATACCCGTGAACTCCCACATCTAGCTGGAGCTCGACCATACCTCGGTGTTGTACATGTAGGGAAAGGCCTCCAACGCCAAAGCCCTTGACTACTATCCATCTGTTGACCAAATCTTCCAAGAATTGTCTCGACAGGCTAAGACGAAGATACTAGTACTAGCAGCAGTGAAACAGATTGACTTCTCAATCAAGGAGCCACTAACCGACCAAGAGAAAGAGGAATACTATGAGCTCAACCTCTACATTAGCACATTTATGTCGGAGGACACACTGGTCGAACCGATTGGTTGACTACAAATAACTATCAAACCTCCGACCGCAAAGAAAGCAGAACCACAGCCTACAAAACCAAAGCCAAAACCATAGCAGCAAACAACTCCTCCGGCTCCAGCAAGTGTCAGCCCGACTCAAGCACCGATGGGAGAAGTCGAACCAGACAACCCTGAGTATGCTGTTACAAAAGGCATCATTTGAAAACTTGCCAATGAAATAGCAGCAGCTAGGAAGAAAATAAAATGACAAGAACAACAACAAGGCAAAGGTAAGTGCAAACTTATCATTGCCGAATCATCAGATGATGAAGAGGAATTGGTAGTTGTGTCCCTTTACATTATAGAGGATGCTGTCGCAAATAAAGTGCCGATCGAAACACAGTTCCAGTGTTTTGTCGAAGCAGGAGCCCAAGCAGGTCGACCAAAGAAAGCAAAAACTACGATGACACCTAAAAATGTCATTGATCTTGTGTCGACACCTCCACCTCCATCACCGACACAAATAATTGAGGAGTAAACATTAGCACAATAGTCATTCATCCCCCTCGACTTATATAAAAATGCAATGCCGGAGATGATAAAAGCAAAATTTGACAAAGACACTAACTTACAAACTTTCTTCGAGACATTTCCTGCATTGTTTCAGTCGGCCCAGAAAATTTCCACCCAGGCTCCCATCTATACGGGTAGGAGCACACAACCCTTAGTAGTTGCAACCATCACGTCGACCTTCACATGACAATCTGACAAAGAAGGAGACGTGATTGGACTTGTGACCTCTACTATTGAACCGACCGACCCCATACCCCAAGCCGACCTACCAGCCACTACACCGTTGGGAGCATACATGACTTCCGACGTAAATCCACACCATACTTCCCCCAAACCCATCACTCCCAACCATTCCCCCACTCCATCACCACCGCCACCACCATCTCCACCACCACCACCACCCCCTGAGTGAGAGACAGGCCCACCACAACCAAGTACATCGACACGACCAGAGGTAGCTTCCATCCCACCTCCCCAATCAAACAAGCCATCAGCTTCTAACCCACAAACCCAAGATCCTGGATCAACTGTTGCAGGTACACAGGAGACAGAGGATGGAAAGCACAAGAAAAGGAAGGAGCATAAGGGGAAGTATCCCAAATCCAAATTAGCCTGAGGGATGCAAGTTCCTTAACCGACTCAGAGATGGGACAACTCCTCAAAACCCTAGCAAGCGAAGAAAAGTCAATGGGTGCAAGGAAAAATAAAGAACTTCAGGCCAAACACACATACTAGATCGAGTTTCTCGACAGATGCAGGAATATGGACCAGTCCCTCCTACCAGGACGCATTGAGACCGACACAGATAGGACACTTGAAAGATCATATCAGTTATTCGAGAGCATGGTGTCGACCCTCCAAATGCACATTCAAGAAACTAAGGAGGAATAGAAAGAGGAGACTGCCAGACTCCTACTAGCACAACACACTGCATTTTCAGAAGCGTACAAGATGTTACAGGACCATATGGAAGAGTCTGTCGTAACTGAAGAAGTACTAAGAGACTGGCCTACTCACTATGGGCAAGTTTATCAGCAGAAACGATAGACTCAGCAAGGGATTCAGGCATTGGAGAGCAAAAAAACCACTGAGGCAACACTTAGACCAATAATAGAAGATCAGATAGTGTTGGAAACCACAAAACTGTAGAAACTAGAACGGGAAGCACATCAGTGGGTGCAACAAGCTCTCCCCAACTTAGAGAAAGTCGACATCATCTTCCCAGAGATGAAACGACTTATCAAGACTATAGAAGAGCAAAACCAGTTCATGGGCCCCAACTTGGAGAGGATAGCTGAATTCCCCATCTTGGAAAATATGTCGGTCCTGTCAAGCTTAACCACACTGACCATCGATATCCAGAAAGCTTTGTAGAGTTGGACAAATTTCCAACATCACCTCACCATTATAGCTCCAACCATTGTTGAATTCTGTGTACAGAAACGACCAACCATCCGCCTTCACAGTTCATCACAGTAAATTTTTGGAAGGCCCAACAAACAAATTTTGTATACCTCCCTATTTCTTCAGGGTGAAGAAACATTTTGTTTGTGGGGGAGATGTAGAAGGAGAAAGTCGATAAGTCAACTTGAACAAGGACTGACTGAGTTCATCACCCAACTAAGTCGATGAGCCGACTTAGTCGATCAGCCGACTAAGTCGATGGGCCGACTTAGTCGATCAACCGACTAAGTCAGTCGGCTAACTAAAATAAGAGATTAGGTCGGCCATCTAAGGTCGCGTCGGTTCACCGAACCAACAAGTAGTTATTTTGTAACTATTCTGTAAATCATATATTAGGCTGTTGAGCCAGACGAGAACTCAGTTCAGTTCTCTACATTGTATGGACTCATTGTAATAATATAATATGTTTTAATTCTATCTGTTCTTATCTCTTGTCTCTGTTTAAGATTTATATATGTTTTAGTGTGTATTATTGGTAACCTTATGTGATCTATGATATTGCAACAATGTGCACAAGTAAAGAACGAAAAGAAGACATTCCGCAACAATGAAACCAAGGCTAAAGAAATACTAGAGATAGTACACTCATATGTATGGAGGCCCTTGTCTTCCATATCACTAAGTGGGTATGTGTACTATGTTTCCTTTATAAATTATATCTCACGTAAGACTTGGATATATTTATTGAAAGGGAAAAATACTAAGTATTAAATTAGTTCAAGGAAAACAAATCCTTGGTTGAGAACCAAAATGAAAGGAAGATCATGACTCTGCGGTCATATAATGGTGGAGAAATCACCTCAGAATAATTTGAGGAACTCTGCAGAGATTCTAGGATTAGAAGGGAGTTAAGCACTCCATACAATCCTTAGTAGAATGGGGTTGCAGAATGAATGACCTAAACCATAATGGAAGTAGTGAAAGTAATGCTACATGACCAGGATCTTCCAATGCACCTTTGGGAAAAAGAAACAAGGAAAGTTGTGTATGTACGAAACTGTACTCCTCATCGAGTAATTGACAACAAGACTCCTGAAAATAATTTCTCATGAGAGAAACCAGAAGCCATCCATCTTAGAATATTTAGCTGCCCAATGTACATACATATCCCAAAGGAGAAGAGGACCAAGATCGATCTTTTTTGGAGGAAGGTAATATTCATAGGATATAGTGATACATCAAGGCCTATCAAATATAGTTCCTAGGATTCAGGAATATCAACATCAATAGAGATGTAACCTTTGATGAAGACTTGTCATAATCTAGATCGGGAAGGATACCTATTGAAAAGGTTGAGGAACATGAAGGAACGAAGAGTCCAAGATACGATAATGGAATTGGAAAATATAGAAGATCGTGAAGATCATGACATGGAAAAACCACAAGATCCTATAGAGACAGTTCACAAGAAGGACTCCCATGAGGGGGAACCATCATGGAAATGGGAAGTAATACAAGAGAAAGAAAGGTATTGCGCTACAAAAGGGATACATAGAGAAAGGAAAATACCAAAAGCTTACAACAACTATTTGGTTGTGTTGTGTGACATTATTGACAAGGAACCTTCCAACTATGAAAAGGTTGCAGAAAAGAAAGAATGGAAGGAGGCCACGATCAAGGAGTATCAGTAAATTATGAATATTATTATATGGGAGATATTTCTGAGACCAGAAAGGAAGCTTGGCTAGACTTCAAAGTGGAGCTACAAGATTAACCATCATGTAAATGGTAGCATTGATAAACACAAGGCAAGATTCGTGATGCAGGGATTCTCACAAAAATAAGTCATAGACTATGACCATACATTTGCAACCATAGAGAGGTACACCTGGATTAGATATATACTTGCATTGGTTGTAGTTATGATATGGAAGATACATCGAATGGATGTGAAGATAACATTCTTAAATTGTGTACACGAGGAAGAAGCATAAATAGAAAAACCACTAGGATTTGAGACACATAATAGGCAGACTCATGTGTGCAAATTGAATAAGACCTTGTATGGATTGAAACATGCATCGAGAAATTGCTTTGATAGGATGGATAAATTCCTGATGAGCCTAGGATTTTCTAAGAGTAAAGAAGATTCCAACCTTTACTTCAAGGTTGAAGTAGAAACACCAGTGATTCTCCTACTATATGTTGATGACCTGTTCTTGACAGGAGAGGATGAACTCATTGAAGATGAAAAGAGGATACTTGATACTGAGTTTGAGATGAAATACCTATGGATAATGCACTACTTCTTAGGCATGGAGGTGTGGCAAAGTGCGGATGGGATTTTCCTTAGTCAAGGAAAGTATGTAGTGGAGATCATGAAATGATTCCGAACAGTAGAATACAAGGCGATAACCAATCTTATGGAATCAAGCTTGAAGCTTCTATGTGATGCTTCATCAGATTCGGTTGACGCCATGATGAATTGTTAGATGATTGGATCATTGATGTACCTGAGGAATACAAGACCATACATATTCTTTATTGTGAACACCCTGATCTAGTTCCCGATGGATCCAATACATGTTCACCTAGTTATTGTAAAGCATGTACTGAGGTACCTGAAGGGTACAGTCGAGTATGCGTTCAAGTATGATGTGAATTAGAAGATTAACCTACATTATTGTGTTGATTCATATTGCGAAGGTAGCATCACTAATAGGAAGAGAAATTTGAGTTGTTGCTTCAGTTTGGGGTCCAATATGATCTCCTGGCATAGCAGGAAGCAGTCTTGTGTGGTTCTGAGTACAATAGAGGAAGATTATGTTGCATCCTGCTTGGCTATTTGTGATGAAGTGTGACTATGGAAGATACTATCTAATTTGTTTTATATACATTAGATGCAACCTGTATCTTCTGTGACAACTAGAGTTGCATGAAGTTGTCGTAGAACCGAGTGTTCCATAACAAGTCAAAGCACATAGAGATCAACTTCCACATAGAGATTAAGGATATGGTGTAGACATGAGCAATGAATCTATAGTACCTGGAAATGAATGAGAATATAGTTAATTTATTGAACAATTGTTTAAATAGAGTGAAATTATAATACCTCAAAAAAACAATTGGTGTGATCGAGAACGAGACCCCTTGAAAGAGGGGGTGATGATTTCT
Source organism: Pseudotsuga menziesii (assembly GCA_001517045.1). Taxonomy (NCBI): domain Eukaryota; kingdom Viridiplantae; phylum Streptophyta; class Pinopsida; order Pinales; family Pinaceae; genus Pseudotsuga; species Pseudotsuga menziesii. Next base: position 38,846 of record LPNX010319085.1, on the reverse strand, counting down.
ACCATAGTTGGAGAGATAGGTTGTCTTGGTGACATAATCAGTCATGTAGGTTTTCCTTGGATGTAATAAGTCCTGGAAAATATCGCAAGTTATCCTTGAATGTAATCAGTGCTGGTGTGTTCCTATGCTAGAAATAGCAAGAGACCGAGAGACACAGATGCATGAGATCTCACACAGGAAATGAGACAAGTTGTTCGAGAAAGAAATATCCTCGTGTAGGATGCATGTTGCTCGAATTTAATGAGTCCTATAGGTTTTCCTCAGATGCAATTATTCCTGGTAAAGGTCACAGGTTATTCTTGGACCTAATCAGTATCGATACAGGTTATCTAAAGCGTAAATGATCCTGGCATAGTACGCAAGTTATTCAGATGTAATGAGTCTTGTGGCTTGTATGGAGTGTAAAAGGGTCCTGGAAGGTTGTCTGAATGGAAAATATATTCAAAGTAGGTTATCTATTTGTAATAAGTCCTTGAGTTTGGACTAGAATGTAAATTTCCTGGCATGGTATGCAAGTTGTTTGATCGTAATCAGTCCTTGTATGTGTGTATTACCATGTTGGAGATTATGAGGTCACAAGTCACATGGTGTGTAGCTAGTCAGTTCTCGCATAATGGTAGATGCAGGTTGTCTTAGTGACATGCAATATTCTAGCATGCTCCTATGTTGGTAGAACACTGGTTGAACATAGATATGTAATACACTTGTTGTTTTCTTAGGTGATTCTTGCATAGTGGAAGATGCAGGTTGTCTCAGTGACGTGAAATATTTTGTCATGCTCCTATGTTGGCAGAATGAGGTGCTCTGCATATGGAATGTGGTATGTGTTCTCTATGTGTTTTGTTTGGTTTTGTGATGGACAAAATATATGATATCGACACAACAAGATGACAGTAGGAAACACAGGTTATTGTAGTGATAATTTAAAGAAATTGATGGGATATACCTACGTGATGGCTTGCTCATGGATATGATGAAGACCTGGATGAGGACTAGGCCTACACCCACCATGAAAAATGGTTGGGTCTCTAGAACATTCCGATAACAGATAGTATTATTCGTTGATCGTTAAGATGATGACTATAGAAGAAACGATAATGATCACTAGACAAGATGTGTTAATGACTGTGGAGAGAGATAGACAATACCTTCCTATTTAAGAGGAATTGTTGTTGTAATCGTATGATTCTGATGTATATTATCATTGTACGATGCTGTATGCCCATCAGATATATGTTTTCCTCCTTTTAGGATGTCATTATTGTGTATGGACCTTGAGGTACAACGTCGATTGTAAGTCGAAGAAATAGTCCCTAGTATAATATATTTTAATGTGATTCTGAAGTCTCTATAGGATAATTCGGCATTTATAGGGTAAGAGGTCGACCCCAGTTTTGTGTTAGGTAAATCACTTGAAAAGTGTAAAAAGGGAGTCGCATAAGAATTCTTATTATTGGGTTTTCCCATCTTATAATATTGTCTTAGTGACAAAACTATTCTGCAGAAGTTTGCGCGGTTTTCCATTTATGGTTTCCCCGATGAAAATATTTGTGTCTTGTGTATGTACTCTATCTTCTGTATCTTGTTGTACTTTTTATTCTTTCATATAAATATCCTAATCAATTTATTAATACTAGAAAAAATAACATACTCAATTGATCGAGGACAAAGGATGATGTGAAGTCCTATGTTAGGAGAATGATTATTCAACACACATGATTATAAACATTTCAATCACAATGAATTATCCAAGAAGCAATAAGAATAAAACCACTACATCTACAATATATCTGACGAACATAAGATATTTTCGTCGTTTTTTGTTTACCCTTATCTTATCTAATGAAAAACAAAACCCATACTAGATACTTTGATGTGGAATTTGTGGAAAAAGCAACCCTTTGGAGCTACTCTATTGATATTTTTTAACCACTTGTTGAAGTCCAATGGCATCTTGGAACAAAGTCCTTCATGGAATTTGTAGGACTTGGCTTTTTACTTTGACTAACATTCATTTCGAAGGGATTTCTCCTTGAATAGTTGGTGGTTCCTTAGATCACGTTCAGGATTTTGTACAGGTTTATTTCACATTTGTTGTTGACCACTAACATTTAAAAGGGGGCATGCACCTATCTTATATCCATGTGGACATAATTTGGTTACGTGAAATCATATTTCAATAGAATGAATTGGTTTGAGTACATTGCTTCGTAGAGTATTTTCTTGAAAATATGTGTTAAGGCTATGCATCGTCATCTTTTTCCTTTGTCTCTTTATTCAATTATACAAATCATCTATAAAACATGTCAAATGACAAGCAATGAATAGCATCTAGACTATGAATAATGGCACCTTTTTTAAAAGCATTTATAATAGAACCCCTTCTTGACTCCTAGTTTGGTCTTTCCAATAGAAAAATTTGTAAAAATACAATTATCTAAGTCTAGGAACATGTACCCATTATTTGAATTTGATTAGGCGAGTAGACACTATTGTGGCTTTTTTAGCGATTGCTCTTGGAATACCACCAATATATGAGACAAATGCCCTAGTTAGATAGCAAGAGGGTGTTTTTTTTTCTATTTTCTATGTGACTCAATTGTAGCACTATTTAAATGTTTTTTTGTGAGAGAAAAAAAGATCCAACCCATGTGGATGGGATGAGATCCAGTGGCATATGTCTAGTTAGCTAGTAGATAGTGTGCTCTATGTGCCCATAACGAGTTTTAGAAATAAATCATGTATCAATATTTGACTATGCATCAATATGGGAGCATTGAGTACGATGTATTTTTGTATGAGAAATGTGAGCTCACATTGAGCTTGTTGTGGGGCATGCATGTCTTTCATCTTCATAAAAAGAAAGAGGGATATGAAGCCTTGTGCATTTGTTTTTTAGATTAATACCAAAACCTAAGTTTAGTTTGTATTTGTTTTGGTTTACTTCTATAGAATCCCTATTAATGTTTACAAGTGTTGAAGGAATCTACAATTGGATTTCCTACATCACTTAATGGGGACAATGTTCATTTATGGATCTTATCTATCCTATGCTCTACACAAGTGGTTGTGACATTTTTCCTATTGTATTTGATATAGGATTTCTAGTTCAAGCAGGAGAGTACCTCACCGCATAGTGATCACCTAAAGAACTCAAATACCTAATATATTGAGCATATTACACTAGGGAATCTCAATATTTATTTGTAACCCCACTTGGCTTGGGTATAAACACAATCAAAGACATACTATATCTTTTTATAGGAGCTGGTAGTAGATAAGAAACAATTGGGTTTACTAGATTTACTAATACTAGTTAAGCAACTTAATCCAAGGTCACATTCATTAAATAAAATGGTGCTTTAACTGGCTGGCCATCGACAAAACTGTTTCTCCTTCCTCTATTATTGGTGGGGACTTTTATGCCCCTTTATATGTATTTATCTCTTTCTTTGTTCCTACCTCCATTGTAGCTTTATTGCATCTAATTCTATGCTAGCTCATAGGAATCCCTAAATACATCTATATCTAAAATAAGTTATAACCAGCTATACGTAAAGAAATCTATTTATAGTTTGTAAACTCATAATTTTATTTATTTTTACTTTCTTTTCAACTTAGTCAACATCTTCTCTCAAAGAAAATTTTCCAAAGTATTTATTTTTTGCTAGAGTGCATAATTCTCTTTTTGCTATTGTTCCTATGTGTTGGATGCCATTTTGTTAGCATTGTCGATGTTATTTTTTTTTTCGAGTTATTAAAAGGATATAATAATCCTCGTGGATTGAATCTAGGATATATTCATCTATATGGGGTTCTTTAGAAATTTTACATCCAAATAAGTTTCTTCTTTTCATTGTTTCTTATTTGGATCGTGCAAGTTCTAAGCCATTTGTTACAGGATATGCACAATGAAAGTAGTAAAGGAATGAATGTTACTTTGTCCCTATGTGATTTAACTAGATCCATGAAATGTATTTTTTGATCTAGGAATAACCTAGCGCATTCCTTGAAGAAATTCCTCCAGCTTATTTTTCTTTGACTCTACTCATTGTTGGTTGAATTTGTGCTAGCCATTGAAGTAGCTTCTTTGCTTTACATTATCCATCCTAAAATGCTAGTTGTACTAGCAATGACAAGAAAGAAATATAAAAAGATAACATAAAACATGCATCAATGGACAAAGCTAGATAATAGTCAACAATGCAATAGCCCCAATAAATCTAGAGGAAACATTTAAGCCTGCAATATTTTGTTGTGACACTTCATATTTGCATAGATCTCCCAAGCCACATCGAGGACATGGGTTCCCAAAAATACATAGAGATACACTAACATCAGTCTCTATCATTGTATATGTTTGTAAATTTTATGAACTCGACATATTGTATATGTAATGAACATAAAATGAATATAATAATAAACATAATTGATTATACTTAAGATGAAAGGACATGACCTTTCATTTACAATTCCCAAGCCTTATTTAATAGGTGGTTATCAACCATTGTAATCATCTTTCATCCTATCATTAATATATACTTTCCTTATGGCTTATCGAATATTCGAGGTGTTCTGGTGATTATTATTGTATGAGTGAATAATTATTCGCCTCAAGTGGTATCAGAGCCTGATTTGGATAAGATAAGATTACAAAACATTTGTATGAGTGAATAATTACAACTCCTTGAGATAAGATTACAAAACTTTTTTTACACATAAAACCATATAGGAGGATGCGATCAATGTGTCGGTACTCTATCATATTCAAGAAACTATGAAAGGAACCTCGATATCCTAGCATAGGCTAAGCGACTAGAAAATGTACTTGTTGTTCAAGCATGCAGAAATATATTTGTATGAAACACACTGCACACATCTCTATAAACAATGGGGAAAATGATATTTTATAGTCTTAGTATATTGTATCTTAATTGAATTTGAATTTTATTGATATAGTACTCTTGCATAATAGTATTGATTATTGATATGGCGGTTTTGATAACAAGGAGGGATACTGCTAAAACTGTAGTATATAATCTCCACTATTAAAGAAAAAAGTGGGAATCCCATGAACCTCAAAGGATGAGTGTGTTTAGAAACAAATAATATGAAATTAACTTTGAACTATGAAAATATGGACCTTCCTACATAAGGAAATCCACCCCAATCGTGACCACGATATATTATAATTGTACCTATCAAACCATAAAAAGGAACCGGTTAAGTGTTCAAGTTCCTGAAGTCGATGGGTGACACTACACCATTTATTAATACCTATCTTTAACAAATTTTAGTCATTGGACATACTCCATAGCAGGTTGCCTAGTTTTCCTAGCAATGACATTCCAAATAAAAATTGAGAGAGAAGTCAATGGCCTAGTAAAAAAAGCTACAAGTTTCAATAATGCTAGTTCCCACCTTGTATGTCCTTGACAAACTATATACTGTCATATATAAAAATCGTATGAACCATAAAAGTACAATGCATGGATAAGTCAATCCAAGACCCATATTTGTAGAACACCAAGAGATAGGATGTGTCAACATGATTTCATCAACCAGACATAGTAATAACGATAATGGGAAGTAGTTATGTTCACTCATGCTAGATCAATTAGGTGTGTCGTGCATCCTAGTTAGAAGAGATGCACTACATTCACCAAATATTGGAATAAAAAAATCAAAGTTTTAACTCCATAATTCAAAATCAAGTTGTTAAAATGGTTAGTCAACCTTGTTTATTTTGCAACACACTCAAAGACAAAGCACACACGCACTATAAAATGGAAGAAACCAAAGAAAAAATTTCCACCATTATTTCCTTGGCTTCTTTGGATGAGAAATCACATTGCATGCCAATTCACTTAATTTTCTACTTGTAATTGTATACTCGATATTGCTAACAAAATGAAAAAAACGTTTATCTTGTATGAATTTATAGCTCCTTAAAATATGACAAAAAACATCCAAAGAGCATCACATCCAATCCCTTATTGGAATTTGTCTTGTCCAAACAACAACAATGTATTTCATCCTATTTGAGAAATGTTGTCTAAGCAATAAGAGCATGTGTGTCTATTAAAAAGAAAAAAAGTGTCAATTATACTCATTTGTTTATTTCCCTCCCATTATAGTCGTGAACCATTCACAAGAGGCAAGAAAATAATAGATGTCTTTTCAAACCACACCAATGAATTTGGACACACAATAACCTATCATTTCCTTATGGACTTTCTTAGTTAAAAAAAAAAAACAAAATATAAAATGGTCACACCCTGAAGTAAATCTCTATTCCCAAAAGGAAAACTGTTAATAGGAACACATACTTGTATTTATAGATCTCAATAACTGAAATGTAAATTTGCAGACTTGGATATAATCAGAATTATATGAAATTGTTCTCAATTGTGCTGAACATCCCTCATCTGGAAGCTGACCCGAGCCATCAATTTCTTAAACCATTGATCAAAGTCCCAAATTGTTTCATTGGGGAACTATTTGATCTCTTTCAATTGGGTAATGTACTGAGCCTCATACTTTGGCTTCTTTAATTCTTTGAATAACCCAGTATAGATCTCATCCAATGTTTTCACGGTACCTCCTTGAGGAACCCACGTGAATCTCATGAACCATTCCAGTGCACAGCCCCTAAGAGTAGTTTCCATATGGATTTTATTGACATCATCATCTACAGTGTGTCAAGAGGTCCAGATCACCTCACATAAGAACCAGTATTGCTCAAGGTCGTCGGTGTCATTTCCATGAAATATTGGTAGCTTCATTTTGTTGCCTTCCATTCTGGGCCTTCTTCCTCCAGTCGGTACTCTACTACTAGAATGTCGCTGACATGTCGGGAAAGTCTATGTAGAATGCACATTTATTCCTGGTGGTGGAGTAGTGCATGAAGGTTTGGACACGTTAGTGCTAGGGTTTGATCATGTCGTCTTTACGGGAGTAGCCTGGGCCTAGTCATCCTTGTCGTCAACAAAAGGTCACTTCATCCTATGTTGTTGTTCCTCATAGCATCGCACTTCGATCACAGCAGGACCTTCTCCCGTCCTCTTCCTCTTCTCTCAAAACCTTTCTCCTCCCCTTGTACAACCACTTGTTTCCTCAACGACCTTCACATTCTCACTAGAACTCATGCCCATATACCCCTTACCTTTCCATGCATCTCCCCCCTTTCATTTTGGTGTCAACAACCTCCACACACTAGAGTTCCACTACTCTTGGTCCATCTTCTGAATATCTTTTTCGCAGACCAGCTGCTTAATTGACAGTTGCAGGGATAGCAAGAATATTCCTCGTGGTCCGCTGAAGAACTCCCTTTCTTCCTCGTCAAACAACTTATTGGTGTCGACTGCAAACTCAGTAATCTATCCCTCCAGGATACTATCCAACCACGCTTCAATAGCCCGTGATGCCTTATTGTGTATTTCTTGTAATTCTTAGATCAGCTTTGGAGTCTAGGATGTCGGCTCTCCTCCTTGTAATTTTGTTTTCTTAGAAGTGAACTTCGCCAGCCACTCATGCAAGAGGACAGGAAACTCAAAAAAGAAACATTCGTGAGGACCGTCGTGGATATATCTATCCAACTAATGGCTCATCGACATCTTTAGATTCTGATTTTCAACTTCAACAAATTCTCACAAATTTAGATCAAACCACCCCTCAATCTTCGGCTGAGTCAGATGCCAAAACATATCCTCCTTTTAATCAAAACTCGGTCCTGGAAACGGAACATCAAAAAAAGCGTCGCGCTCATATAGATGAGTTTCAAGAAATTGGTGGGCACTTGACTGTTAATGCAGTCGCCACTCTATAGGTGGTGCAAGAGAATCGACAGATGGTCAATGGCAACGATAGGGAAGAGCACCTAGTGGAGTAGGCTTGGAATAATTGTCAAAGCGTTGCCAACAAAGTCCAACTTTAGGTTTGTGAGATAGCGCAATAGTTTGAATATTTAAAGGTGTGGACGTTGGAATATACCCTATCAACCTGACTTGGCTTGGGGACGAGCCAAAATATTATGTTGGGGTCCTGTTGGCAAGGGTTTTGGTAACAGAGTTGCACAGCATCCCGATAGCTGCGCAAGTTCACGTGGTACCATGCAAGGCCAGATCAGTGCGATGGGTGGAAAAATAACTGTTTTGAATATTTAATACATTATTTGACCAAGTTTTGTCACAATAGGTCATTAGCGATTACACGTTAGTTAGAAGTGGACCTTAAATGTAAAGGTGCAAGCCGATATATAATACTATTTTTGCAATTATGATATACATCGAGGTTGAGACCAATATTATCTTGAGCATTATTATCGCTTGATGTCTGGTGCGATCGGTCTATCATTTTTGAAGAATTTTCTGTTGTATCTATGATCTATCTGGGTTTTTTCCTGATGTATTATGCCTCTTGTTGTGGAGAAGAATTGTCCATTTTGGATCCTTTGCGCAGAATTAATATGATATGATAGTTGTTGCATAAATATTGTCTTTTATTCTACTATTTTCCCTGCTATGATCTAAACTATTATGATGCCACTGTGATCTAATTTGTTATGATGTCACTATGATGTAATTTTTTATGACGTTGTGATCTAATATGTCATGATGTTACTATGGTCTATTCCATTTCTGCTATGAGTTATTGATGTTGCTGCAATCTGTTCTAATTTTGTCACCTTTCCATTGCATTATGAGTTAAGATGTTTTATAAATGATGCTGCTGTGCTAGTGATACTTTGACAAATGTATGATGTAATATGTAGTTGTGGAAATGAATTAATGATGACTGCATAGTTCTGAATCTGATAGTTATATTGTCTCCCCATCGGATCCCATATCCTCCCTTCTCACTGTCGGAAACTCGGTTCCGACAGATATCCCTTAAACATCTTGGGTTAGACTTCGTCCACTCTGCGGATGTTGCTGGGCAGGGTAAAACTTGTCTGGGTCGGTGCTCAGGGAGATCGCATTGGTTGAGCATCGACAGAGTGAGAACCCCTATCAATGAGGCTTTTTTGGTGGGTTTTCACCAACATAATCTTGACTCATAACAAGAGAAGAGAAGATGGGATAAAATGAATATCAATCTCTCATAGTTCACAAGAAAGAACTACAAGAAGAAGGAGAATTTCCATCAATACAACAAGAGGACAAGAAACAAAATAAATTCATAAGAGATCCTTCCAACGTTCAATGTTATACTTGTGATGAAAAGGGACACTTTGCAAGAAATTGTACCAATAAAAGGGACTCCTTCAACAAGAAGAAAAGACACTATGCTCACACCGCTGAACATGATGAACTAAGAAACAAAATATTTAGAAGAGAGATGGATGATTCTGATGAAGAGTATGTTATAATATCAGCACTCACGGGAACCATCTCACATGGAAGTAATGATTGGCTTCTGAATAGTGGGGAATCTAAACATATGACGGGATACAAACAATCATTTGTCAATATGTCTGAGCATGAGTCACCTTAGAAGGTAAAACTTGGTGATGATTATCAATACCCCATAAAAGGAAGTGGAGAAGCTTCATACAAGCTAGACTCTGGAAAATATTTAAAGATGAAGGATGTGTTATATGTTCAAGGATTGAAGAAGACTATTCTCTCCATCTCTACAATGGATGCAAAGGGAATGAGAGTTGTATTTGTTGATGGCCAAGTTCTAATGTGGCCTAAAGGAAATACAATCGATGATGCAACACTCATTGGAGAACAAGATGAAGCATTTACAAACTAAAGGGACATCCTGAACAACAATGGTTCATGGGTCAATAGAACCAAGTGAACTATGGCAGTGAAGGCTTACACATGTTCACTACAGATAACTATTGATTAGAAGAAAAGAAGTCTCAGGATTTCTATAAATCTAGGAAAACTATGAAGGGGTTTGTAAAGTATGTGCACAAGTAAAGAACGAAAAGAAGACATTCCCCACTAGTGAAACCAAGGATAAAGAAATACTGGAGATAGTACACTCATATGTATGGAGGCCCTTGTCTTCCATATCACTAAGTGGGTATGTGTACTATGTTTCCTTTATAAATGATTTTTCATGTAAGACTTGGATATATTTCTTGAAAGGGAAAAATAAAGTATTAAATTAGTTCAAGGAAAACAAATCCTTGGTTGAGAACCAAAATGAAAGGAAGATCATGACTCTGCGATCATATAATGGTGGAGAATTCACCTCATAAGAATTTGAGGAACTCTATAGAGATTCTGGGATTAGTAGGGAGTTAAGCACTCCATACAATCCTTAGTAGAATGGGGTTGTAAAATGAATGACCTGAACCATAATGGAAGCAATGAAAGCAATGCGACATGACCAGGATCTTCCAATGCACCTTTGGGAAAAAGAAGCAAGGAAAGTTTTGTATGTACAGAACTGTACTCCTCATCGAGTACTTGAAAACAAGACTCTTGAAAAGGATTTCTCATGAGAGAAACCAGAAGCCATCCATCTTAGAATATTTGGCTTCCCAATGTACATACATATCCCAAAGGAGAAGAGGACCAAGCTCGATCTTTTTTGGAGGAAGGTAATATTCGTAGGATACATTGATACATCTAGGCCTATAAAATATAGTTCCTAGGATTCAGGAATATCAACATCAGTAGAGATGTAACCTTTGATGAAGACTTTTCATAATCAAGATCAAGAATGCTACCTATTGAAAAGGTTGAGGAACATGAAGGAACAAAGAGTCCAAGATACGACAATGGCATTGGAAAATATAGAAGATCGTGAAGCTCATGACATGGAAAAACCACAAGAGCCTATAGAGACACTTCATGAGAAGGACTCCCACGAGAGGGAACCATCATGGGAATGAGAAGTAATACAAGAGTAAGAAAGGTATTGCACTCCAAAAGGGATACATAGAGAAAGGAACATACCAAAAGCTTACAACAACTATTTGGTTGTGTTGTGTGACATTATTGACAAGGAACCTTCCAACTATGAAAAGGCTGCAGAAAATAAAGAATGCAAGGAGGCCACGATCGAGGAGTATCAATAAATTATTAATATTGTTGTATGGGAGATATTTCTGAGACCGGAAAGGAAGCTTTTCTTGACTTCAAAGTGGATCTACAATATTAACCATCATGTAAATGGTAGCATTGATAAACGCAAGGCAAGATTCGTGATGCAAGGATTCTCATAAAAGGAAGTCATAGACTCTTACCATACATTTGCACCCATAGAGAGGTACACCTGCATTAGATATACACTTTCATTGGTTGTAGTTATGATATGGAAGATACATCAGATGGATGTAAAGATAACATTCTTAAATGGTGTAGATGAGGAAGAAGCATACATAGAAAAGCCACTAGGATTCAAGACACATAATAGGCAGACTCATGTGTGCAAATTGAATAAGACCTTGTATGGATTGAAACATGCACCAAGAAATTGCTTCGATGGGATGGATAAATTCTTGATGAGCCTAGGATTTCCTAAGAGTAAATAAGATTCCAACCTTTACTTCAAGGTTGAAGGAGAAAGACCAGTGATTCTCCTACTATATGTCGATGACCTGTTCTTGATAGGAGAGGATGAACTCATTGAAGATGAAAACAGGAGACTTGATATTGAGTTTGAGATGAAATACCTATGGATATTGCACTAATCCTTAGGCATGGAAGTGTGGCAAAGTGCGGATGGGATTTTCCTTGGTCAAGGAAAGTATGTAGTGGAGATTATGAAATGATTCAGAATACTAGAATACAAGGCAATAACCAATCTTATGGAATCAAGCTTGAAGCTTCTATGTGATGCTTCATCAGATTTGGTTGATGCCATGATGAATTTTTAGATGATTGGATCATTGATGTACCTGAGGAATACAAGACCATACATATTCTTTATTGTGAACACCCTGATCTAGTTCCTGACAGATCCAATACTTGTTCACCTGGTTGCTGCAAAGCATGTATTGAGGTACCTAAAGGGTACAGTCAAGTATGGGTTCAAGTATGATGCGAATTAGAAGATTAACCTACATGATTATGTTGATTTGTATTGTGAAGGTAGCACCACTAATAGGAAGAGAAATTTGAGTTGTTGCTTCAGTTTGGGATCCAGTATGATCTCCTGGTATAGCAAGAAGTAGTCTTGTGTGGTGCTGAGTACAATCGAGGAATATTATGTTGCATCCTGCTTGGCTATTTGTGATGAAGTGTGACTATGGAAGCTACTGTCTGATTTGTTTTATATCCATTTAGATGCAACCTATATCTTCTGTGACAACTAGAGTTGCATGAAGTTGTCATAGAACCCAGTGTTCCATAACAAGTCGAAGCACATAGAGATCAACTTCCACTATATCAGGGATATGGTGTAGACAGGAGCAATGAATCTCTAGTACCTGGAAATGAATGAGCATATAGTTAATGTGTTGAACAATTGTTTAGAGAGAGTGAAATTAGAGTACTTCAAAAAAACACTTGGTGTGATCCAGAATGAGACCCCTTGAAAGAGGGGGTGATGATTTCTACCATAGTTGGAGAGATAGGTTGTCTTGGTGACATAATCAGTCATGTAGGTTTTCCTCGAATGTAATAAGTTCTGGAAAATATCACAAGTTATCCTTGGACATAATCAGTCCTGGTGTGTTCCTATGCTATAAATAGCAAGAGACTGGAAGACACAAATGCATGAGATCTCACATGGGAAATGAGACAGGTTGTTCAAGAAAGAAAGATCCTCGCGTAGGATGAAGTTGATTGAATGTAATTAGTCCTATAGGTTTTCCTCAGATGCAATTATTCCTCGTAAAGGTCACAGGTTATCCTTGGACTTAATCAGTCTCGATACAGGTTATCTAAAGTGTAAAAGATCCTGGTGTAGTACGTAAGTTATTCAGATGTAATGAGTCTCATGGCTTGTATGGAGTGTAAAAGGTTCCTAGAAGGTTGTCTGAATGGAAAATATATTGGACGCAGGTTATCTGTTTGTAATAAGTCCTTGAGTTTGGCCTAGAATGTAAATGTCCTAGCATGGTATGTAGGTTGTTTGTTCGTAATCATTCCTTGTATGTGTGTATTCCCATGTTGGATATTATGAGGTCACAAGTCACATGGTGTGCACCTAGGTAGTTCTCACATAATGGTAGATGCAGGTTGTCTTAGTGACATGAAATATTCTAGCATGCTCCTATGTTGGTAGAACACCAGTTGACCATAGAGACGTAATACACTTGTTGTTTTCTTAGGTGATTCTTGCATAGTAGAAGATGCAAGTTACCCTTATCTACAATATATATGACAAACATAAAATATTTTTGTCGTCTTTTGTTTACCCTTATCTTATCTAATGAAAAACAAAACCCATACTAGATACGTTGATGTGGAATAAAAAGAAACCCTCCAGAGCTACTCTTTTGAGATTTTTTAACCACTTGTTGAAGGCCAATGGAATCTTGCAACAAAGTCCTTCATGGAATTTGTAGGACTTGGCTTTTTACTTTGACTAGCATTCAGTTCGAAGGGATTTCTCCTTGAATATTTGGTGGTTCCTTAGATCACGTTTAGGTTTTTGTACATGGATATGGGGTTTATTTCACATTTGTTGTTGACCATTGAAATTTAAAAGGGGGAATGCACCTATCTTATATCCATGTGGACATAATTTGGTTACATGAAATCATATTTCAAGAGAAAGAATTGGTTTGAGTACATTGCTTTGTAGAGTATTTTCTTGAAAATATGTGTTAAGGCTATGCACCATAATATTTCTCCTTTGTCTGTTTATTCAATTATACAAATCATCTATAAAACATGTCAAATGACAAGAAATGAATAGCATCTAGACTATGAATAATGGCACCTTTTTTAAAAGCATTTATAATAGAACCCGTTCTTGACTCCTAGTTTGGTCTTTCCAATAGAAAAAGTTGTACAAATACAATTCTCTAAGTCTAGGAACATGTACCCATTATTTGAATTTGATTAGACGATTAGACACTATTGTGGCTTTTCTAGATATTGCTCTTGGAAGAACACCAATATATCAGACAAATGCCCTAGTTAGATAGCAAGAGGGTGTTTTTTTCTATTTTCTATGTGACTCAATTGTAGCATTCTTTAAATGTATTTTTGTGAGAGAAAATAAGATCCAGCCCATGTGGATGGGATGAGATCTAGTGGCATATGTCTAGTTAGCTAGTAGATAGTGTGCTCTATGTGCCCATAATGAGTTTTAGAAATAAATCATGTATCAATATTTGACTATGCATCAATATGGGAGCATTGAGTATGATGTATTTTTGTATGAGAAATGTGAGCTAACATTGAGGTTGTTATGGGGCATGCATGTATTTCATCTTCCTAAAAATGAAGAAGGATATGAATCCTTGTGCATTTGTTTTTTAGATTAATCCCAAAACCTAAGTTTAGTTTCTATTTGTTTTGGTTTATTTCTATAGAATCCCTATTAATGTTTACAAGTGTTCAAGGATTCTACAATTGGATTTCGTGCATCGCTTAATGGGGACAATGTTCATTTATGGATTTTATGTATCCTATGCTCTACACAAGTGGTTGTGACATTTTTTCCTATTGTATTTGATATAGGCTTGCTAGTTAAAGTAGGAGGGTACCTCACCGCATAGTGATCACCTAAAGAACTCAAATACCTAATATATTGAGCATACTACACTAGGGATTCTCAATATTTTTTGGTCACCCCACTTGGCTTGAGTTTAAACACAATCAAAGACATACTATATCTTTTTATAGGAGCTAGAAGTAAATAAGAAGCAATTGGGTTTACTAGATTTACTAATACTAGTTAAGCAACTTAATCCAAGCTCACACTCATTAAATAAAATGGTGCTTTAACTAGCTGGCCATCGACTAAAACTGTTTCTCCTTCCTCTATTATTGGTGGGGATTTTAATGTCCCTTTATATGTATTTATCTCTTTTTTTTGTGCCTACCTCCATTGTAGATTTATTGCATCTGATTCTATGCTAGCTCATAGGAATCCCTAAATATTTCTATATCTAAAATAAGTTATAACCACATATACATAAAGAAATCTATTTATAGTTTGTAAACTCATAATTATTTTTTTTACGTTCTTTTCAACTTAGTCGACATCTTCTCTCAAAGAAAATTTTCCAAAGTATCTATTTTTTGCTGTAGTGCATAACTCTCTTTTTGCTATTGTTCCTATGTGTTGGATGTCATTTTGTTAGCATTGTCGATGTTATTTTTTTGGTTGAGCTATTAAAAGGATATAATAATCCTCGTGGATTGAATCTAGGATATGTTCATCTATCTTGGGTTCTTTAGAAATTTTACATCCAAATAAGTTTCTTCTTTTCATTGTTTTTTAATTGGATGGTGTAAGTTTTAAGCCATTTGTTGCAGGATATGCACAATGAAAGTAGTAAAGGAATGGATGTTACTTTGTCCCTATGTGATTTAACTAGATCCATGAAATGTATTTTTTGATCTAGGAATAACCTAGAGCATTCCTTGTAGAAATTCCTCCAGCTTACTTTTCTTTGACTCTACTCATTGTTGGTTGCATTTGTGCTAGCCATTGAAGTAGTTTCTTTGCTTTACAGTATCCATCATAAAATGCTAGTTGTACTAGCAACTACAAGAAATAAATATAAAAAGATAATATAAAACACACATAAGTGCACAAAGCTAAAAAAAACTCAACAATGCAATAGCCCCAATAAATCTAGAGGAAACATTTAAGCCTACAATATTTTGTTGTGACACTTCATATTTGCATAGATCTCCCAAGCCACATCGAGGACATGGGTTCCCAAAAATACATAGAGATACACTAATATCACTGTCTATCATTGTATATCTTTGTAAATTTTATGAACTCAACATATTATATATGTAACTAACATAAAATAAATATAATAATTAAATAATTAATAATAAACATAATTAATTATACTTAAGATGAAAGGACATGACCTTTGATTCACAATTCGCAAGCCTTATTTAATAGGCAGTTATCAACCATTATAATCATCTTTCATCCTATGATTAATATATACTTTCCTTATGGCTTATCAAATATTCGAGGTGTTTTGGTGAATATTATTGTATGAGCGAATAATTATTCGCCTCAAGTGGTATCAGAGCCTTGTTTGGCTAATCTAGGCCTTTGGCCTTAATTGTCAGACCTTGTCTAATTTTTGGCTTGTAGCCTTATTTTAGGGTTTCCCTAAAATATTGGACATTGTCCAAAAGAAAAAGAAAAACGTAAAAAAAAAAAAGAAAAAAAAAGTTAAAAAAAAGAAAAGATAAAAGTAAAAGGGAAAAAAGTTATTTTAGTATTATGAAAACAAATAATAAAATAAAGATTTTTATTATATAATAATTAAGACAATAATTAATTATTATTTAAAAAAAACTATATATTAAACTATATATATAGTTTATAAAAACATTACTATAATTATTAATTAATTAATTAATAATTATTATTATAAAAAGAAAATTATAAAAATTATAATTTTATAATAATTATTGTTGAAAAAAAGCGTTATTTAACCTAACGAAGAAGACCAATTATTGTTGAAGAAATAGTCAAAGGAAAACAAAATCGAAAAAAAATCGAAGACCATCATCATCTAGTGTGGAAGAAATCAGAGATCATGGAATCTATTTTACGACTACAAATAGAGAAATTAGAAGCCAAGTTAAAACGTTATCAAATAGACAATGAAAAGTTACAAGACTTGAATACAAAATTAGAAGTATTTATTAAATTACATAAGATGCAAAAAGAGCGCAAGGAACAAAAGATTAAGAAGTTGAAAAGTAGTCAGAAGACATAACAATCTACGGAAGACATTGAAGAAAAACGTCTAGACAAACAGGAACAAAATTGTTGTATCAAAAGGCATAATGAAGATCTTAAGGAACAACTTAAGAAGTCTAAAGATGATAGAAAATCACATGTAGAAGTGATTAAGAAGTTTCAAAATGATAACATGCAGTTAGAAAACAAGTTGGAAAAGATACAGAATGAAACCTTAAAACCTTAAGAGACGAAAATACAATTTTCTACTCAGATTAATGCTAAAAAAATGGCACTCATAAAAGAAAATGACACTGTGAAAATTTCATATCGACACCCCAACCATAAAAACATATATTCTAAAAAGTGGAAAATGTCGAAAGATAGCAGTACCAATGTGATCAAATATCCTAACGATAGATCAATATGGAATGCCAATAGTCGACAACAAATCAATTTTGGATGGATTGATTCATCCACATATCAGAAGTTGTGCTCAACTCTTAATAGTTCGTATCAACATGTTTTGTCAGCTACGACACCACAAAAATGATGCAGAAACATTCTAAGGCTTTGAGGACAAATCCTTTCTAAGGGAGTGGCAATGTAACAAACTTAAATAATAACAACAAACAACAACAATAATAATAATAATAATAATAATAATAATAATAAACATCAACATATATATAAAATAAATAATAATTAATAATGTCTTTACAAAAAGACATGACTCTTAATAAAAGGGTATTCTGCCAAAATATAAATAATGGGCCCTCAATTGTAATTTGGACTTATATATCAATTTATTCATATTTTATGATCTACAGATATGTCGATTATTTCATAAATTACTTAATTGAGAATATCCAACTATGGATGTTGCAGTATAGCGATGTACACTTCCATTAGATCTATACTTGCATTGCTTGTAGTTATGAGATGGAAGATACACCAAATGGATGTCAACACAACATTCTTAAATGGTGTAGTCGAGCAGGAAGTGTAGCTAGAACAACCACTGGGATTTGAGACACATGATAGGCAGACTCATGTGTGCAAATTGAAGAAGGCCTTGTATGGATTGAAACATGCACTGAGTGCATGCTACAACATAATGCATAGCTTCTTGATGAGCCTGGGATTTCCTTAGAGTAAAGATTATGAAACGATTCAGAATACTGGGCTGCAAGGTGATAGTCACACTTATGGAATCAAACTTTAAGCTTCTATGTGATGCTTCATTAGATTCAGTTGATGCGATGATGTATCATTAGATGATTAAATAATTGATATACCCGATGAATACAAGATCAGACATATGATTTGTTGTGAAAAAACTGAGCTAGTTCATGATGGATCCAAAACATGTTCACCTGGTTGCTGCAAATCATGTATTGAGTTACCTAAAGGTTACAGTTGAGTATGTGTTCAAGTAGGATGCGAATTAGAAGATTGATTTGCACGATTATGTTTATTTAGATTAGGAAGGTAAAGCCACTAGTAGGAAGATAAATTTAGGTTGTTGCTTCAGTTTGGGATCCAGTATGATCTTCTAGTTTAGTAGGAAACAGTCCTCCGTGGTGCCGAGTACAAGAAAGGAAGATTATATTTCCTCTCGCTTAGATAGTTGTGATGAAGTGTGGCTGTGGAAGCTACTATTTGATTTGTTTGATATCCATTTAAATGCAACATGTATCTTCTATGACAACCATAGTTGCGTGAATATGTCATAGAAGCCAATGTTCCATGACAAGTTGAAGCACATAGAGATCAACTTCCACTATATCATGGATATGGTCTAGAAAGGAGCAATGAAGCTCTACTACATGGAAATGAGCGAGCAGATAGACGATGTATTGACCAAACCTCTAGCTAGAGTGAAGTTCGAGTAATTATGAGAAAGAATTGGTGTGATCTAGAACGAGACCCCTTGAAAGAGGGAGTGATGAGTTATAGCATAATTGGAGAGACATGTTGTCTTGATGACATAATCAGTCATGTAGGTTGTCCTTAGATGTAATAAGTCCTGGAAAATATCACAAGTTTTCCTTGGACGTAATCCATCCTTGTGTGTTCCTATGCTAGAAATAGCAATAGACTAGAAGACGTAGATGCATGAGATATTACATGGGAAATGAGACACGCTCTCCAAGAGGAAAAGATCCTGGCGTAGGACGCAGGTTGCTCGGATGTAATCGATGCTTTAGGTTTTCCTTAGATGTAATCTTTCCTGGTAAAGGTCCCAGGTTATCCTTGGATGCAATCAGTCCCAATACATGTTATCGAAAGCGTAAAAGATCTTTACATATTATGCAATTTATTTGTATGCAATGAGTCTTGTGGCTTGTATGGAGTGTGAAAGAGTCCTGGTGTAGTACGCAAGTTACTTGGACTTAACAAGTCCTAGAATGTTTTATGAACAAAAAATATCCAGGACGCAGGTTGTTCATATGTAATAAGTCCTTGAGGTTGATCGGGAATGTAAACGTCTTGGCATGGTATTTAGGTTATTTGGCCATAATCAGTCCTTGTATGTGTGTATTCCCATGATGAGGTCACAAGGCACTTGGTTTGCACCTAGGAAGCTCTCACATAGTGGTAGATGTAGGTTATCTTAATGATGCGAAATATTCTAACATGCTCCTATGTTGGTAGAACACAGGTTGACCATAGAGATGTAATGCACTTGATGTGATCTTAGGTGATTCTCGCAGAGTGGAAGATGCAGGTTGTCTTGGTGATGTGAAATATCCTGTCATAATCCTACGTTGGTAAAACGTAGCTGCTCTACATATGGGTTGTGCTGTGTTTGTTCTCTATGTTTCTTTCGAGTGGGGGGGATGGAAAAAATAGATGATATGGATACAACAAGATGATAGTAGGAGACATAGGTTATTGTTGTGTCAATGTAAAGAAGGTCATGGTATGTACCTATGTGATGGCTTGCTAATGGATATGATGAAGACCTGGATGAGGATGATGCCTACACCTAGCATGAAAAAGGGTTGGGTCTATAGAGAATTCTAATGATAGATAGTATTTTTCGATGATCGACGAGATGATGACTATGGAAGATGTGAGGATGATGATGAGAAAAGATCTGTTGATGACTATGGAGAGAGAAAAAACCTTCCTATT
>LPNX010319085.1:2199-17971 GCA_001517045.1 Pseudotsuga menziesii | reverse complement strand
CCCATAAAACCCCTAACTCATAATATTTTAATATATCTTATATTTTTGTAGTACATCTCTTAGGAGGCCCATTTTTGACCTCAAATTCCCTCTAATGAGAGGGAGTGTTGTTGTAATTGTAACTTTGAAAGACATTCTGATGTATATTATCATTGTATGATGTTGTACCCCCATCATATATGTGTTTTCCTCCTTTTGGGATGTCATTATTGTGTATGGACCTTGAGGTACAACCTTCATTTCAAGTTGGGGAAATGGTCCCTAGCATAATACAAGGAACAAAATATAGCCTGCTATATTTTGTTGTGACATTTCATATTTGCATGGATCTCCCAAGCCACATTGAGGACATGGGTTCCCAAAAATACATAGAGCTAGACTAAGATCACTCTCTATCATTGTCTATCTTTGTAAATTTTACAAACTCAACATATTGTATATCACATTGTCTATATTTCCTAGCAATGGAAAGCAACAAATCTAAAAATATAGTAGAAAACAAAAAGCATCATCATACATTTTTTAAGATCTAAAAAAAACTAAAGAATGCAATAGTGCCAATAAATGTAGATGAACCTTATAGGCCTGCAATAACTATAGATCTCCCATGCCATGTCGAGAACATTGGTTCCCAAAAAAGACATAGATCTAGATTGAGATCTAGTCTCTCAAAATTCAAAATTCAAAATGATTTCAAACAATAACAAGCATATCTAGATGGTCGCGGGATCTAGAAGCTATCATAACTGAATGGAGGACATTTAAAAAAATATACAAGGAATAAGTGTCAGCTGAGTCTAGCTAAGGAACATGGGAAGGGGAACTGTTATTTTCTTTGATTGCACCCAAACGTTTCTAGGGATATGTTCTCTTTGCATGCCATCTATGGCAAGTTTTTTTTGCACACCATAAAGAATATGCCACACATGCCTATGATATTGAAACAAGCTATATTATTATTTATTTGGAAAAGGAGAAATGGATTATTTTTTAATTTCTTGTTGACCAACCATCTATGTATGTAAACCTCATTGAAGATACAAATCTATGACATAAGATTACAAAACATTTTTTAGACATAAGACCACAAAAGAGGATGTGATCAATGTATCGGTACTCTATCATATGCAAGAAGCTATGAAAGGAGACTTGATATCCTATCATAGGCTAAGTCTAGAAAATGTAGTTTTTCTTCACGCATGCAGAAATATATATGTATAAAACACACTACACACATCTCTATAAACAATGTGGAAAAAATGAGATTTAATAGTCTTAGTATCTTCTATCTTAATTGAGCTTGATTTTTATTGATATAGTACTCTTGTAGACTAGTATTGATTATTGATACAATGGTTTCATAGAAAGGAGGGATACTGCTCAATCTGCAACAAGGAAATCCACCCCAATCATGACCACGATATCTTATAAATGTGCCTCTCAAACCATAAAAAGGAATCGGTTAAGTGTTCAAGTTCTTGAAGTCGATGGGCCAGGATACACTCTATAGCAGGTTGCCTAGTTTTCCTAGCAATGACATGCCAGATAAAAATTGAGAGAGAAGTCGATGGCCTAGTAAAAAAAAGCTACAAGTTTCTATAATGCTAGTTCCCACCTTGTATTACCTGAAGATCCTATTGACAAACTATATACTATCATATATAAAAATGGTATGAACCATAAAAGTACAATGCATGGATATGTCAATCCAAGGCCCATATTTGTAGAACACCAAGAGATAGGACCTGCCAACATGATTTCATGGACCGGACATAGTAATAACGATAACAGGCAATAGTTGGGTTCACTCGAGCTAGATAAATTAGGCGTGTCTTGCATCCTAGTTAGAAGAGATGTGCTACATTCACCAAATAATGGAATAAAACAAAAATCATAGTTTTAACTCCACTGTTGAAAAACAAGTTGCTAATATGGTTAGTCAATCTTGCTTATTTACCAACATACTAGAAGACAAATCACATAGGCACTATAAAATGGAAGAATTCAAAGAAAATATGTCCACTATTATTGCGATGGCTGCTTTGGATGAGAAATCCCATTGCATGCCAATTCACTTAATTTTCCACTATCCTATATGAATTTCTAGCTCCTCTAAATATGACAAACAACATCCAAAGAGCATCACATCCAATCCCTTATTGGCGGTTGTCTTGTCCAAACAACAACAATGTCTTTCATCCTAGTTGAGAAATGTTGTATAGGCAATAAGAGCATGTGTGTCGATTAAAAAGAAAAAAAAATGACAACAATAGTGGCAAGACAATAATAGATGTCTTTTCAAACCACACCAATGAGTTTGGACACACAATAACCCTTTTTTTCTTAGTTAAACAAAAAAATTAAAAAACCGTCACACGGTGAATTAAATTTATATTCCCAAAAGGAAATTTGTATTTCTAGATCTCAATAACTGAAATGTAAATTTACAGACTTAGATTTAAATTATGTTTGTATTATCATTCTGAAATAAGTTACATGAAAAAAAACATGACATATAATGCAATTGAAAGGACTTGAATGTGAAAAAATAAAAAATCTATTCAATAAAAAGGGTTGTAAAGATATATTTTTCTTTTATCAAACAAGAGAAAAGCACATACACTTTAATTATTAAATAAAGAATGGAAAAATAAATCTTCTTTGTAAGAGCCACACTGGCCACGAGTTTATTGAATCTTTGAGATTCATAGATGCAACTCTAAACACAATTGAAATCAAGGAAACCTTTGCTTTGCCTCTAAAAACTAACAGAAATATTGCATAATTGAAATGCATCTAGCATATGTTCATTGAAATGCATCTTGGGTTCTTTACAAATTTTACATTTAAATAAGTTTCTTCTTTTCATTGTTTTTATTTGGATGGTGCAAGTTCTAAGACATTTGTTGTAGAATACACGCAACTAAAGTACTAAAGGAATGAATGTTACTTTGTCCCTTTGTGATTGCAATAGATCCCTGCAATGTATTTTTTGATCTAGGAATAACCTGGAGCATTCCTTGAAGAAAGTCCTCCAGCTTATTTTTCTTTGACTCTACTCATTGTTGGTTGCATTTTTGCTAGCCATTGAAGTAACTTGTTTGCTTTACATTAATCCTATTTGTGCTGACAACCACAAGAAAGAAATATAAAAAGATAACATAAAACACACATCAATGCACAAAGCTAGAGAACACTCAAGAATGCAATAGCCCCAATAAATCTAGATGAAAAGTTTAAGCCTGCAATATTTTGCTGCGACACTTCATATTTGCATAGATATCCCAAGGTAGGTCGAGGACATGGGTTCCCAAAAATACAATGGCAATGGCAAGCTTGATTTCAATCCAATGCTTTATTTCTACCTTGACCAACAAAAGATAGATAGATAACAACTTTTTATTCAATAGCGGAAAACCATATGCATTTCTGCTATGCAATATGTAAGAGCCATACTGGCCATGGGTTTCTTGATTCTTTGAGACACATAGATGCAACTCTAAACATAATTAACTCCAAACAGCATAGCAAGGACTTCTGCTCGGTCTTTCATTTTTCCCATTGATACTTCTACTCGGTCTTTTCCAAAGAGCATACCAAGGATTTCTGCTGGGTCTTTTTCAAACAGCATAGCAAGGGAGTCTTTCATTGTCCCCATTGATACTTCTGCTGGGGCTTTTCCAAACAGCGTAGCAAAGACTTGTGCTGGGTCTTCCACTGTTCTGTTGAGCCGTTGAACTTCAGATTTAGTTTGTTGCACAAACCCTTCTTTGTCTCCTAGTACATAAAGATTAATACGATCTTTCAAACTCTCTGCAAGTTTTTCTGGTCTTTCCTTTTGGACAACCTTCAACTTTTCCGGCTCTGATAGTTCCATGGTATCTTTACTTTCACCTTCTGTTGGGCCTTTCATTGATACGCCTGCTATTCCATGTGCGTCATATGATGCCCGTTTTGCTGGATCACTGAGAACTTGGTAAGCTTCTCCCATTTCCTTCAATTTTTTTGCTGCTCGACGAGTATTTGGATTTTTATCCAGATGAACATTCCTTTCATAAGCTCTCTTAATCACTGCTTCAGTGGCCCTGGGATGGACACCAAGCAAGTCGTAATAACGGGTTTCCTTCACCATTTCTACGAATCTCTGGCAGATTCAAGAATTCCGGAAGAATCAGCTGCGAATTCGGTGTTCTCCGCGAGCTCTGCTGGCTTGGATTGGAAAATCAACAATAGGCGAAATCAGGCCGATGATATATTTCAAATGTTCGTATTATTTCCGGTATTTACAGAGATATGAAAATTGACAATTCACAACAAAAAGCCAAAAAATTTAACATATAAAAGAGAAAAGAGATAAATTTAAAAGAGATAAAAGGTCTGTTCCTTTCGCAGCAATCTTTGCAAAGAAATTGAATTAAGATCTGAAGAATCTGTTCACAAATCTTATTATGAAATTAAACATAAAAGGTCAGGTCTGTTCTATATATAGCTTAATTTAACATTTTTTTAATAAAATAATAATTTTTTTTTTTAATAAAATAATGTTATGCATTTTGTTATCCACTTTTAAAAAATAAATAAATAGAATTAAGTAGTTTTTGAACTTTTTTTCTCTAAAAAAATATTAAAATATTATTGATTCCTGAAAATTGACTTTGATGGAGTGGTTATTTTCCCCCAAAAATTTACTTTTGTAACCTTGTTTGACCAAGTTCCCAGTTTGGGACCACATGGCATTGCTCAAGTTTGCTACCACATGGCATTACTTACCTTGTAGGGCTCTCTCCTCTCTAAGATGACCACAAATTAACTTAATCCCAAAATAAAGCAATAACAACATCTAAGCAAGTGAGCCCTTTCCTTCTTAATCATGATTCAAACACCAATGGTTGGACCCCTTGTACCCCTATTTTCATGGAGATGGAAATAAACAACAAAAATGTCCGACCTCTTTTATTGAATTTAATCCAATCATCTTCTATTTTAATAATTATTTGATTAATCCTTTCCTTTTTTACCAAGTGCCTTCAATATTTTAACATTTTTTTTTAACTTTGTTATGTTTCTAAACTCCAACACAATGCCAATCCATGAAATTTTAGAATAATTATGGTAAAGGATTTGGGGGCCTAATTGTGGGATGGAGTGGTTTTCACTCTCCCTACATCATTGTTCATTGTAATATAATTTCTATTTATTTTTATTACCCATTAGAAAATATATGAAATATAATAGTTTTCTACAATAAATTGTGAACCCCCTTTACATTGGATGGTTTGAAAGGATGATTGTTTACCTCCCCACCTTTTGAGTATATTGTCTCCAATGTTGATTTAATAATTACTAGTTACATCATTTATTGAAACATAACTATGATGATGATGATGATGGTTAACGTCCACTGGGACCAAACTTTGGTCTATCAGACCTAAAGAAACAAATTAATTAGTTTGTTTTAAAGTTGTATTCCTATGCTTAAAGAGCTTGGTGAGAAGCGTCCCGAGCTCACTATAATTTTGACAAGTTAAAACGCCAGGAAGGTCGGTATTGCAACAAAGATTGTGAAACTAAGATCTAATGTAGGTGTACACAGGACACTCTAAGAGGAAGTGGTTTTCGAAGTTCAATGTTCCTATTCTCACAGAGATGACAGATCATTTCCACCCATGGTGTTTTAGGAACTGTCCAACGACCTGTTTCACTATGGAGCTCATGAAAGTTCGTTCTTATCCTGGCTCTATTAATTTTTTTCTTTGAACTTGTTAATACAGAGAGATACTTTTGATCTTCTAGAGTATGGTTGATAAAATCCTTGTAATATCGTAATTTTCTTTTAGCCTCTAAATATTTCTCACAAATAATATGCTAATAAGGGGTGATAACTGAACCATTTTTTGGTGGCTACTACCATCTTGATTTTGTGATTTAGCTATTGGTGATGAAGTGTGGCTCGTCGACTATTCTAAGGTTTTCCTCACTGAAAAAAAAAATCTTATCCTCCCCTCCCTCGATGAGTCCATGAATATTGAGATCAGACTTACTCCATACATGATGTCTAGTCTTGTCTTTGTTAAATACATAAGGCTGCCAACCAACCTTTTCCACATCGTAGGATCTACAATTGATCCATCATCGTCCTTGCTCAATTTTAAAACTATTATTACTGGTGTTGGTTATGTCTTGCAATTTGACATATTAAATCTTTTTAAAACTGCACTTGCATATTTCAACTGTGATATAAATATACCACTTTCATAATGTTGGACTTCAATGCCTAGAAAAAAAATTCATAAACCCCCAAATCAATCATTTCAAATTCACTTTCCATGACTGCTTTAAAATATTCTATGCCAAAGTCACCAATAAATATTAAATCATCTACATACAGGAAGAAAATTAACATATTACCTTTCTCATCAACTTTGGTATACAAAGTTGGTTCACTTTCACTTATGTGAAATCCATTTTCAGTGATATAGGAATCAATCCGACTATACCAAGCTCTAGGAGCTTGCTTCAAACCATAGAGTGCCTTCTTTAGATTGTACACTTTATGCTCCTGACCAGGAACTTCTTAGCCTTGTGGTTGTTCCACATATACTTCCTCTTCTAGATAGCCATTAAAAAATGCTAACCTAAAATCCATTTGATAAATAGGCCATTTGTTTTGTGCAGCAGTGGCCAAGACTGTTATGACTGTATCCATACATGCAACACATGCAAAAGTTTCATTGAAGTCTATCCCATGCTTTTGTGTGAACCCTCTTGCGACCATTCTTTCTTTGCGCTTCTGCACATTCCCATCATCATCTTTCTTTGTCTTGTAAATCCATTTGACCCTGATTAAATATTTATCTTTTGGTACATCTACCAACTCCCATGTTTGATTCTTCTCAATGCATTCTCTTTCTTCATCCATGGCTTGTGGCCATAATTCTTCTTCGATAGCTTCCTCAAATGTTTGTGGATCATATATAGGAGAAAATAATGCAAAGAGAGAACGAAGTTGGTGTACCAGCTTCATATATTTCATGCAGACTTCTTTTCTTCTCTGGTACTGTCGATGTCGACCTCGAAAATATACTTGATGGAGTTTGTTTTCCTCTTGGTGTGCTTGTCAGTGTGGCTTGAGTTGAAAGTTGTGTTGATGTTCCTTGTGTTGAACCATGTCACAGTGTCATGGGATTTGATGGTACTACAAAGGATTGACTTACATGTGGTGTTTGAACCACTTCCTCTATCATGTAATCATTGTCAACATTTAACACAATCTTGACATTTATCTCGACAGTTCCATCCCATGATTCATTCTCGACAAATTGAACCTCTCAACTGATGATCACTTTCCTTGCAACAAGATCATACAACTTGTATGCTTTTGTGTCTTCAGAGTAACCAACAAAAATACATTTGTGTCCCTTCTTGTCTAGCTTCTTTCTCAGCTCATCTGGAATGTGAGCATATGCAACACAACCAAAATTTTTTAAGTGAGAAACACTGTGATTCATACATGTCCATGTTTCTTGAGGAACTTTGTTCTTCACACTCTTTGTCGGACATCGGTTCATGATATATACAGGAGTTGAGATTGCTTCAACCCAATATTGATTTGACAAATGCTTGGTTGCCATCATGATACACGCCATCTCCATAATGGTTATGTTATTTCTTTCATAAACATTGTTTTGCTGAGGTGTATACCATGTAGTGAACTTTTTTTTATGCCATGGGTCTTGCAAAAATTTATAAATCCATTCAAAACATATTCACCTCCTTTGTCAGTCCTTAATATTTTGATATGGTGTCCACTCTGGTTCTCCACGAGTGCCTTGAACTACTGAAAACAACTAAATTTATCAGATTTATGTTTCATAAAATATACCCATGTTTTTCTTGATTGTTCATCAATACAAGTAAGAAAATAATTGCTTCCACCAATGGATGATTTCTACATTGGACCACAAATATCAAAGTGCACAATTTCAAGTGGTGTACGAGCTCTATATGACTTTCCAACTGGAAAAGTATCTCTATGTTTCTTTCCAAAAGTGTATCCTTAACAAACTCTCTCTGGTCTGTGGTCACCATATTCTTTGTGTGGAGTAGCTTCATCACACCAAAATTCAGATGTCCAACCTAAAATGCCACAGTTAAGATTCATCCTGAACTTTTGGTTGAAACACTGCTTGAAATTCAGTGCTGCCATTTTCTTTCTTGTCGAAGTGCTCGGCTGCTTCTTTACTTTCTACTTTGAATGTAGCCCCTGTATTTTTCTTTCCTTTCATTTCTAGAATTATCCTCAATGGAAACAAGCGATTGCTTGTCATTGGCACTTTTTCTATCAGCTGGTTGCTTGGACACTTGTCTTTAATCACACAATGATTATCTTTTATATAGAATCTGTAAAACTTTTGTATCAGTTGTCCAATGCTCAAAAAATTTTGTTTCAGACATTCGACATGATAGATATCATGAATAAACTTACTCTCCCCATGTTTGGTTAGAATACCAACAATACCTTTTCCCAAATCAGTAACTTGGACATTGTTTCCAAGTGTAACATCAGTTTGAACTGAAATATCTAGACTGGAAAAAAAATTTAAATTACTAGTCATATGATTGATGCATCCTGAATCTAAGTAGCATATTGTTACAGAGAGAAATTCCTATGGCTTGGGGTACCACAACAGACAGCTAGACTCCAGAAATCAATCTTTCCCAATATACAATAGAAATAAAAACATCTAACACTAAAGGATCGAACCTCGTAACTTATTCCGGACAGTTGAAGTAGATCCCCGTTGAGCTTTCCAATCTTCAGCTTGAATTGTTATAGCACGTCCTCAACAACAAGTAAACAATACAAGCATACTATATTTCATGGTGTTAGATCTATTCTAGCATATATAATCAATAATGTATAAGCATTTGACATATTCCAATGGATACAATATTCATTCAAATACACATCACTAGACAGGAAAAGATATTTCTATTAATATGAATCAGAGATTACAAGTGACAACCTCTGACGGCACGTCTGCGAACCGGAGAAACTGAATCCCCTACTTGGGCCTCCACCACCTCAATCCTCCATCACTTCGATAACAAGCTTACTAGCAAAAGGAAAGCTTGGGAAGAACACAACAGTGCTCCAAGGGACAAAGGGATGCAGACTCAAGCATAAGTTCTGGAAACAATGGACTATAGTTTCGTTACTCTCAATTCTCTCTTATGCTTTCAATGTATTAATGGGTTCCCTATATAGCTTTTCAAATGGATACTGGAAGGTCAAATCCGTGCGATCTCAAGGCATATGGAAGGCTAGGAGTCATATGAGTCGGATCCAAGTCAAGGAACGCTCCAAAGGATTTTGGATTATGCACACATCCCGATGTACGTGACTATAGAGGGAATATCCATGTATGTACACGGTTATCGGGGAAAAGGCCGCGTATACCATTTTTCTAATGTTTTTAGGGATGGTCAATGATACATCAAAAGACAAAAAGTGGTCCATAGGGGCTAATGAGTCTGCAGCGGGACAGGGGAAGGCCATACAATGTGTGATTCACCTAGTGTGGTGAAATCTGCTATAAAAGATGCCCCCTAATGTATGAGATCAGAGGGGTTATACGATGGCCTAATTACATTATAAGTCCATCCCAGAAGTGAAGTGATGAAGGTACCCAAATGGAAGACCAGCCACCCAATCAGCATAATACCATAATACAACTCTGCATATAACTGTAAATACATCTAGCAGTCCCGGATACATAAGAGTACAATGGCCATGAATAGGCATGAAATATGGTAACACATATGTGGTCATCGCCATGTACAATATACATAGATCAGAATCTCCATGATGAAGATATACAAAGGACCAAGATCTCCACAAAGGTTGAAGATATATAACAGATCAAGATCTCCATAGTGGCTGGAAATGTTTGACATATACTGGAACAAGTCACGAGAGCTGAAATCTCATGAACACTGGCACAATCAAGGAGGTAGCATATAGTGGATGCCACCAGTCTGGAAGGTCTTCTACACAAACCACTACGAGTACATGTCCTACTATGCGAATAGAGGTGTCGAGGTCGAACATAGTAGTCCATCGTCTGATTACCGATCATTGATGTATACCGTTAACAGACGCGAGATCACCCACCAATAATGAAAATGGGAATCAAGGTACTAGAGTGCAAACTAACAAGTGTGAATGAATGTGTTGAGGTCGAACACTTGAGAGAATACATCTATCAGGGGACATTGATGTATTCCCAAAAACGTTGATGGCAAGAGAACCTGCCACTAATGACTGCAAGTCTCAAGGCACTCAAAATGACTCTAGACTCCAATCCCAGAATAAATGATCTGAAGTCGATGGGATGAAATCCGCTAGAAGGAGGGCATTAGGGCATCCCCCATCATCCAACATGAGGTACTCAGGAAGGTTGTATAATATGGAAGAACTCAATCATAAGGTGCATGAACCAGTAACTGTACCGGGAATGGATGACATGCAAAGTCAAGATAACTGAGGAATGGCCAACTCAGGTTTCAACTTCCTTCGAACAAGAGAATAACGGCGTATGGTGACTGAATGAAGGTAGCATAGACTCGATATACAAAATGGGACATCTCTATGACGCAGGAGGCATCAATAGAGGATCCATAGGGACTGGAAGCTTAACCAGTCGGTGGAGATAAAACTCAGATAAATGAGTACAGCTCCTAAAGTCAAAATATAACCCAACCAATGGATGTGATATACAGTGCTCTGTTCGAAGGAGACACGACTCGACAGCTGCCAAAGATAATATCTTTTCTTGTCCGGATTTTTGGTTTTTTTATTTTTTTTGGTCTTTTTTAGTTATTTGAAAAGCTTGAAAAAAGAATAAACTAGCTTTATAGTTACAAACTAGGAGGAGACGAGTGTCATGAAGGCAAACAAACTAGTTCCAAGCAGTGGAACATACCTATGGTCAATGCAAGGATACATGTGTAGGATATTGACACTCGGGGGAAAATCCCCCCCCAGACTCCCTTATATCAAGTTGTGGATGCATTATCATGAGCTTTGCCTGTCTTATTGAGCTTTATGCCGGCTCCCCTGACATTGCATTTCAGCCATATAGCCTGAGCTTGTCTCATGTCTAGCCATGCAGAGCCTTTCTTTATATCTTTCGTAGCTTGATTCCCTTTTTACCGGGAGTCTGCAGTGGGACAGGGGAAGGCAATACAATGTGTGATTCACCTAGTGTGGTGAAATCCGCTATAACACATATTCCACGTGGACTTTGTTGGATAGTGTTGCATTCAATTGGAGATACAAATTCCATTAATATTTCACTTGACTGAGTTCTAGTGTTGGTCAACTGATTTGGGATTTGCCTTCCTTGGTCATATTGTTTCTTCCTTCATTCATATGCATAATGACCAAATTTCTTACAATAATGACATTGAATTTTTTATTTATCAAACCTCTGACCACTTGGCTGACTTGGATTCTAATTCTCTTAGGCTACCAGTGACATTTGCAGGACTTTTGTCATGTCCTCCTCTGGAACAACTTATTTCTCTACCTATGTGTTTGTTTCTCCCCCTTCCTCTACCATAGATTATAGATGACTGTGCTACGAGTGTACCTTCCAATGATGTATTTGTTCCGTGTTCATGATTAATGAGTGAAGCTTGCAACTCATCAATGGTAAACACTGGCATGTCTTTGTTTTCTTCCAAGGTCACAACCAAGGCTTCAAATCTTGAAGGAAGAATTTTTGGGAATTTTTTCAACAACCCTTTGGTCAGCTATAGTTTCTCCATGAGATTTCAATTGATTAATCATACCAACAACTCTGGTGTAGAATGAGTCTATTGACTCTGTATCTTTCATAGCCAGAGATTCAAAATATCTTCTAAGAATTTGTAACATAGAAGTCTTTACCTTGCCAAAACCTTGATAGGAAGTTTCCAATGTGCCCCATGTCTGCTTAGAGGTAGTTGCTGCTACTATTCTTGGGACTATGATTTCATGCATGGCTTGATGTATGTAGAAAAATATTTTCCATCTTTCTTCCTATGTTCCCTCAGTGTATCTTTCTAATCTTAAGTGAGATTGTTATATGCCATCTGATCTACTGGTTTTGCATAACCATTCTAGACAATTTCCCAAACATCTTGACCTATGAACAAAACCTTCATTGTTAAAGACCAATATTCATAATTCTTCCCTGCAAAAATTGGATTTTGCAAACTGGACATATTTGAACTAGAAGTGGAAGCCATTTTTAATTTTTAAGCTTTCTTAGAAAATTAAATTTTCACTTTTTAAGACAAGGTTTCTTTCCTAAACCCGCTTTGATACCAGTTAGCAAAAATTGAGTTGGATAAATTGAGTTACTGCTCAGCTATAAAATTAATTTCACATCGACTTCGAATTCTTCTTTTACTTGTCGGGTAAAACTTGTCTAGATCTGACTAGACAAGTCTACCAAAATATTTCGACAATTTTTTTAAAAACGAAATTTGGTCGGACTCTTCGACCCGACTCTTTTTATCTTGACAAGTTCTTACTTGTCGGTTGTACCAACTTACTTGAATTCGACAAATTTACTTCAACAGACTTGCTCGATAGATTTACTTTGACCGTTTTACTTCGACTGATTTACTAGATAGGTTTACTTGGATAGATTTACTCTCGACGGGTTTACTTCGACTTAACCACTTTTAGTCAAATTTCATAAATGATGTTCCTTAGTCTAAAAACTTAAGAAATCAATAATATTTTTCACCGACCGATAACATAAAGTGAAACTCGACACAACAAAAAATTCAACAAAATTACAAAATCATATAACCAAACATTAAGAAGACTTGTGTCGACCACTCTGTCGTAAAACCTAGAAATTTTACTGGGTGGAATGTTTGTGGATTCTTTGATCTTTCACTCAAACTATAAATGTAAACAACATTTACACAATTAATTCTTGGAGAGAATGTGCAGCTAAATAAACATATATTCAACCATAAACTATTTGATTTATATAACTTGTCGGGACATAACATAGAAATAGATGTCGTAAATGCAAACTTGGAAATTTACAGAGATATTTCACGTTTCACTAAGCTTTGGCTCTCGACATTTTCAAACGAACAGAATCTTGAGATTCAACACTACACTCTTCACTCTCTGCTTAGAATTTTCTCAGAGTTCTCTCTTCTATGTCTAATTTAATTTACAATCTTCTTCTTTGATTTATAGGAAAACTAGAATTTGCTTCTTTGTGAATCTAGTGACTCAACATTAAATACTGTAATAACTATCTACCGAAAAACTTAGCTTCATAAATTTAATTCGACAGGTTTATATTACATAATCATGGACTCTTCAATCTTGTTAGTCTGTCTGACAGAGACTGAACTGATACAAAATTTGGCAAAGTCAGTTGAGATCTGGTATGGATCTATGATTAATTAATATTTCCAACACTGGCTTGGAAAATCAACAATAGGAGAAATCAGGCCGATGATATTTCAACTATTAGTAATATTTCCAGTATTTACATAGACATGAAAATTGATAACAAAAAGTTGCACTGGAATCAAATGACATGCTCTTAAACTATGAAATACAAATACATCAAATACATCGAATAGATGGAATTTAAATGAAATGAGGCGTATATATTACAAAATGAGACATAGATCTTTATTAGCAAAAATGCAAGGTAGTAAATCTACAGTGGGTGTGCTTATTTATTAGAAAAACTAAGAAAAACTGTTGTGTTTAATGAAGAAAATAAAAAATAGAAACATATAGAAGTTTATGAATTGCTTCATGATAGAATAGAAAAGAGATAGAAGAGATATTTACTTTAACCTTAACATATTTCCATTCACAACAATCTCTTTAATGTTTTCTTCGCAAAGAAATTGAATTAGCGTCTGAAGAATCTGTTCACAAATCCCATTATGAAATTAAACATAAGAGGTCTTTTTTTTATATAGATATTAATTTAATTTTTTCTTTAATAAACTAGAAAAGGCCAGTTAACAAATGATAAAAATCCATTATCCTTCCTCATGGCATTCTTTTATTAACTTCATTAGGCCTCCTAAGGTCGAATTTCCCTCCATGAGCTTCCCGCAACTCATCTTAGTGGTTTAGTAACTCCTATGACATTTTTCCTTCTTCTTCATGCTCCAATTCTTTCCCCAATTTGAACGGCTCCCTATAAATCCCTAATATTCCCACTTAGTGGATATTTTTATGCCTTCCATGTCATATTTTTCTATGTATGAAATCAGGTATGAATTTGTCATATTTGTCATAGAATCTTTAATCATTGGTTGTCATAGAGTGCATCGAATCTCCTTCTAAGTGGAACACAATGTCTTCTTTGTCTCTTCCTCTTCCATGGGAGTTACTCTACTTTACTAATTAGAATTCCTTAGCTCATGATATGTTATTTGACACCACATCACCCTACAATAATGTTACACTCCCCATGGATTTGAATTTCGATGAATATTATACCAAGTGTCTGGGGAATCTAGTCACCCAAAGGCTTTGCAAGATTCCAAGTGTCTTCATGAACTAATCCCCATTAATTTTCTCATCATTTATTATTTATGTGACCCATTAATGTTGATGTATTTGTAACTTCATAATGTATTCACTTGTATATTTCTTATTGTATTTCATTATACCCCGACATAGATGTTTGTTCCTCCTACTGAGAGATTCATTAATATAATAAAGTCATGTAAAGTCATTGAGGTTAACCCTCCTTTGTAAGTCGGGGAGATATCCCCCATAGTTGAGGGGTGTTAGGATTATTAGACTCGCCTAGTGAGGTTGGCCTTGTAAGAGTAAAAGTCAAGTGGAAAACAAGTATAAATAGAGAGTGAGACTCTCTATTTGGTACACACACACTCACTCAGTTGTAGCGCATGAGTGAGAGAAGAGGAGCTCTCACAAGTGAGAGAGAGAACAACTGTCGGAGATCATCTTTGTGTTTTTTGGTTTTACTTTTTCTATTGGTGCTCATTCTATCTACGAGGAAGTTGCAGAGTTTTCTCCTTTATGGTTTCCCCGAGGAAAAATCTTTGTGTCTCTTGTCTCTTGTGATTATTGCTATGCATGTTATTCTCTGAGGAAAGATCCTAGATCATATTGTTTAAATGATAAAAATATAACATGGTATCAGAGCTAACCTGAGAAGAAGACACTATGTAGCTGCAAAATCTAGGGCTTCTTATTTTTTTGGGTCTCCCTCTATAGATCATCAGCAAAAAGAGGCTAGGCTAACTCTCCATTGAAGGGCACATCTTTCTGTCGAAGCAGAATCTAATTCTGAGCATTTTCAGTTTTTGACCTACCACTACATAGGATTTCTCTCCTCCTCAAAATCAAAAGTTAGAGACCACAATAAAAAAATTTGGTTGGGTAAAACTCCAGGAACGTCTAACCCTATTTTGACTCTAGACCAAAAAACCCTAAAAGACTAAAACTAGTCATTTTGGTGCATTCAGTATATATCGATATTGGAGAAGTATAAGAAGCCGAAACGTTTACAGACCGAATATAAATAGTTGATGTACCCTATGTAAATGTTTCAGGCTTAGGTTCGCTATATTCTTGGAGATATGAATTCCCCAAATCAGGGTTCCAGCCTCTCCCAAGATTCATCCCTAACTAAACACTATGGGAAAATTGCTATATCTTGGGATAAGAAGGTCCAAATGAAATTTTGGAAGATGT
>LPNX010319064.1:39314-51988 GCA_001517045.1 Pseudotsuga menziesii | reverse complement strand
CCTATAGGGCTTCCATTATAGATATCACATAGATATATGATCCCTATAGGGCTTCCATTAGTGGTATTAGAGCCATTATAAAACTTGTGGCTTGTGTTATTTCCCAAAACTCTGCCATATTCTATCTTGCATACCTGCTACAGCTCAATCTTAGCGGGTGTACTTGCTCCTCAATCTGCCACCAAAGACCCCGTTTCTGTATGCTCAGACTTATAGATCTGTGTACCTGGGCATTCATAGTTATTCTCCTCTCTCTGCGTGGTATCCTCTCTGCACAATCCTGCTAGAATGGTAATTACCCTATTGTATCTCTCATATCTAGTCCACTCTCCATTTGAAGATTGCAAAGATTTGAAGATTGTGAAGGTTGCCTCGCTCCATTTAGTATTTGTTGTGTGTGGATGCACCTCCTCCAATAACAAGTTTTGAATGGTTTGGGACTCGAACCCTAGTTGCCTAAGTGTGTTGAATGTGTCTGCTCGCGGTTTAAGATATAGGTACTGGCCGCGGATAGTCACAGCCCTCTCCAACAACTACTGTTGCTTATTTTGCTCTTTACATTATTCATCGGCTTGTATCTTGTCATTGTTGGACCATAGAAGAGAGATCACAAGATTAAATTTACGACATGAAGATGTATGACTTGGAGCTCTAAGTTGGTGAACCCAACGTGAACTCCAATGTCTTTCTAGCTGCACTCATTTTCTCGTGGTGCATATGAGATAATGTGAAATACGTGTTAAGGGTGATGAGTTCCAATTCTTCTGCGGGAGGAATATTGTAATTGATGTCGATAGAAGCATGTGAAGAATTTTGGACTCTCGACAAAATTCCAGACTCAAGAAATATGTGTGCAACCCGAAGTGGAACAATTTTCCTTCTTGCAATTCGAACTATGGCGACATGTGAATTGCAATAGCTTCTTGAGAGGAGGAAAGGAAGCTGCCACGTTGGAACGTCGGCGCATAGCATCCAGCCATTTGTGGATGCAATCATAATGCTCTGGACCAGGAAAGTTTCGTCTGCCAATTTCTTCAAACACGCTTAGCCAGGATTCATAGCGACCAATTTCTTCAAACACGCTTAGCCACGCGACCTAGGGATTCATAGCGACCTAGGGATTCATAGGGATGACTG
The DNA here is from genome assembly GCA_001517045.1 of Pseudotsuga menziesii. NCBI lineage: Eukaryota > Viridiplantae > Streptophyta > Pinopsida > Pinales > Pinaceae > Pseudotsuga > Pseudotsuga menziesii. Next base: position 50,851 of record LPNX010319064.1, on the reverse strand, counting down.
TGTATTATTGTTTTGTTGGAGTTAGAAATATCGTTGAAGATATCATTGTGTTGATCTATGACTTTGTTGCATCTCCTCCAATGACCACGAAATGAGCCCTATGTTGGACATGGAGCTGCAAAGTTGCGAAACCTAAACCCTAACATGTGAGATTAGAGCTTCGTGGAGACCGAGTTTGAAGAGTGCAGCGATACATCTACACTCACCGGAACTGCGATTTAAAGTCTGGGATCTCTCAATTGGGTAAGTTATCTATACTGTAGCATCCAACAGTTTGTAGATACTACATGTTGATCATGTGCGTCATTGGTTGCTGCATACTAATGGAAATGGAGGAACAACAGAAAAGAATTGTAACCAAAAACACTATTCTGGAGCCTTACTTCGGAACTTGTTACAATATAAACAAGAGCCACGAGGTGGTAATGTCCCCGAAGCTGCTTATAGGTGTTGATATAAGATGAAATGATAAGAAGTTATTAGTAAAGAAAAGAATGATTTGGATCAGCCTATTAAATAGATAATACCTATTCTTTTGCATGGATGTTTTTCTTCTAGTTTTTCTTTTTTATAGCTTTTGTGTTAGAAAAATACCTTTTAGTAAAGTTGGAGACATTAATCAATGTAACACACAAAAAAAACTATCAAATACTTCAAATTCACCTAAATGCTTTGGCTAATTCACCTAAGTCCTTAAGCCAAAGAAGATTATTTAAATGTTTTGCAATCTCTAAGTTTAAGGACCTAAATGTTAAGCCCAACAAAAAAAAAAAATTGAATGCCATGCAATCTCTAAGTTTAAGGACTTAAAAATATATGATAAATGTTAAGCCAAAGAAGACAATTTAAATGCCGTGCAATCTCTAAGTTTAAGGATTCAACATATAAATACCATGCAATCTTTATGTTTAACAAATTTGTCTGGTTGTTAGTTATGCATGAGTTATGTGTAGATGATCATGTCTCGAATACACATAAATCTTATGTGCACGGATAAAGTGTGTAATCCATACATCATTGCTAACACTAACTTTTGTGACTTATTATGAATTTATTATTTAAAATATAAATATATGAATGGATTAAGCGTGTCTAATTCATATAAATATTGCTAACAATAAATTTTGTAATTTAATGAGTGAATTATTATGAATTTATTAAATTTAAAATATAAATGTTTTAACTTTGAGATAAATGTAAATTTATCAAAAGTATAAACAATAAAAAAAAATTGTCAATTTAAAAACCACTTTATTCTAAATTAATAATAAAATGTCATTCTAACATAATAATAAAAAGAAAACAAAATTAAGCAAACCCACATGTCATTCTAAAATAATAATAAAACAAACAAATCAAGACATTTCCTAGGTTACATAGGCTTCCCATTTTCAACTCCACCTTAGTAAAGTTAAAAGAAATATTTATGATGAGCAAGCTGGAATAAATTGACAACCATATTGATTTTTAATAATAAAAGAAACATTAAACAATACACTAACTCGCAAGGATTGTGAGAAAATTGTAAGTTTTTTCTAATATCAATAACTAAAAAAAAATTCATAAAATAACAGTTATTAGAGATCAAAACCACCTTGATATCAAAACAAAGAATTTGTTCTATTAAATATAGGCACCCAAATTAGTTTTGCTTCTTTCCACCAGTGAATATGGAGATAGCCAATATGGAAGATATGTGTAGACCCTCCTACATGGCTCGTGCTACAAGCTTGATTAAATAGCAACCTAGAGGGAGCCATCCAAGCACTGCTACAGGGGTAAAATGGAGTAAATTTCTGCTATGGCTTTCATAGGCCAATCCGAACAAAGACGCAAAAACATCCAAATCCATCCAATAAAAATATTTTTGTATAGGTATCGTAAATCAGAACTGGTGACTCGCTTTTCTGTATACAATGGAGCAAATTGATTATAGCATTTGCACGAATTAAGAATGGGGAGACCATTTGGGATCTACACTTTCGAAAAACCATTGCTGGCATTGACCTATACAGAGAGCTAAACAGAGAGCCCATTTAAATATGGGGCCTATTTTGTTTGAGAAAAATTTAAAGCTCATAGGTTCCTCTCTTTCATCGATCTTGCCATGCATGCCTTAAAGTTCAAATAAATAAATAAATATTGATTTTACAGGACCATTGGTCCTTTTGATTTAAGGCGTATTTGGCTTTAGATAATTTTAAATTTACAAGACCATTTCTCTTTTTGACTTGGGGCTTATTTGGCTTTAGATAATTTTAAAGCTCAAAAGGGACCTCCCTCCCTCTTTCAACGAGCTAGCTGGTAATTTTAAGTTTACAAGACCATTTCTCCTTTTGACTTGCGGCATATTTGATTTTAGATCATTTAAAGCGGAAAAGGAAACCCTCATCTCTCTCGTCGAGCTTGCCTCGCTTAAGTTCGAATAATTTTTAAATTTACAAGACCATTAGCCCTTTTAACTTCTGGTTTAAAAGATATTTTTAGTGTAGCAATGATGGTGGTTAGTGTTAGCTTTTATAGTTTACTTCAGAAGAGGACTGGTTATAGATTTAGTAGGTCAATAGTGATTATTTGAAGTTTTAGTATAATTTACTTCAGAAGAGGATTGGTTATAGATTTGATAGATCAATAGTGATTATTTGAAGTTTTATTTGGTGCAAAAAAATGTAAAGTCATTTTGATTCATAACTTAATGAAATATCAAGAAATGGTTTATAATGTGAACGGTACAATGATAATCATTTCTTTAAACACTTTTTGATAGTTGCTAAAAGATTAGATGACTTTGTCCTTTCCCATTTTTATAAATAAATTTGAAGATTTAATAAAAAAACCAAATCATAACATTTCATGATATCATTCATTATTTTAAAATTTATCCATAATTTAAGTCCGGTAAAACCTAATTATCTCTGCAACTCAAACCATGTAAAAATAAAAAAACGACGCTCTTTATCTTCATAACTGGAGTCTTTCCAAATTGTAATAGATGAGTATATTAACTTATACCAACTGTAAAGCTGGTTCCACATCATTTCCTATAATTGTACTGTATAACAACGTCTTTGACTGGCTAAGATAACAATCTACTTATAAAAATCTAACAAGTTCAATACTAGATTTTATACACCTCACATCCAAATAAAAAGCAATAAGGTAAGATGCATAATACCGCCAAAAGGAACCGCTGTTTGTTACTCATTTGTAGGTGTTTTTTAGATAGATAATCACTGAAGAAAAAATGGAGGAAAGTCTAGCTGATCGTGCAACTTGAATTTGTTTAGTGTACTCCATTAATGCAAAAACAAACCTAGATAATTAAAGATGTAAAAAATAAAGCATTCATAACAACCAGAGAGACAAAAAGGTGTGCAAATATCGTTCAAAAATCATTAGAGATACAATCCTCAAGGATCAAGAAAATGAACGGGTCAAAATTTCCTAGTTAAAACTACCAGACAGCAACGAAAACATTCATCGCCATCAACATGCTAACTTCTAAAACCTAATTAAAAAAATACACGCCGAGAAGACCGTACAACTGTCAGAGGGGTCCTAAAACTCGCTACTGTTAGTATTAGCATCAATATGGATCAGGATTTTTATACAATTCTCATCCTTTCTTGTATAGAATCCTCAAACTATGCCCTAGTAAACTCTTCCTAATCTGAATATCAGGTATGCAGTACTGATTTCTAAGCCAACGCCCCAATAGATCAAACTTTCCTTATAAATAGTTGATGAGACCAAACTATGACAAGATCCAAGAATCTATGTAAATTTGGATAAAACCATGCTCTCCAAATAATCAAAAATTCTAAAAGTAAGCAAAATCCATGTCTTCCGCAACAAGAACTTCTGGATGAATCTTTTATTGGTCTGCTAATTGTGCTCCTTGCTTGGCACATCTGCAAGGATCAGAAAGTCGATTCAAGCTATAAAGTTTTAGGCCTCGAGTTATTCCGGGAGCTCCACCTTCGAGTGAAGACACATCAAATACATGTCTGCATCCCAAAGTTCTAAAAATCAATGACCTAAATTTTTTTTATTAAAAAATAATAAGGATTCTCACATAGATGCTAGGGTTAAGCAAATATCTGAGAAATACCATTCTCCAGAAGATGGTCACTTACATATTATTTGATGCTTTTCCATCCGGCGTCATACCACCATACACTGTTACTTTTTGATCCATTAATGATGCAGAATGACCGGGTAAAAGCTCAACGTCCTCCAAAGCTATGTTTGTTTTGCATGCCAAAGGATGGCCCACACTTGGTAAAACCTTATAGGCCACCATTCTTAAGAAGTAAAACACAAAAATTACAAGGAAAATAAAACAGGTACTTACGGGACTTGGAGTGGCCATTTGCTGTTGCTAATGGTAAAAACCCCTCATTCATGCCAAGAATGTCTTTCATAGGAGAAAGCATGTATTTAAAAAAATTTGCTTCCTTTCATATCTAAATATCAAACCAGAGTCTCTAATGCAAACAAAGCCTAAAGAACTGATCATACTTACTCCACTCTATGAAGTAGCGTTGTCGTAGCTAGAGCCAGCCGAGGCGAATGTGACTCCGATGATTAAATCGTCCGACGTCAGTTCTGCGTCCGTTCTGATTACCCAAGGCCGAAGCTGCAGTTCAAAATATACAGAAATGAGACTCAGAAAAATTATTCAATCCTTGGAATGTATATAGAAATATAAATGTTGAGTATTTGGAGCTTATACCCAAGAAATCTAAAGTAAGGTTTCAATTAGGGAAGCTTCCAGTAGGTATCCCACCAGGAAATTCTCCACCGTAAGGCGGGAAGTTGCACTTTGCCGGTGTATCGATGTTATTGTTGTTTCCAGCGTCAAGAGTAGGGTCTCCTAACACAATTAATGCAGGAAATTGAGGTGTGCCTTGACCTTGAACCACCTCTGAACTTGATATTAAGCAAAAACACACTGAGATGAGAGCAGTCGTGACGAATTCAAGCTTCCAGGAGGCCTCCATTGATGGGAACTTTGATGCTCGGCTTCCATTTATGGTGAATTTTGCAGCTCTGGATTCTATGTTTGCCTATTTAAAATAATAGTTGGATAGTTGTGCTTCAAAGATCAATGTATAGTGTATAAGCAGTTGAATGGTTCAGTGATTTATTAACGGTACGATGAATTCAAATGACAGTTCAATAAATGCCATTAATAAAAATCCAAGAGGTGGACAGTGGACTATTGTAAAAGCTGCTTTGATTTAAGAGGTGAGGATAAGGGAATCTTATCCTCCACGTTCTGCTCTTCATCTCTTGTCCCATGAATTGAATTCAGTTCATTGCAATAAACACCAAATTAAATTAGGGTCGACACGTTACACATCATCCCACTCACTCCGAAAAAACCAAGTTAAATGTTGCTGATGTGAGCCCGCCGCCTACGCTTGAAGCGGATTCCCGAGATTGTGACGTCACCTGCTTCTGGCCCATAGCCAAATGACAAAAACAACAATTTAAAAAAATAATATAAATAAAAACATTGTAAATACAAATGTATGTTTTAAAAATAAAAATAAAAAAACCAATGCACCTAACCCAAATATATATGTCCCCAACAAACACAATTTTGTATAGCAGTTCGATGGTAGTTCCATGGCCTTCACGAGGCTTCTAGACTTTTTAGATAATTCAATTGCTTTCCAGCTGTCACTAGTTTCGGGTTCTTCAGTTACCTACCACATTAATGCTTACAGCCACTTCATTTAGTGCTTTTTCTAAGTAGTTGTTGGAGTTATCTTCCAACACTTCTCTTAATTTCAGCAATTACATACATTCAAAAATATTTGATTTTACTTTATGTTGTGTTGTTCCAGTTTTTTGTGGGCTTACTTTATGCATTCTTCTTTGGACTTCCAAAGAATCGAATACATCTAGTCCAACCCACTACTCCCCTCACATGGTAGATTTCAGATCTTCAAACTTATCTTTGTTTATGATAAATTCACAAAGTGTTGCTGCACTACAACTATGCCTTTAAAAGAGGGGATTACATCAACCTTGAGGAGAACAGGCATGTGGTTAAGGCTTTTGGACCCAAAAACACTAAAGTGTCTGGTACAACCAATCGTGCACCTCCAATTGCATTCTCAATTTCCCATAAACTCATTAGTGTAATTTTTAAAATAAACTTTTGACTTCTTCATTACAGATTCAACTCACTGGACACTTGCATTTTAAGCATCATTGTCAAAAGGAAACACAACAAAAGACAAAAAGTTAAACAAAAATGAGTAGGCATGTTCTTGGCTGCTCCTCAATATCATTCTCCTCTTGGGGGTTCCTTCATTAGCACTGGATAGCACTAGATCCCTATTTGCGGGGGCCTCTTCTAAAACATGCACGATTGGGTATTTTCACGTTTTTGTTCACAGGTAGGATACAGTTCCGACGTGGGTTTTATTTTTCACTTAGAATGCCAACAGTCTAATTTACAAGAGGGTATATTATTCCAATAGCAACACTCAACAGTTTAGAAGCGACAACTCCTAGTCTACATGAAACCCTAACAAAATTCTCAACTCACCTCTGATCTCGAATAGACTATCAACGTCTCTCTTCAACTCACAATGTCCTGCTTACAACCTCTAGTTCACGGTTTCACAACAACGACAGCACCATAGTTTGCCCTCACATCCTCTACATATGTGAATTTTCCTTTTTACAAATCTGCAGATCCTTCTCTAGCATAGTGGCTTCTTTTGTGTGAAACTATAGTGGTGGCCTTTTCTTGGGCAACGCCTAAACAACCTGGCCTCCAACTTCTATCATGGGTTGCGTCCCTTTCTATTCTCTAATATTTGCATGGCCTTTAATCAACAAGAACACACACTTAACTAGTGGACCCTAACTCCAATAGTTGCTCCTTCCATTCACGCCTGCAATAGATCACTCAATGCTCTCAAACCAAAACATTTGGCAGGAAGACAAAGCTTGGCAGCTCTATGTTACTCAACCACAGGCTAAACAGAGTTAAGACTCTCAAGTTACTAACCAAACTCTCTTAACAAACACATGAGAGAAGGCTTTCTTTATGGTTATCCCTAAGTCTTCAGATCACGAAGCTATATGGGCACACAAATCTACACAAGCGTTGCGATAAGATAAGCTTAGTTGTGGGCTAGACAGATTTTAAGGACTTGGCAGTCAAAATAGAAAAACAATAGGAGGACTCTAGGATGACCACTGCCAGGCACACAAACCAACACACCAAACATGGTAGACTGCTCACAAAACATAAAACATTACTTATACTCCTACCTCCTAAGCTATGTAGGATCACACACTCAACCTTTCATTTTCCTAGGAACTCCCATGAGGGTGTTATTCCCAACCACCACCACGGATACCATGATGGAAATGGAGGAGCAACAGAAAAACATTGAAACCAAAAACACTATTCTATTATGGCCCTTAGCTCAGAACTTATCACAATACAAACAACATACAAACACAAGTTTTTATAGTTGTTCGATAACGGTTCCATGGCCTTCAGGGGGCTTCTAGACATTCTAGATAATTCAAGTGCTTTCCAATTGTCACTAGTTTTGGGTCCTTTAGTTACCTACCACATTAATGCCCACAACTACTACATTTAGTGCTTTTGTTGAGTAGTTGTTCGAATTATCTTCCAACACATACTATAATACCCTAGTTGTTAAGTCTGAGACTTATGGTCCTTCATGAGACTTATGCTCTTTTGCATTATGGACTTATGATATTTTATATATCTTTGGACTTATTCTCCTTTGCATGATTAATGTGATTAAGAATTTATGATTCTTGTTTGATAATGTGACTTTGGACTTTACCATTATTATTAATGTTATTGTTATTACTCACATCATTGCTATCTTTGAAAGTTGTTACTATTTATTAAATAAACAACTTGCGTAGCAAAGGCAACTAAAAGAGTATGGGGGTCATGGATTCCACAAAGTGAGGGGGAATGGGGAAATATCTAGCACCTTATAACTAGTTGTTGGCTTAAGTTTGTCCATCCCACTTCATATTTGCACCTTTGTGATGTTAATAATGTTGCTCACTCAAACCTTGTACAACAGACCCTATTCTCGATACTTATGGACTATGGAGTTAATATTGCATATTTTGCACACCTTAGTGGGACCCTCTTTCCTAGGGAACCCTCCTTGGGAATATATTCCCTTACATTTATTTGTTTTTTATCTCTAAGAGTCATTTTCCTAGCTTTCAGGGGTTCTAAGTTATTTTCTAGTTTCCACTCTTACACTATGTATTGATGATCCTATTTTTGTGCTTCTGTGATATTTATGACCCTATTTGATGTCTTTTGTCACCTATATCTCCCTCCTTGATGTTTTGTGTTAGATTTTTATTATTTAGTCAATATGATATTAGGATCTTATTTGTGAGAATAACATGCACAACAACAATCACAAGAGACAAGAGACACAAAGAGTTTTCCTCGGGGAAACCATAAAGGAGAAAACCTCGCAACTTCCTCAAAGATAATGAGCACCAATGGAAAAAGTAAAACCCAAAGACAGAAAGATGATCTCGGACAGTTGTTCTCTCTCTCACTTGTGCGAGTTCCTCTTCTCTCACTCATGCGTTGTAGTTGAGTGAGTGAGTGTTTCAAATAGAGAGTCTCATTCTCTATTTATACTAGTTTTCCACTTGATAATTACTCACCAGGGCCGACTTCTTTAGGAGAGTCTAATAACCCTAGAACCCCTCAAATATGGGGACTATTGCCCCGACTTACAACGGAGGGTTAACCTCTATGACTTTACATGACTTTATTATATTAATGATTCTCCTGATAGGAACATCGGGGTACAATGAAATACAATATAAGATATACAAGTGAATACATTCTGAAGTTACAAATACATCAACACTCCCTCTTAACTAGGAAGGTATTCTCTTCACACAATTCATCCGCACAAATCTTCCTCACTGGATCATTCATCAAAGCTGGATCATTATCATCATCACTGCTCCCATTATCTCGAGAAAATGGTGTTATCTCTCAATTCTTCTCGTCATAGGAATTTCTACAGAGCCAACCCTTTTTCATGTTGGTTGTAGGCCTAGCCTCCATTTAGGTCTTCATCAACAGAGCCAACCGTTTTTCACGTTGCTTGTGTTGTCTTGCCCTTGCAAGGACTTCCCCTACAGAGCTAGCCCTTTTTCACGCGGGATGCAGCACCTTGCCTCTGCAAGGATTTCCCCTACAGAGCCAGCCATTTTTCATGTTGGATGTAGTACCTTGCCTCTACAAGGATTTCCCCTACAGATCCAGCCCTTTTTCATGTTGGATGCAGTACCTTGCCTCTGCAAGGATTTCCACTACAGAGCCAACCCTTTTTCATGATGGATGCAGTACCTTGCCTATGCAAGGATTTCCACTACAAAGCCAACCCTTTTCATGCTGGATGCAGTACCTTGCCTCTACAAGGATTTCCACTACAGAGCCAGCCATTTTTCATGCTGGATGCAGTACCTTGCCTCTGCAAGGATTTCTACTACAGAGCCAGCCCTTTTTCATGCTGGATGCAGCACCTTGCTTCTGCAAGGATTTCCACTACAGAGCCAGCCATTTTTCATGTTGGATGCAGTATTCAGTACTTACATCTGACCATGGGAGGAACCAATCCTACCACCATGTCAGATAGGCACAACACTTATATCTGGCCATGGGAGGAACCAATCCTACCACCATGTCAGAAAGGCTAACGGACTCATCACTTGCCCTTGGAAGGAACCTCGATCTGGAGAACACCAAGCTTTTCCCTGAAGTACTCAAACTTCACTCTGGCCAACACATCAGCTATATGTTCATCCGTCACAACATATTGGAGCTTCACTGCTCCTCTCTGCACCATATCCTTGATATAGTGATATTTGTTCTCGATATGCTTCGACTTGTCATGGAACACCGGGTTCTTTGACAACTTCACACAACTCTGGTTGTCACAATATATACAAGTAGCATCCAACTGGAGATCAAACAAATCATACAGTAGCTTCCTTAGCCACAATGCCTCACAACTAGCTGAACATGCTGCGACATACTCTACTTCGGCTGTACTTAGTGCCACGGAGGACTGCTTCCTGCTAAACCAAGAGATCACACCTGACCCCACACTGAAGCAACACCCTAAAGTGCTCTTTCTATCAATGGAACTACCTGCCCAATCTGAATCCACATAACCTTCCAGATTAATCTTTTGATTCGCCTCATACTTGAGCCCATAGTCAACTGTACCCTTCAAGTACCTTAGAATATGCTTTGCAGCAATCAGGTGAACATGTCTTAGATCCGTCAAGAACTGGCTCAATGTGTTCATAGCAAGGTAAATATCAAGTCTCGTACTCATCAGGTACATCAAGGACCCAATCATCTGACGCTACATCGTAGCATCAACCGACTCTGATGAAGCATCACTCAATAGCTTCAGGTTCGATGCCACAGGTATTGTCATGGCCTTGTAGTTTATCATCCCGAACCTCTTTAGGATCTCTACTGCATACTTCCCTTGTCCCAGGGAGACTCCATCTGCATTATGCCACACCTCCATGCCTAGAAACTAGTGCATCATACCCAAGTCTTTCATCTCGAACTCGATAGCAAGCTTCCTCTTGCAACTTTAATTAGTTCCTATTTCCCTGTTAGGAACAAATCATCGACATATAATAGGAGCATCACTAGTCTTTCGCCTTCAACCTTGAAGCAAAGGTTGGAATCTGCTTTACTCTCAATAAATCCTAGAGCCATCAGTAATCTGTCCATCATGTCGTACCATGTCGAACCTCAGGATCTTCTGCAGTCACTCCCTCTGAAGCGGAGCATCATTCTCCCTCTGTCTTTCATACTCTATGTATTGAAACATTCTGTAATGGAGTGATAAGTAGCTTCCTCTACTACTAATATTCTATGTGTCCATCTAGGGTCACTAGATACCAATATCCTCTATCTTGAACCTTTTCAAAAGTTCTTCTCACACCCATCTGTGAGCTTGTCATCCTCTATAGGATTTCATCTTCAACCTTGTAGCAAAGGTTAAGATATTCATTACTCTAGGTGATCTCCAAGCTCCTCATTTATGTGTTATCCCATAGGTTCCTTATGAGCTTGTACAAGGCCTTCTTTAATTTGCACACATGAGTCTGACTATCATGTGTCTCGACTTCCAATGGCTGTAAATGTCTCTTCGTAGTCTATGCCTTCTTTCTGTGAGAATCCTCATGCTACGAATCTTGCCTTGTATCCCACGATGTTGCCATCTTTTGCATGTTGGATCTTGTAGATCCATTTTTAAGATACTACGAACTTCCCTTCAGGTCTTCGACATCGCATTCTAGTCATCATTCTTCATTTTGGATTATTAGAGTGAATCTTGAACTGTCGTCACTTGTTCTTTGGAACAAGTCTCATCCTTCTTTTCTTGTAGGTGATTGTACGCGATCTTTCCTATAAGTCAAATGCACCAGTTGTATGGTTAGAAACATCT
>LPNX010319055.1:607007-669649 GCA_001517045.1 Pseudotsuga menziesii | reverse complement strand
TTCAAAAAATAAAAGCAGAAAACAATGTTTTATGGCAGGTTTTTTGTTCTCAAGGTTGTGATATGCTATGTTTACTTTCACCACATCAAAATTGAATCCTTCCCAAAACAAATAGATAGATAGTAAATATAAGCTTGTAACATAATTGACTTTCATAGATAATAAATGTATGATTATAAATACAAAATCATGCCATATCCAAAAAATACAAGATAAGACCTAACATTGACACTTATGTGAGCCAAATTATGTTATATTGATAGATACAAGATAAGACTGAACAAGCCCCAACATCTAGCTTAGTCGGTTCAGCCTAAGTGACCAAAGCAATAGGTCAAGGGTTCAATTCTTGCTGGGTTACTTGGGGTCAGGCTCCCTTTCTAGGTAGTTGATTCCTAAGGTTTAGGGTCTGACTAGGTGAGGCCCCATCGAGTAGGCCTCGGGCTAGTTACATGTGAAACAATAGATAAGACTGAATTAAAACACTTATGTGTGCCACATTCTGTCATATTTATAGATACAAGATAAGAATGAACAACACCACTTCATTGTGCTTATTAAAAAACGTAATACATCTAGGTTCCCTAGAAACAAATAATAATCTAAGTTCAAATAAATGACCCTATGAGTGTTAGTTAGGTTGCTTTCAATCAACCTTTCTTTCAATATGATATTTTGAAGCAATCTCTCTTTCTTTCAGCGATCAATATCGAGCCTGCCATAGGCTATTTAATGTTGTGGCAGCAACACTTGGTCCATTAGATCTCGTTGTTATTGAATTCCAACAACCCACAGTGTTACATCCACAGTATTAAATAGTATTCCACATGATAGATAATTTTTTCCCTTTCTTTCGATCTGAAGAAAACACACTTCATTGAAGTGTTCCACAGATGTACCTCATTGTACATCTAGCTATCATTAAGTACCATGCACCGCAGTATTAAATAATGTGTAAATTGGTATATAAACCACGGGATCTAAATTTTTTTACATCTACACAACCATAGTATCCTTTAATACTCTACTGCAAGGTTGTTACTAATCGTCGGATATCATGAGCATGGTCAGAGATACTCATGAGTCGCAAATCGTCGGATATCATTAGCATGGTCAGAGATACTCATGAGTCGCAAAGTTAAAGTAAAAGTTGATGTGTTTAGTCATAAAGTCCTTACGTTCTGATTTAGATAGCAAGTGGTCATTACCTAGAAAACATCAAGACTGTAATGCATGGCATGTAATTAAATTGGACTTTGTCCATATTAAAATAATTAACTCTAGGAATAGCGCAGCCATGAAAACAATTGATGCAATTGACTATTCATTAATTCCCAAAAGAATATAAAAAATTGTAATTTGTTGTAGAAAAAAAAATCCATTTAGCTTTTAGGTTTTTAGCTTAGAGCACATGTTTAGATAAATATTGTTTCTATTTCCTTGAAAATAAACCTCTATTAAATTTGATCAAATATGTATATGTGAGAGAAAAGATTAACATCTTTAGGGTTGATATCTTCACATATCAACCCTCATGATAGTAAAACAATGTAATGATAATAAGAAGATGTAAGATGGTAGTGGTGAAAACTAAATTTTTTTTGAGCTATTAAAGGGGTTGATATATTTTTATAAAAAATATATGAATAATTTATAAGAGATCGAAATGTTTAATGATCATTCTACTTCCAACATTATATCAAGATGAGTGTCACTAAATGAATGTTTCCTAGAGAAGCGTGTAAACGTTTTTTTGTTTTAAATCTCCACTTGAACCATATTTAATGTATTTGGAGCCACCCTTGTTATAGCTCAAAATGACATGCGACATGATCCTGTCGCATGTCGACACTTCCATGACGACACTTCATGAAAGTCACTGAAAAAACACCTAAATTGGAGGACCCATATCCAGAGTTCTATAACTTCGTTTGACATCTTCTCTGCACCAGAATCTGAGTCAGCTAAAAATTTCCAGAAGACACCAAAGTCTAAAAATTCCAAGAAGTACCCTAAAAATGAGATTTTTTTATGTATACGTGAGTTTCCTTAAGGAAACCCACATGTTGTACGCGACTTGTTCTATATGATACTCACGTGTCTTTTTGCATACACTACTATTGACATTGAAACCCACATATTTACGTGACTATTTTCACTGCAACTCACGTATCCTTTTCCATATGTGACTATTGACATTGAAACTCGCATATGTATGTGACTATCATCACTGAAACTCGCGTGTTTTTCCTGTAGATGTAAAAAAAAGATGTTTCTCGAATTTGGGTCGTTTGGGTGGCTAAGCAACTAACTCCTTAAGTTGTAACTAATCCTATCCTCGCCCCTAACTCTTCAGATCACTATATAAGAGAGGGAGAGGGCCCATGAGAAGAGGCTTGAATATTTGCATTGTTATGCTAGAGGAATTGGGACTCTCTTTCCCCCACCTTTTCCCTGGAAGCTTTCTCCTTGTGTTGCAAAGCTTGGAGTCTAAGTTCCTTGGAGAAGAGAAGCAGAAGATCCAGATCAAGGTTTTGTGAGGTGCCCAACTTAAAGAGAAGGTATATTTGTACTTCTTTTCATGATTAATAAAGATTTGATGTTCTTCTTCTTCCCAAATCATTGTTCAATGTGTGATTGTATCTCTGTTTTTTATCATATGATGATGTTAGTCAGATCATTATTTCATATTATTTTGATTATCATTGTTTTACATGTGGTCATATTGGATTGAGGAAGGTATACTTCATTTTGCAGGTCTCTTGGAGAAAGAGGAGCAAGAAGAGGATTGAAGGGCTACTTGGATCAACCTTCATTTGGATAAGGTATGAACCATTCCAATCTCTCAACTTGCTTATATATACTTGCAGAACTATTTGCATCTCTCTTTCAACCCTAGTACATTGATGGCCTCTTAAACCCTAGCCATAGGATACTTTCTTTTACAACAGAACTGGTGACTTCGTCGGGAAGATCCTTGTCTGTTTGGGGTTTCTCTATTTTTCTTCCATTCTTTTGCAATTTTTCATGTCCTTATTTCCACTTAGGAGCACCTTCTCAGTCTAATAATACACCTCCCCTTCCTTCCTAAGGCATTTTTTGACTTTTTTGGTTTTTTTCCCACCCATACACGAGTTGCAGACTAAGCAGTCGTGTGTTCGGCATGTACACGTGCCTTGCTATACTATCAACCCATGTATGATATGTGACCTGTCAGTAGGGAAACCCACGTATGCCCCTAAACATTGCTTTTTCTTCATTGTTGTGGTTTTTTCTACTGTCTAAGGGCTATTTGGTAGGTATTTTGGGGTCCTCTACAGGTGCATGAGTACAGGGAGTTAGTGTCATCCATTTTGGGTGTTATTTATCTATGTGGTATGTCTTTTGTAGCATTAGGGTTTTCTCTTTTCTCCTCCCCCCCACCCCCTTTGCTTGGCTTGTCTTTTGGCTTATGTTTCTAGTTAGCCTATGTCAGTGATCTTTGTCTGAGTTTAGAAGCTTGTTGGTGTTTGTTTCCTTCTTCTTTTGTTGGTTAAATTCACCATGCCAAAATAGTTGACTTGCCTTTAATTCAAGCCTTCCTTCCAAGTAGGGTCTATACTAACTTTAGGGCATTCTAGAATCTGTTTGGTGGTTGTATAGAAGAGTTTCTTTTGCTTTGTTCTTGTCATCTGCATAATTTAGTTTGTAGGTAGTTTTACTTTTGAATTTATAAAAGAAAAAGGAAAAAAAAATGTTTTCTTTATATGCATGTAGATTAGGTTTTTAGTCTAGATTGCATGGCATATCATTGTTTTTGAAAGAAAAAAAATTGTTCTTTTGTGGCTTGCAAGTTTCTATTTGAAAAAGAAAGAGAATAGTTTTTTCTTTTTGCATTTCATTTCTCTTTGCTTAGTCATGTTGTTTCAAATTTGAATCAAAACATCATTGGTTTCACCTTCGCCACCCCCTTTGAGTAATTAACAGCCCTTTAAAATAAACGCTTAATATTTCAAATTTATTAGTAACTGTTTATTTATAGGGATGATACACACTAGTTTAGGCTAGTGTTTTGGGTTAGGTATATCTGAACTACCCAAAACTTCAAACCCAAACATAGTGGCCTATCTATTGGGAAATCCAACTTCGTTGGGAAAGACATTGAAAAGCTCCTCTCAAACAGGAGTCAAGCACGAGGTCGTGCGATACTGAGTTGTTGGAGATACCCCTCCACTTCTCAGTAAAGCATACACCAGAGCTGGTGCACATTTGGGGACTCATCTAGTACCTCCTCTCGACCCTGTGTGGTGTCTGGTACTATTTGGGTTTCGAGCTTTGCTACCCATCCCATGTGCATTGGTTGGAATGACAACTATTTCATTGGACTTTCTCCATGATTTTGGTAGCCTTAGTATCTTGTTTGCCAGGATCTTACACGGGTGGCATTGGAAGGCTATTTCTAGTACACCTAGGGTAGACTTGGAAGGTAACATCGGTAGACAATATGGGAGGGTGGTTGGGTGATTCCAAATCTTGCACCTGGAGGCATCTTCATGAGACGCCAAGAAACTACTCTCCTTCATTCACTCATTAGTTATGGTCCTTTATCATCCCGGAATTTCCTTTGGAAGGAATCTTTGTTTGCTTAGCTTGATACTTAGGTATTTTTCTGGTGGTGTGATCTTTGTACTATTGGTTTCCTATTGACCTCATACTTTGTCTCCTTGTTTGAAACTATTGCTAACACCCCTTTAAACACAAACCAAGAGATCCCCATGTTGGGAACTCCTTGTACTATTCCTCTCACAGGGAATGTTGGTGTTCCTTTGATGGCCACCCTGAATCTACCTGGATTCACCCTAGGGCTACCAGTGTGGTTGTTTTCCACTCCAACTGTCCTAAATGCTCCTGATGCTTCTCAGGTAAGCTCCTTATATCAAGGGCATCAAAACATTGTTTCCCCTTCACATGTAGCTGCTTCTCCTCCTCCTTCTACCTCATGTGGTGAAAGTACTGATACTAGTAACTTGCAGTCTAAAAGGAGTAAAAGAAGGAAGAATAGGAAGAAGACACAAAAGCAAGGGGAACCCGTTCAAACTCTACAAGTCAAGTTGAACCTCACCACCTAGCCTCTGTGGTTCATGTTGGGGAACCCATCCAACCTCTGCAGGTCATGTTGGATCTAAGCACTCAACCTTTGCAAGTCAAGTTGATCTTCACCATCTAGCCTCTATTGATCATGTTGGTGGGATCCTTCCAACCTTTCCAGGTCACGTTGGATCCAATCACTTGGCATCTACAATTCATACTGAGGGTACCCATTCAACCTCTGTAGGTCAATTTAAACCTCCCCATTCAACCTCTATGGGTAATGTTGGATTCATCCACCCAGCCTCTGAAGGTCATGCTAGGGACACACACTCAAATTCTACAAAGCCTGTTGATCCTTCCTATCCAACCTTTGCAATTCATGTTGGACCTAGTCTCTCAACCTCTGCAAGTCATGCTAGGGGAATTCTCTCAACCTCTATTGTTCATGTTGAGGAAAAAAAGTCAGCCATTGCAATTCATGTTGACTATGTTGAAAAGACTAATTGTTTAAAACACAAGCCCAAGTTTCCTTGCAAGCTTTGTGAGGGAGACCACCTTACTTATCCATGCCCTTCCATTGCATAGGTATGAAGAGTTTTGTTTCATGTTCATCGTGTTTTTGAACATCCTGAGGTTTTTTAATAGCCAGCCTCTCTTAGTCAGGTTGGACCTAGTCACCCAGCCTCTGGTGGTCATGCTGGGGGGAAACTCTTAGCCTCTGTAGATCATGCCGAGAGAAAACAGTCAACCACTGCTAGTCATGTTGACACCATTAAGAAAACTAATCATTCGAAGTGAAAACTTAAGTTCCCTTGTAAGATATGTGAGGGAGATCATCTTACTCACCAATGCCCTGCTGTCATAGAGGTGAAAAGAGTGTGGTCCAAGAATCAAGAATTTCCTTCTCTTGAAAACCCTATAGTTTCTCAACAACCTACTCAACTTTTGGTTGATTAATTTGTTGAACTAATCTCAGCTTTGGTCAATCCCACTCTTCTTTCGGAGACTGATCCTGATGTGATTGAACCAATGTCATCTTTGGTCAATCCCACTCTCCCTTCAGAGAGTGACTTTCAAAAAGTGGTTGAATCGATTCCATTGTCGATCAATCCCACTCTTCCTTTGGAGAGTGAAGTGTCTACTAGTTGCATTTTCTTCACTGCCAATTCAGAAATTACTGAACAAGAGGGCATTGAACTCGCTTTTGTTCAACCTCCACCAAGATCTCGAATTGCTTTCTTTGATTGGGATAGCCTAATTGAGCTACACCTTCCTTTTGATGCACCTTTCCAAATAAAGTTCAAAGTTGGACAATAAATGATTGCTCGTTGCATTGTTGATGAAGGAGCCTAAGTTAGTATCTTGTTTTCTCATGCTTGGCGAGGCATGCGATCTCCTAACCTTGTGTTGACTGCTAGTCAATTACTGGTGTTTAATAGAAGAACTAGTACAACCTTGGGAATTCTTGCTCAAACACCTGTTACTTTGGGTTGGAAGACCATCCTAGTTGACTTCATGGTGATAGAAGACCCCTTGGACTTCAATATGCTCTTCGAACAAGATTATGTCTATGCTATGCAAGCTGTGGTGTCAACATTATTTCATGTGATGTACTTTAATCATGGCGAAGAAATTGTCACTATTGATCAGTTGGATTTTATTGATCCTCCTCTTGACCCAAATAGAGAATAGGTTTTTCCTTTATTGATTCCCAGTGTTTCTATAGACACTACCCTACCACGGGTAACCTATGTGGCCTCATGTCCTTTACGGTCAATTGATACTAAGAAGCAACCTCTATTTTCATGCTTACCTTCTTGGGACTTGGTCCCAACAATTGACCAAGTGATTCATCCTATACAGGTTGTGGATCTCTCTCTCGACTCTGTTGATCCATTTCAAAGTTTAGACATGTTTCCTATCTTAGATGATCTCCTTCCTTTGGATGAAGTCTTCTTAGAGTATTTGATACAGTATGACCTTCTTTTGGATGTTGGTTTAGTTGTGATTAAGTCTAAAACTGATTTTCTTAGTAGTCCTGATATTTCCATGGATCGGTATTATTATGTTGGTCTTTTTGAGTTTTTTTACTCTCCCTTCGAACAACAATTCAGTGATCCTGATGAGTTTGGTTTTTCTTATGATTTTTTCAACTCCTGTGATACTGAATTTGTTCCTTTAGACTATATCTCCCTTGTTGGTTTTTTCTTTTCTTCTGAGGTTAATCGTATTGATCATAAAGCCTCATTCCTTGGCACTATAGAGTCTTCTTTGGTTGATTCTGCCTTGACTACAACTTTTGTAGAAGATAGCAAAATTGCATGTGTTTCTGCCAAAGTGACCTGCATCGGATCTTTTCTTCTGAATGTGATTTTGATGTTGTTTCTTGGAGATGGTATTTTCAGTTGGATTCACAATGGTTTACTAACCTTGTCTCATTGTTCAAGTTGTAATTGCATTTGAATGTACCCTTCTCGTGCTTTTGATCCTTAGGCTAACTTCCACGCTTTTATCTCGTTGTATAAGCCTTCATCTTTGTTATCTTCG
This sequence comes from Pseudotsuga menziesii, assembly GCA_001517045.1. Taxonomy (NCBI): domain Eukaryota; kingdom Viridiplantae; phylum Streptophyta; class Pinopsida; order Pinales; family Pinaceae; genus Pseudotsuga; species Pseudotsuga menziesii. The sequence goes on along the minus strand of LPNX010319055.1, from coordinate 662,032 downwards.
TCGCTCATCCTTGTACCATTTTTTCTTTGCATCTTGACACTTTTTACCTTGAGGAGACGTTCCTTGAGTGTCTTTATCCTATTTGTGTTCCTTGCATTATGCATAGGTTTGTTCCTCGCACTTGGAACTAGTTTCACTTTCCTCTAACACTCGTCTCCTCGCATTTAGAGCATTCTTTCTCCTCTTCTTCGAGCTCATTAAAAATAGTAAAGAGGCCGTGAGTTGACTTTTCTGGACTTGTTAAAAATTCATGGGAAAGATATGGATTTTCTTTAGGCCCAGGTCTGACTCCTCAAAATAGACTTGATTGCCGAGTAAACTTGTTTGTTCATACTCATTAAGAATAATTGAACGGGCATCCACATTGGTGGTAGTTTATCACTTTTTTGGACCATGTGGAATAGTTATGAAAAAGGAGCACTCTCTTTTCTTCGGAATTGAGAAGAGTATATTCAGGCATAGGTTTATCTCTTTTCTGGACCTAGAGGACTAAATTTACAGAAAAGGAACCTTTTGGAGCTTAGTTTTCACTTTTTCGTGCTTTGGACCTAAACATGAAAAATATTCTAAGCATACTTATGTCTTTGTCATACTCACTAAAACCTAAAGAATAAAGCATTGAGTTTAATGTTGTAAACCCCATTTCCCATAATCAAATGGATCTTTCTAAGAGATCTTGCCTTCCTTCACACTCGTTTAACTTAGGCTACCTACCACTTCTAAAGGTGCATCGGTCTGGTGATAGTTTGCCCCATTTTTATGTGTTGTTGACTAACTAAGAAAAAGGCATACCTTAGTTCACCTGGGCTAATAGAGTTCTCCTCTGTATTGTTTTACACGTTTTCAGACTCAGGAGACTAACTTTATGGAAAAGCACCCCCCTGGAGTCTTCTTTGGAGTTTTTAGACTTTCAAAAATATGAAAACACTGTCGAGCATACACTAATTCGGGCTCGTAAAATCCACGAATTAGTGCTTTATCAAGCATTCTTTTGTCTCTTCTTCGAGCTTGCCAAAAATGAAGAAGGTCCTGTTGGCAGGAAACAACCTTCGCAATTTTTCTGCTTTGCTGAATAAAATTGATCAGTTCTCTTCTATATTTTATCACAAAATTATATAAGAGTGCCTTCAGAATCTTTGATTCTAAAGGTACTCTCAATTAAAGAAGAGTTAATGATTATACTGGAAATTTAGGAAACACTTTCATAAATTTAATAATTTAGCAGTTTTTAATCTTTTAATTATATATATATATATATAATTAATTATTATTATTATCAATACATTTGATTATATATTGATTCAAGATATTTAAATTATAGTCTGCTAAATTGTTCTTTGGATTAAATTGAAAATGCATTCTAAACTTTTTGTAGTTAGGTTTTATTGATTTCATTTAGACCTTTTGACAAAGTATTCATCATTAGTTTTTGCAATTTATATGGTTAGGGTTGATGAATTAAGTTAAATATCCAATTTTAACCCTAATGATATATTTTTACATAAAAACTTTATCTTTTAAATAATATGTCATTTTATTTGTAAATACATAGTTATGAGGGTTTTTATATATGCTTTTCACATAGTTAAAGTTTACCTTTATATATCACTTCAAATTTTAGCAAGATTTCTTATGTTATATTTGTAAGGAGTGACTTTTATTTAAACTCTTAATCTTTAATAATTTTTCATTATAAGACTTTTGATTAATCTTTGATGTTTTCCTTGGTGTAATAAACCTCAAGATCAGCGCAAAACAATTAAGGGGTTTTAATGATAACGGTATTTTTGAATCACCTACATAAAGATTGAGATCATGTTAATGTTTGGTTTTGGATTTAATTTTATGACACCAATCAATACAACTGACATTTGTTGGTTTAATGATGGATTTGTGTCATTGAAATTCGATTCCATAATGACTGATAACCATTACCATTTATGGTGCCTGTACGAAGCTATCATTCGATTTTGTGTATTATCAACACTTCGTTCTTTGTGTTATATGGTTATCAAACCTTAAATTATATTATTCCGAATGACAAAGTTCAGTTAAAATTGGAAATGTTCTGTTTGTCACAACTAGTCTGTCCATTACTCATATCGCAAAACATTGGCACTTGTTTTCATTATTTCAAAAAATTGGTTACCATGGCTGAATTTGGGGCTTTATTTATTGTCACATATGAATAAATTAGGGATTTGATGGTTCACATGATGCCTTTCACTTGGATCCCTATTCCTTCCATCTTCACAACGGCATTCATCCCAAACCAAGACCAGAGTTCTAGTGATAAGAAAATGGCTCCTCTCAATCGATTCGAGATCTCAGGGCCTGAGTTGGTGGAAGCTAATAAGGAAGTCCCTACATTATTTGAAAAGATAGGTTGGGGTTCATTCTTTATATGTTTCAGTGGTCATAATACTAAATTCACCAGACAATTTTCTCTCAACCTAAAGGAGAATGTAGCTCAAATTGGGGGGTTTCAATTTATAATTGATGAATACAAAATTGTAGAAGCAACGAAGCTTCCCCAGATTGGAGAGCATTGGTTTAAAGGAGGAAGGGTTGATAAAAAGGGGTGTAAGTCATTGCTTTTACCCTTACCTGCTAATGCAAAGCTTAAGTTTGGGGTTTCGGTTAAATTCCTAAAACCAAAATGGAAAGCGTCTTATGAAGTTTTAGTCAGGTATGTTTCCTATGACGTCCGCCTCTCTCATATCCATTATTATCATCTAAGATTATTATTAGCTTTGAAGGGTTGTAAGCTTAATCTCCCTTTCTACTTGCTTCAAAGCTTGAAGAAAATGGCACATTTTGTGCAAAATACTGTAGGCAATCCTGATAGAAGCTTGTTTCACCATGGTTTAATTAAGATTCTGGTTCAGCACCAGTTATCCCTTATTGGTAGATCCTGGGATGAATTATTGGCTGAAAACGAGCTAGGGTTGACACAATATTGTCCTAATCCTCCTCCTAAAACTCGTAGAAAGCATAGGGCTTCATTAAAATCTAAATTCGATGATGTTCATAAAGCTAAGCCAAGGGTTAGTAAGTTATAAGAAGCAATTCCGCCTTTAGATACCCATATTGGTAATGGTGTTCCAAGTAAAATTGATCCATTAGATGCTGTAACTAATAGGGACCCATCTTCATCTGTCAAACGATACGGCGGATCTACAAAGGTGGATAGTAAATCAATGAATGTTGAAAAATCTGATCCTATTACTCATGAATTCCTCTCTGATTTGTGCACTCTAAAAGAACCTTGTGATGAATCTACACAAAAAATTGAACAGTTAGCACAAGTCTGTTGTGATAGAAAAGATTCTAAAACTAAGGGTTCTGTGTCTGTTGGTACAGGACGATTTACTTGAAGCATTACTACAACTTCCATTCCAGTTACTACTCAGCGGCTTAAAGATATTCCTCTGGTCAAAATTGATAGTGAAGATGATGAATTATTCCCAGTTCATGAGATTTCTATTGGCAATGATGAACAGTATGTTGAAATGAGTCATCCCATTGTGTCATCAATAAATGAGTTTGTTGATCAGTCTTCTCCCTTTAGGTCTGAACAGAAAGCTTTGTTTACAGGTGATTCTTCACCTGTTAGAAGCAATGAATAAAATTGATTAACTCTTAAATAGATATTAAAGGACAAAATTACTGAGTTAAAAACAGAGTTAAGAGAATTGTATTCAAAGGAATCAGATATGAAAGAAGAAATCAAATCTCTTAAAAATGAATTATTGTCGTGGATTAGTAAATGGCAAGAGATGAAAATGAAAAAGGATAGATACAAAGCCACTAAGAAATCCATGGAAATAATGAATCAGCGATTGCTTGAGTAAACAGAGCATCAAAAGCTCAAAATTTTGAAACTCAAAGCTAGATTGTCAGAAGCTCGTCGAGCTACCAAATTCCAAGTCTCTTCTTGAAAATTATGTTAGTTGCTACAATTTTGGGAAAATAACGAAATCAAGTAATTAGCATGCCCCCAGAATCATAGATTCTGCAGGCATTGCTCATCATTAAATTAGATTTTATTATTATTTATGTTTTGTATCTATTACATTAATTATAAAAATCATGCATGGTTTCGATTTTCGCAGGTGTCGTTGGTAGATAGACTTTTGATCTTGATGTTGTTCGACCTCATTAATATCTTTCAATGAAGGCTGAGGTTGTTACAAATTCAACTATAGACAAGTTACGTTTCATAGTCATAAAGGTTGCAATCAAGTTTTCCAGGTGCCCCTTTTTTTTAGGAATGTAACAGAACGATGATGAAGATTATGTCTTTATTATGTAATAAATGTTAGAAACTAAATGGATATTTTTAGAATAGTTGTTACACAAAAACTGAAAGGAGGTACTAGTATGATTATATAAGCTAGTAAGCTTATTGTAGAGAGGGTCGATGGAGTATTGAAGGAAAAGACTTATTAGAAATATAATTACAGTGCCCGGTTTTCATTTCTTTACTAAATTTTTACCTTCGTGGTAGATTGTGACTAGAGTTCTCAAACTGGTATCACCGCTCGTTACTCTTTTGAAAACTTAATATATATATTTCTATATACTATTTTCTCACCATATATTTTATGCAATTGTATTGTGATATGGTTGTATTTATCATCTGAAATTATACTCTATTTGCACAATATTGATGTTTGATTGAGGATATTATTGAATTTGGTTAATCAATATTTGTATTGATAATTGAAATTTGGTAATATAAACCTTTCATATTTGTTTTTGATTTCATTTGTATTTTCTACAATGTTTTAATGAATAAATATCATCTTGTTATTCAAATATTCAGTATTGAATATTAGTTATTAACTAATAGAGCATCACAGAATAAATTATAAGTAGTTATCTATTTTAATTTTCTGTTGTTGTGCATATTCAACAAAGTGATTTTATGGTAATGATTTAAAGATTTTCATTGGAATTATTATTGTCTATCTTTTTGTTTATTTGAATCATTAATTGATAATTAATTTAGTTTTCCAAGTTGCTTTCAGCTGAGATAGGATAGCTAGTTGGTTTTTATTTCTTAGTTTAGTTTATTTCAATAGTTGTTAAATAGAATTAGATTAGTTTGATAAAATTTAAAATATTTTTTTTAGTCAAAATATTTAAAACAAAACCCTAAAACTGGAGAATTTCCTTAAGAAAGCATTTTAGGATAACTTAGACTTAGGAAACTAACTCTAGGGTTTACTTTAAACAGTAAAAGAATTAAGATAATTTTTTACTGAATTTTTAAGTTCTCCTTAAGAGAATAAATTCAGTTGGTAGCAGGACCAAAACCTATGAGATTTTTCCATTTCAAACACACCGGAAGCTGCTTTAAGCAACTTATGTGGACTTAATCTCCTTAAGTTGGCCAAGTCAAAAAATCCAGCCAATAGGTCCCGAGTTGGCTTTCTTGGAATCGTTAAACCTTTACAAGAAAGAGGGAAGGAAAGTTCATTCACATGTATTTTACATCATGGAAATAAGTCTTGTCTCCTTGAACAATGCACCAGTTTTGAATCTATCAACAGTTGGGTCTCAGATTTTGACCTTATCCCGATTCAGAGTTTCTTACTCCTTCAGTTGGCTTCTTTTCTGATTATACGGGGAATCTGTCAATGTCTCCTACATTGAATATTTGTTTTGTTGGTCCCTTTTGAGTCAAAATATACCTAAGTCACTTCTGTGTCATGCTCATTGTTCAAGGATTAAACATTTGTCAGACATTCTACAGTTTCCTTGACCTTTGGTGTCAGCTATTCCCTAGTATCAATTCAATTCATCATGTCTTCAGCGGTACTTGTCGTGAAATTCTCTACCAATTCCAGATCCAATTATTCGTTGAATTACCTCGTGTTGGATGATGAAGGATTCCTTAAAATTCCTTCCTTCCAACGGATCTCTTCCTATCGAATACAACACCTCTTGCTCTGGGAATTATATTTAGAGTTTTATGACAGTACCTTGGGGATTGCAGTCATCAGTGGCAATTTCCCTCGCTATTTGATGCTGGGAATACGTTACTGTCTCCTACTCGATGGATTCTTCAAGTGTTCGACTTCCATTCGACGAAATTTCAACTCAAAATGAGCCTCCTAAAAAAATTAATAAAATAATAGTTAAAATAATAAAATAATATTTATTAATTTTGGAGGAAGAAAAGAAAAAAACTACTTTTTTGTTTGTATTTTTGACATATCTCCCTATGTTTTTACTCAAATTTCGATCGGGAGAGCTCGTTGGATGCGGAATTAAATTCTGCATCCAACGAGCTCTCCCAATCGAAATTTGAGTAAAAACACGGGGAGATATGTCGAAAATACAAACAAAAAGAGTATTTTTTTTTTTATGATACCTATCCCCAAATTTATATTAAAAAAGTGTTTAAGACCTATACGGTATTCCAAATTTAAATCAATTTCATTGGCTAACACATGATGACATGGAATTTGAGTTAAAGTTAAAAGGCCCATTTTGAGTCAAAATTTCCTCTAATGAAGCCCTTGTATTCACACTTGTTAGAATGTACTAGGTACCTTGGGCACCATTTTCATTAATCATGGTTTCCCTCACATTTTTTAATGATTCTCATTACTGACTGATAATCAAACGGTTTCCTCCATGTTTGACTTCAGCTCCTTTATTCGCATGGTTAGGATCGTACCTTTTGGGTGGTTTGGATTGAAGACCTTGGGTCAACAGTAGCATCGTCATTTTTTGTTATTGCTCGAGGTGCACAATACCCTGTCACACTTTATATGACATTTTGTTGAGACATAGATCCACCTTGTACTTTTGTGGCTATGCCCGATTGTTGAGCATGGATCTACCTTGTTCATTTGTGGCCATGACTCCTTTAGATTTGATATGGCACCTTTTTGCATATTCAGCGACCATGATAGTTACATCAATTATACACATGTTGCATCCGCCTATATTCTTATGGCAATGATTTGTATATGGAATTGTATGTCCCAGAGATCAGTTTTGTCTGACATTTATCTCTCTTACAGGTACCTTTGTTTGAGCCTTTTGATCTTGGATTCTCTGCTGACTCCATACTCAGTTGTTTCCTTTATAATGTATTTCGGCTATCGTCTTCCCCTCTAACCTCATACATTAGGGGGCATCTATTATAGCTCAAAATAGCACATCTATTCGTGTGACCACTTTCCCATGATTTTGTTGCATGTCGACATTTCCATGACAACACTTCATGAAAGTCACTGATAATCACTAAAACAAAAACTAACTTGGAGGACCCATATACATAGTTTTGTATATTCATTTAATCTCTTCTTTGCACCGTTGGAAATGTATCTGAGTCAGCTAAAACTTTCCAGAAGACACCAAAGTCTGAAAATTCCTAGAAGTACCCTAAAAATGATTTTTTTATGTGTACATGTGTTTCCTTAAGGAAACCCGTGTGTTGTACATGAATTGTTCTATATGATACTCGCGTGTCCTTTTTCATATGCTACCATTGACATTGAAACCCGTGTATGTATGCGACTATTGTCACCACAACTCGCATATCCTTTTCCATGTGTGACTATTGACATTGAAACCCGTCTTTGTACATGACTCTTGTCACTGAAAATCACGTGTTTTTCCTGTAGATGCAAAAAGAAGATGTTTCTTAAATTCAGGCTATTTGGGTGGTTAAACAACTGACTCCTTTAGTTGTAACTGATCCTATCCTTTCCCCTAACTCTTTAGATCACTATATAAGAGAGGGAGAGGGTCAATGAGAAGATCCTTGAATCTTTGCATTGTTATGCTGGAGGAATTGGGACTCTCTTTACCCCCACCTTTGCCCTAGAATATTTCTTCTTGTGTTTTAGATCTTAAAGGCTGAGTTCCTTGGAGAAGAGAAGAAGCATAAATAGATCAAGGTTTCTTGAGGTGCCCAACTTGAAGAGAAGGTATATTTGTACTTCTTTTCATGATTAATAAAGATGTGATGTTCTTCTTCTTCCCAAATCATTGTTCAATGTATGGTTGAATCTTTGTTTTTTATCATATGATGATGTTAGTCAGATCATTATGTCATATTATTTTGATTATCATTGTTTTACATGCGTTCATATTGGTTGGAGCAAGAGGAGCAAGAAGAGGATTGAAGGGCTGCTTGGATCAGCCTTCGTTTGGCTAAGTATGAACCATTCCAATATCTGAACTTGTTTATAGATACTTGCAAAACTATTTGCATCTCTCTTTCAACCCCAATATGTTGATGGCCTCTTAAACCCTAGCCATCTGATACTTCCCTTTACAACAACCCTTAACATAATTCTATTCAATTTGTTTATCTTTTCCCCCACCCATGGCTTCACAAAACACCAAAATAATTAGTCATGGGTTATGAGTGTAAATTGTAATGGCATTGAAAAATTATTAGTAATATTAACTAAATATGTGTGTTAATGACAATTCCAAAGAGAAAAGAGTAGACATTGAATGAACCCAAGGAAATGAGGTTGTCTCTTTCTTCATGTTCACATATTTAATTTCTCTAAGGTTTTCTAACATGTTGGTTCATAGTTATTTTGTTGCATTCGTAAGTCGATGCATGTATATGTGATCAACCATGATGTGGTTATAACATTGGTATCATATATTTCATTATTACTTGAAAATACATTTGAAGATATCCTCTAGAAAACTTAGTATACTTAATGGTACCAAAAAACATATTTAATACTTGAAAATAAATATCTTAACAATCCATCAATCTTTTGCAACTTTAGTCAAACTCATTATAAGGATAATGCAAAGATTTTATTTTCTTCATATAGAAGTATGTAATAGATTTTGTTTGAAATAAAAACCTTTATTAAGCTTAGCCAAATTTTCTAGTTGGTATGTTAGATAATTAAGTTTAGATATAGAATTAAAATGAATCTTACTAACAATATAAAATTTAAAATTTAAAATTGAGATTACAATAGTGAGAATAATAAGTATATTCATTCAATTTCTACATCATCAAATCCTCATTTCTTTATTATCAAGACTGATGTACAACCATTTCTTAATTTTAAACATAATTTCTTGTTGCATAACGCGATGCGACTTCAGAAACTACAGCTTCTTAATACAGACTCAGAAAATGCAGCTTCTTAATACAGACTCAAAATCTTGTTCATCTTCGAAGGGCGAAGCTCATCACAAGAGCAAACTTATACTAACCAGAGTTTCTGATCCCAACTAATCACACTAAGTGTAGAGGGAAAGCATATGTTACTGGTTTTACAGACTCATTACAAGAGATCACTGCTTTTGATCCCAACTGATTGCTCGAGGCGCAGAGGGAGAGCATACATAGTGCTCAACACTCAGATAAAATGCAGAAAGCTTACTAGACTCAAGAACACTCGGTGCTCAAATAAGGGGAGGTGCATCTTATTTATACATATTTAGTCGGTAAACTGGTGATGCGAAACTTACACCTATCGGTAAAAAGACTTGATTCAGATCTCATGGCAGTGGATCAAATCACACCTTTTGTTGGGTAAGTCACCATAGCCATGTGAAAGAATCTACAGAATGACAACTAGACTGTAATTTTTGTATAGTGGAGCTACTATTAGCGACCCACAATGCTTTTCATTATTCATTGTCATGATTACAAATACATGGGTTTTCCCCACTTGTACAACCAGCGAATCTGTCAGAGTCGCTACCAGAACTAAATTCGGTGTCTAGAAATAAGCACATTGAAAAGCATTGTTCCACATCGGATCTGATCATGAATCCATTAGGAATACAATAGATTTCTCCTTGGAAAATGGATTTAACTTTAGTATTTATAGGAATCCTTCTCGTATGAATTTTATTATCCAAGAGGCATCCATTTTTGTCCGTTCTTCTGTATTTCTGCTGAGTGAAAATAGTGGGGTCAAGAGGGAAGTAAGCTCCTCCAAGATGTCAAAGCTTAAATTTAAGCCACATATGATTGTGGTGTGTTGCGATCATGTCTCCTTGTAGATGTAAGATGAAATTGGCATGTCGTTGAACCCAGTATTTTCTTGGACAAAATTTGTCAAGAAAAACTTATGTCCATCCTGACCATTGTTGTTGCACGAGTGTAGAAGGATCTCCACATATTATTATCTCTCCTTGTTCTCTACAGAACTGCAATATGAGGTTGTAGCTATTCCATGTCAAAAACCCTGGGCCTATATCAACATAATACAATTCCCGTTCATCTGTATAGGATGTGTCAATCCAAACATGATTGAGTTGCTAAAGTTGGTGCAGAGCATTTTCCAAGCCTTTAAAGGCTTTCTTTTCTGATCTCTCCAACAAGCTGCATTTTTTGAAGTCGCATTGCATTCGATCTTGGCGTCTCTCTTGTTATCAAAGCCAGCGTGACATTTGTATCATCTCTTTCTACTTATAAGTTTTAGAAGCTCTTTCAATCAATTTCCAGTATTACATTCTAAAAAAAAATCACCTTCTTCTGGTAAGAAGACAATTTCACCTAGCATCTCTCTTGGTATCAGAGCCAGCGCAACATTTGTATCATCTCTTTTACTTGTAAGTTTCAGAATCTCTTTGAATCAAATTCCAGTATTACATTATGAAAATCTATATGTGCATTAGTAATATGAGACATAGTTCATTTCTTTCTCTAAAATTATATGTGTGGAATAGTTTTGATATCCGAGTCCATTTCAGAGTTTTGGTGGCTATAGTCATTGGTTTCAGGCATCGTAAGTCCACTAGTGTTGTCTCTTAGTAGACCCGTAGGATATATTTAGGCCCAAAACTAGTTCTTTACTTGCTGATTAGGCCCAAAACTATTTCTTTACTTCCTGATTCCAGCAAGTGTTCCATGGATCCTTCAATGGACTATGTAGGGCTGACATCTCTGGATTGCCAATCTGCAGATTAGACTACAGTCTCTCTAGCTGAAAGGAGATCATCCTTTCAAGATTTTGGAGTTTCTTCTTCCATTATAACTATTGATGATACAATACCTTCCCATGACTGGAAACTTCCTGAAATATTACCCTCCGAGGTTTATAAAATGAAGTGGTGGCAGTATAAATCTTGCACACAAATTAAAATCAGTTCCTTGGACATCACCTTCATTGACTAGGAAGAGCCCATTCACATTAATTTAATTGATAAAAAACAAATTGATTGGGAAAAAACAAAAGGTTATAAATATGCGCATATGGGCGCTGTTAAATTAGGATGTGACCTATTAGTATGACCCTATATGAATGTTTCTTCTTTGTGTTGTGTTTTGGATACCTGACACTTCGATTTTGGTGATGCTTTAATTGGAGGTTTCGAAGGGCCCTTGCACAATGGCCCATTTTTTGGTACTATCTTTCCTAAATATTTCGTCAACTTGGATGACCCCTACATCTATGATTTACTCAAATCCTATATTCGTCCTCTATGTTTTAAAATGGATATTGGATCCAAAATCATTTAGCTTAAATCTGTGGTTGTCATCCACTTTGGAAATTATTCCCTTCCACCTCTTACTCCTAAATTCCATGAAAGTTCATGCTTGCTCAACATGGTGGAAACTGATAAGTCTAGAAATTCCACCCCTATCACATTTGTCTGGACTAGCATTAGTTACCCAAAGCAATGGGAGATAAGATACAGAGATTTAAGAGACTTTGAGAAAAATAAGAACCAACAACTCTCTATTCCTAAACCCCTTGTCTTTGAAAGATTTCCAAACTCTCTATTCCTAAACCCCTTCTCCTCAATTTTCTCCACCTCTTGTAAAATCTTCCTCTATGAATAATGCTTCTGAAAAATTAGCTATGTTTGAACCCTGCTCTTCTTCCTACCTTTCCTTTTCAGGTGTTCATAACAGTGAGCATAAAGGTCAGCATGCAGAATGCCCTACCTACAGAAAACCACTTGAGAGACTAAAAATTAGAAACAAAGGAGTAAGCTTGTACTTGATGTCTCTCCCTAGAAGTGGCCCTGGTTTCACCTCCACTAACCCACGGGGTGATACCTCATTCCATATATGAAGAAATATTCTTGATACTCCATTCCAATAGTTTTCTCATGATGGTATTTGTAAAGAGAGTTAATTCCACATAGATCATCAACTCCACACGAAATCGTCTCTGATGAAATAAAGTTGCTTAATTACAATAATTATCAGCAGCAACTAACTGGCCAAAATATAGATGACATATCCTCTAATATTATGCTTTTAAATCAAAAAGCACAGACTGAGAAAGAGCACATTGCTTTGCTAGAAGCTAAAATTGATCACTTGCTTGCAGGCCAACAAAAAGTAAAAACTGCAATTATCTTAGCAAGTGAAAAGTTACAAAAAAGGATAGATGTCTTAGGAAAAATGATGGCTAGAACCCAAAATGTAAGTAATAAATAGAATCTTGTAAGCCAAATTGCATTAGAGCTTGCAGCTAAAGGTCATAAATCCAAACATTAAAGAATATACTCATTTGGAATGATGAGTATTCAAGAATATGACCAAAGACCAGAATTCCTTTTTGGTCACAAAATGGAAGACCAAGCTGAACTCAATGAGTTAAAAGATATGGTCTCCTAGTTTAAAAGAATGCAGAATTCCCTTTAAGATAAATATTTACCAGCATTCAGAATCCCTAAAAGAGAAAATGTTGGATCTTCAAACCCAACCAATCAAGAGCACAACCATCCCCAGATAGTAGGACCTCCTCCTCCTTTTGATATAGAAATGTCAGAACATCCTCACACTTCTCTTTCATTAGTTCCTCATTCTCTTAGTTTCGAAATAAATGGAATGAACAATCCAATCTCCCAAATGCCTGATCAACCTGTGTTGAACATACAATGCCAATCCTGCACCCAAATCCGAACAACTATTCAGCTTTTGTCGAATTGGGTATTAAGCAAAAGAACACAAGACACCACAATAACTAGCCAACAATTAGCACTCCAGCTGGTTGCTGGATTTTTAGGATTAGCTTCAGAATGGTCGCGATGGATTCCCCAAGAATCTAGAGAATAAATGTTATATGCAGGAGGTGCATACCAACAAATTATTACTGCCCTTGGTAAAGAATACTATGGTCCCGATGAAAATGAATATTATGAACATCTTGCATATTTGTTTATGTCAACCAGAATCTGTCACCTAAATAAAAGTGAAGAATACTTTTGCTATATGCAAAAACCATTTATTTCTTCTGGTAATGCTGACAAGCCTACATATCTGAAGCATTATTTAAGAATTTTTCCTGGCCATGTTCCTAATGCTGTTGAACAACATCTTAAATATAAAAACATCCCTGTGGCAGGTCTTTCTCTTGCTCAATTGCATGGATTCATCATGGAAACTTGGTAAGAACATTGTCTGGAGAAAAGAGTAGCTAAAGATTTTAAGTGACACTCTTCAATGTCCCCCCCTGGTTTTTGCAAAGATGTTGCAAAAATGCCAGATTAGGGATGTGGTGCCCGCAATAGAGGACACTTTGGGAATCATGATTCATGTAGTTGTAAAAGAAAAAGTAGCCAAAGTGTACCAGTACACCTAGATTTCATCCAGATAAAGGCTACAAGCATAAAAAAGGAAAAAGTTTCAAGAAAAAAACCTATTTTAAGAAAAGATCTGAATCTGCAGATAAAGAAAAATGTTTTATTTGTGGTAAAAAGGGTCACTAGGCTAACAAATGCCCAAATAAGAAGAAAAGGCCAAGACTTGCTGCTATGTTCTCCGAAGAACTAGATCCAACTTGGTGGTATCTAGCTTGGTGTATAGCAGGAGATTACCCTGAAGGTGAAATTGTCTTCTTACCGGAAGAAGGTGATTCCTCTGATTTCGACACTATTTTAGATAAATTTTCCCCTAATTCATCTGAATCTTGTTCTTCTGATTTTGATGAAGACACAAATTTAGGAGGATGTTCGGGTCCTCCTGATTTCATCTTTTATATGTTCTCTTCTAACCCGCCTAAGGTCTCTTCAGAATTTAGGATTGCTGAAATTGACAAAGAATTGTCTGGTACTCTAGTTCATAAATATATAGAAAGGCAAGATTTGAAAGATGTAAAGAGAAACCCTTTAAAAAGAATAAAATCAAAAGAGAATGTCTCAGCATCAAGAGAGAAATCTGTCTCTCCATAAATCAGCAAGAATCCAGCATTCTACCAGCCTACATATTTATACAAAGGCTATCCTAATCATCATGAGGATAGACAAAAGTTCAGAAAAGATAAAGAGAATCTGCTTAGACTACAAATCAAAGATAAACAAAATTCTTTAAAATCAGCTGGTAAAAGAAATAGAGGAATTGAAAAGAATGCTTGAAATAACAATCAGAGAAAGAGACAAGTCCTCTGATGAAGAAATGTGCAGAGCCTATGCTGAAGCACTATAGTCACCAAAAGCTGCTAAAAGTCCAAAACATTCTCAGTACACTAGCAACACAGAAGCAAAATATTGCCATAATGAAGAACCATCGCTAGGCTCTTTAGGGCTGTTACGTGGTCCTAAATATTTCATTAAACTAAAGTTTTGTCCATTTGAATACAAAGATTATGAGCTTGATTGTATGATATATTCAGGTTTCCAAATGAATTTGGCAAAAGGAAATGCTATACCATCATTCTATTGGGAAAAAACAAACGAACATGGTGTCTCCATTGAAGGAACTCTTGTACAGCTCAAAGGAAGAGTTCCATATTTTCCAATAAGCATCGGAGGAATAAAAGAAGTTCTGCACCTCAATAGACTAGATGATCTTAAGGAAGATTGCATAATAGGCTCACCTTTTTTACATAAAGTCAGCCCCATTACAGTCGATGAGCCCAATATGATTTTTACTTGTACAATAAATGGCAGAAGAGTTTCCACCTCTCTATACTATTATGCTTCTTTCAAATGTAAGAATCTTTTTCCTCAATCTAACCCCACTCCCAGTTTTGCAAAACTGTTCAAAATGGAAAGATGCATCGCCTATGTAGAAATGCATAAGTAATCTTCCCTCTCTAAAATTTCCTCAAAATTAGAGAAGGATTGCACCTCAGAGTCACCTAATGCATTTTGGACTAGAGAAAAGTAGTTTGTCTCTTTACATTTTAACCCGCTGGAAAAACCAAAAGCCCAAAAAGCCTCTGTTGCCCTCATGTCTCCCTTAGAAAGAGAATTTTGTGCAAACGAAATTAAAGAAATATTAGACAAAGGTATCATAGAACCCTCTAAGAGCCCGTGGGCATGCTGAGCATTTGTCGTCAATAAACACTCTGCGATAAAATGAAGAAAATCTAGACTGGTTGTGAATTTTAAACCCTTGAATAAATTCCTCGAACCAGTCCATTACCCTCCCTGAAAAATCTAGTCTTTTGCAAAGAATAGCAACATGTACAATTTTTAGCAAATTTGACTTGAAGTCTGGTTTTTACCATATTGGAATTGAAGCAAAAGATAGGTTCAAAAATACCTTTGTTGTTCCTCATGGGTAGTATTAGAGGAAAGTAATTCCATTTGGTATCAATAATGCACCATCAGAATTCCAAAAAAGAATGGAAGATATCTTCAGAGAAAAGAAATGGGCATTAGTGTATATAGACGATATTCTTATTTGTTCCAAAAATTTGCAGGAACATTTAAAACATCTTCAAGAATTTTATTCTTTGGTTTTTAAACATGGGTTGGTTTTGTCAAAATCCAAAATGGAAATTGGCAAAAAAGGATATTGAATTTTTAGGACATAAAATAAGTAAAGGACAGGTGATTCTTCAAGAACATGTTTTGAAGGTTTTTGCTCACTTCACTGATCAAATCTTGGAAAAATTTCTACTGCAGAGATTTTTGGGAAGCCTAAATTATATCAAGCCATTATACAAAGGACAAGCAGATGACATTCATTTATTGCAACATCGACTAAAGAAAAATCCACCACAATGGAATAAAGATATGACAAATGCAGTAAAGACAATCAAAGAAAAGGTGAAACAACTCCCTCCACTCTCACTCCTACAAGGATATGGTCAAATGGTGATTGAAACAAATGCCTCCAATAAATATTGGGTAGGTATTCTCATAAAAAAACATGGAGATAAGGAGGAAATCTATGGCTACACCTCAGGAGCATTAAAAAATGCAAAAATTAATTATTCGTCAAGTCACAAAGAAAAACTTGCAATCAAAAAGACTGTAAACCATTTCAAGATTTATCTAAAACCTATCAATTTTATTGTTAGGACAGACCTAAAAATAATGCCTGGTATATTTAAGAATGAAAATCTTATGGAAGAAAATAGTTCTAAGATTTTAAAATGGTTCCTTTGGTTACAAAACTTTGATTTTGACATTGTATATAAACCAAGTTATTTAAATTGTGTTGTTGACATGTTAACCAGAGAAGAACGACAAGAAAAGCCTATCCTCAATATGTTCAGCTATGGAGCATCCACCTCGTCAAATAAAAAATCCAAGGCCCACATCTTCAATGATCCCTTGTCAAAAGAAGAAAGAGAATATTTTTTGACTTGCGCCAAGAAAAAGGAAGCAGATAAATATCTCGCACTGTCTTTGATCCAACAAGTAAATGCCTCTCCTCTGAAAATTCAAATCTTGGAGAGATGGGAAAAACAAGCCTTTAAAGGCTTAGAAAATGCTTTGCACCAACTTTAGCAACTCAATCATGTTTGGATTGACACAACCTATATAGATGGATGAGAATTGTATTATGTGGATATAGGCCCAGGGTTTTTGACATGGAATAGCTACAACCTCATATGCAGTTCTATAGAGAACAAGGAGAGATAATAATCTATGGAGATCCTTCTACACTGGTGCAACAACAATGGTTAGGATGGACATACTTTTTTCTTGAAAAATTCTATCCAAGGAAAGACCGGGTTCAACAACATGCCATTTTCATCTTACATCTACAAGCAGACATGATCACAGCACCCCACAATATGCGGTTTAAATTTAAGCTCCAACATCTTGGAGGATCTTACTCCCCTCTTGAACCCCCTATTTTCACTCAGCATAAATACAGAAGAATGGAAAAAAATGGACGCCTCTTGGATAATAAAATTCATACGAGAAGGATTCCTCTAAATACTAAAGTTGAATCCATTTTCCAAGGATAATTCGGTTGTATTCCTAATGGAGTCATGATCAGATCTGATGTGGAACAATGCTTTTCAATGTGCTTATTTTTGAACATCGAATTTAGTTATGGTAGCGACTCTAACAGATTCACTGGTTATACATGTGGGGAAAACCCATGCTTTTGTAATCATGACATCAAATAATGAAAAGCATCGTGGGCCGCTAATACTAGCTCCACTATGTAAAAAGTCTAGTCTAGTTTTCAGTCCATAGATTCTTTCACATTGCTTGGGTGACATACCCAACAAAAGGTGTGATTTAATCCACTGCCATGAGATCTGAATCAAGTCCTTTTACTGATAGGTGTAAGTTCTAGGTCACCATTTTACCGACTAAATATGTATAAATAAGGTGCTTGTAACATCCCCAACCATCCGATTGATGAAGAGGACACTACCATAATCCTTTTTATTCGTGCAAACTACCCCCATTAACAGCAATTGAAAATGCATGAACTTAAAAACATACACAGATGTATAAGATACAAAATCTACAGCGGAAGCATACACATTCAAGCATTAACATGTTCATGACAATTTACAAAGAAAATACAATTGCAGAGTTAAATACAAGAATACTTATCTTGAGAAGAAGCTTCCTCGCAACTAGCTTTGTCGCTGCAATGTTCCACCTAGCCATAGGCCAGTGTGCTCCTTACTCTCTCATCATCATTGCCACCCCTGAGATGGGCATGATTTCCATAGGGAACTAGGGAACATAGACTTACACACAGCAAGGCAAAACACCTATTGTCAAGCCAGTAACCACATCTAACCACAGTCATCCCACTAACAGGTGGATTCTTGGACTTACTCAGCCCAGACAACACATGAATGCTCCACACAACACAATGTAGCTTCATACCAAAGAACAAATGCATACACAACAAAATACAAAATTATGGGTTGAGGAAAAACAGTTCGACAACATAATGAATTGCCAAGGTAGGTGAAACAACCCACTAACAACAATTTGTATCCCAGGGACGTTTTGGCCCTAACGTGGCCAAAAACAAAACTCAAAAACACCCAAGAGAACATGGTCTCTTCCTCGATCCGTTGGGCGTTACCAAAATGAATCCCATCTTGGAAAATGATGGGGAAATGTAGCAAAAATTGTCGAGGAAGACACCCAACCACAAATCATTACAAAACCAAATTCCCCATCCTAAGGAGAAGGAAGAAACAACTACCCACGTGAGGGACAGTTCACACACAACAAACCCAACAACATGACTTCCACACACAGGAATTTCCAGCCGTTAGAGAGAGCTCCAATCGTGGATGAATGATGGTGAGAGAAACACCCAAGAGCCAAAATAGTGAAGGTGAACACACACAGGCCAAAAACGTGAAGGTAAGACAACCCCCCAATCTTCCACTGCGTGAGGAGAAGAAGAATGTGGATGTATGGCCCAATGGGCATGCATTTTGGGTGTTAACTTTCCCTAAAAGTCTAAAACGTTTTTCCCAAATTCGAATTTATGACTTCCATACCTTGCCCATCCCATGCAATAACTACTTCAACCAATTTCTGGAAGAATTAAA
This sequence comes from Pseudotsuga menziesii, assembly GCA_001517045.1. NCBI lineage: Eukaryota > Viridiplantae > Streptophyta > Pinopsida > Pinales > Pinaceae > Pseudotsuga > Pseudotsuga menziesii. The sequence goes on along the minus strand of LPNX010319055.1, from coordinate 643,340 downwards.
CGATTGGTTGAATGAGACAAGAAAGGTGGTTGACAGTTTGATGGGTCCTTTCATTGACATTTGGTTTTTCCCCATTGCCCCCAAAGGTCAAATATCCCCCCCCTTATCCTTAGGAAATCATGCCCCTATCTCTTTTAATGTTGCATTGGCATAGCTAGTTGTGGGTATTTAATTAAATTGCACATTTAAATGATGTCCAAAATTGTAATGTGTCGGTTAGCACAAAATACCATCGGCGTCGATTTTAATCGCAGAAACATAAAATGATAAATCAATGCCTTTAGCTCCACACCATGATTAATTACAATATTTACATCATATATATTTAATGCAAACAGGGTCAAAACCGGGGTGTTACAGTGCTCCTCCCCTCATTTGAGCACCGAGTGTTCTTGAGTCTAGTAAGCTTTCTGCATTTTCTCCAAGTGTCGAGCACCGTGTATGCTCTCCCTCTACGCCTCGAGCGATTAGCTGGGATCAAAAGCAATGATCTCACTTGTAATGAGTCTGTAAAACCATTAGCATATGTTCTCCCTCTGCACTTAGTGTGATCAACTGGGATCAAAAACTCTGGTTAGTATAAGTTTACGCTTGTGATGATCTTCGCCCTCCGAAGACGAACAAGCTTTTCAGTCTGTATTAAGAAGTTGCATTTTTTGAGTCTCTATTAAGAAGCTAAATATTTCGAGAATACCCCATAGCATATGGATGCACTTTCATCAATCTAAGATGTAACTCTTTCAGTGAGATGAAAGATCTCACATCATCTAAGCTCTTACAGAAGAATAATCATGATGCGTGCATATAATATAACATGAACAACTATACCGATCACCACTGTCACAGTGCAACTTCCCCTTCTACAAATAAAATCATTATTTACAGTGTTGCATTACAAAACTAAGAGTGTAAGTAGGTACAAGGTAGTCAACAAGTATATGTTTACTTTCTAGAAAGAGAAGGAACCACAGAAAAACCAAGAATCTTTGCTGGATAATTCTTATAGCAGATATTGGGTATATATAGAATTAATGAGATAAGACCAAGAGTTCGTCCTTGGAGCCCAAATCCTTCACATCCACGAAAGAATCTCGGGGTGATGGAGACATGTCCTTAGCCCAATGCCTTTTTATGATATTGGAGGGTACTCTTGCGCATGACATCTGAGCCACATCTGCAAGGCAAAAAATATTTTAAAAATATTTTACATGCAGTGCACCGCTGTCGCACTATGGGTCGTTGGATCTCAACCTCTTGATATCAACCTGTTTGGGAAACGGCCCACACTACGATGAACGTCACATTAAATGTCACATTGCATGTAGATTATTGTTCGCCCATCTGCAATACCAGAGCTTCTCATAGTTCTTATGGGTGCACCAGTTGCTCGTGATAGCAAAGGTTTTGTGAACTTGCAACATAAAATGCTGGACTCCGGTCTTGCGTTTGTAATGTGCTTTAGCGGAAGTCTTTCAAACGGTTTGGACCAAGGATGATCTATGTTATTCCTACACCCTTATATAGAGCAATAACATGGAAGTCTATGCAATATTTTTGCAGGCTGCATACCTATCAATGATCATGGCTCTTTCAAGTATTGTGATCCATATCTCCACATAGTCATGTGCATACACAATAACAACCAAATGAACAATGCATATTCTCGGACAATTACAACTCAATCAATATCAAAATTACCACCTTAAATATTAAAAAGTCCAATAAAAGTAAACTGATTTCACGTTCTGCATTGTTAAAGCACTCTTTATGTGGATCATGTACAAGTCCTCTTTAGTGCAGATTCCTATGTTATCAAAAGAAAATAGCAAAAATTAGAAAAGTTATACTAGTTTATAATATTTTAATAGAATAAATTTATCTTGAAAACATTTTGAACCTTAATAAGTTTAATTTCACTTTACATATATCTAATTATTATTTGGACTCAATAAAATTCAAACATTATTATTATTATTTGTGCTAGAGGAATCAAAGCGCACAATCCACAAGCATTATTACATATACCTAATTATTCTTTGAACTCAATAAAATTCAAACATTATTATTATTATTATTTGTGATAGGGGAATCAAAGGGCACAATCCACAAACATGAGGGATGGGTAACTAGTGATATTTATCAAAACATAACATCTAGTTTTCTACTGAATGGCTATTAGGCCTACACATCAGTGGCCAAACATTATTATGTTTAACATTGTTATTGTTATTACTTTATTTTTTAGTTTGTAAAATAATATATTGATCAAACTATTAACATAATTTATAATATTTTTAATAGCCCCAAGAATAGCTATATTGATTGATAAGACATATGCACTCAAAGGGGAAAAAAAATTATAATTTCAAGCCTTAAATCCTTTAAATTAAATCAAACACTATGTTATTTCTGAAAATCAATGATTTACTACCTCTACCATTCATTTAACCCATTTTCCTTGGCATTACCATTCATTTAACCCATTTTCCTTGGCATTAATTATTCTCTTTTGACCATCTAAAATGAAGCGCAGCATCACAGTGGATGGCGTGAGCTAGCTCAGGAGCAGACCTCCCTCCATGGGACGGAGGAGGAGCAAAGTCAATGCTCCTCCTCCGTCCGATGAGGGAGGTTTGCTCCGGAGCTAGCTTACTCCCACAGTGGATAACTTTCAACTTTTGACCGTTTAACTAGTCGGTTCTGACTCCTGAGCGATGATTTCTCAGGGATGTCGGCAAGTCGGCGATCATCACTCGACAGTTTATGAGATGTCATTATCCTCCGATGGTTTCTGAACGGATAGATGCTTACAGTTATAACGGTAGTTGACACTTGCAAGTGGAAATAAATGAAACGGCAAATTTACCGGCGGGACTCGGGAGTTTTGCTGGATGGGCAGTTCTTAACCGTATTCAACAGCTCTGCATGTTCACCCAATTTATCATCAACGCTGGATGTTCTTAACCGTGTTTAAAGGCTGTGCACGTTCTCCGAATTTATTATCAATTCTTTCCCAACAAATCCCAAACCTAAACTACTGTATCAACTTGCATGGCAATAGTTACCTTGAGGAGATGGCAAGTCAGGACTCAGATGTCGTTGCTAAATATGTACAATGTCTAGGGTTTATGAAAATTAAGTCCTATGCTATGATTCTGGATTCATTAAAAAAACGTAATACATCCAAGTTTTCTATTAAATACTTAATAATAATTTAAGTTTAAATAATTGACCCTATCTTTGTTGGCATCTTTGTTGGCTAACATTAGTTAGTCTGTTCTGCAAGATTTAATGCAATAGCTGCTACCCAACTACTTTGAGATCTAATGACCTGTTGCTCAACAGCCATTGCATTAAAGGTTATCTAATAAACTTGTTATTAATGACCATTAGTGTTAGTCAAATTGCTTTCTGTTCATTTGGCTTTTTCTCTAAAATTTTAAAACAATCTCTTTGATTCTTTATTAATATCCAAACTATGACATGATGTTTAATGCTACAACAACAACACTGTGAAATCTAACAATCTCTTAATACTTGAAATCTAACAATCCACAGTGCTGCTACTTCCGCAGTATTCAATAACCTGGCCCAGGCGAGATAATTTTCGCCTTTTCTTTCGATATGAAACAAACATGCTTCAGTGAAGTGGTCAGTAAATGTACCTCATTGTACAACTAACTGTACCATGCAGCTCACAATTAAATAATGTGTAAAGTAGTCTATAAACCATGGGATCTGAATTGTTTTACATTTACACCACCAGCCTGCAGCATTTAATACTCTGCCGCAAGGATGTTACTGATCCCCAGATATAATAAGCGTGGTCGAGACACGCTTGAGTCTCGACTCTCGAGTCGAGAAGTTAAAGTAAAAGCTGATGCGTTGAGTCAAAAAGTGGCCGTTACCTAGAAAACATCAAGATCGTAATGTAGGGCATGTAATTAAATTGAAGTTTATTTATATTACAGTAAATAACTTCAGGAATAACTCATCTGTGAAAACAGTAAAGGCAGTTGACTCCCGGTCCATTCTTAAGTTAAAGGAAGGTTTCTTGATTAAGAAATATAAAAAATTGTAATTTTTTATTAAAAAGAAAATCTATTTAACTTTTGGATTTTCAGCTTAAAGTACGGTTTAAGATACATATTTTTTTAGTTTTTTTAAATAAATTTATATTAAATTTGATCAAATATGTATATGTAACCTTAAATATTAACATTATTTAGGATTCATATCAACTCTCATAATCACAAAAAAAAGTAATGATAATAATAAGATGTAAAAGAGTAGTGATGAAAATTGAATTTCTTTGAAAAAGTTAAAATATTAACAATATTATAAAATTATATATATATATATATAATTTATACTTTTAGTGTTTAATAATCATTGTACTTCCAACATTATATGAGTGTTACCGAATGAATGCTTTTTAGAGAAGCTGGTAAGCCTTTTTCTTTTTAATCTCCACTTTAATCTATGCGTATTCTTGACATGAGAATTGCCATTGTATTCACTATCAATAATAATTAATGCATTTGGATTCATATAATACTAATCAATTTGTTTATCTTTTCCTCCTCCTCGATTTTACAAAATTCCAAAATAATTAGTCAAAAGTAAAAAAAAATTAATTATGAATTATAAGTGTAAATCTTATTAATATTGGAAACTTATTAGTAATATTAACTATAAATATGTGGTTTAATGACAATTCTAAAGAGAAAAGAGTAGGCATTGAATGAAGCCAAGGAAATGAGGTTGTCTTTTTATTTTTCTAAAATTTTCTAACATATTAGTTCATACTTATTTTATTAACTATTTATTTTATTACATTGATAAATGCAATATGTGTATATGTGATCAACCATAATGTGGTATCTAATATTTCATTATTACTCAAACACATTTCAAAATATCTTCTAAACAACTTTTTTCCTATAAAAAAACTATATTTTATTTGCACTACAGACCAAAACATTTGAAGATATCTTCTAGAGAATAGCCAGTAAAACTACAGCCTACTAACCAAACATTATTATTTTTAACATTGTTATTGTTATTAATTACTTTATTTTTTAGTTTGTAAAATAATATATTGATCTAAGTATTTAGACATGTTGTACAATCTCTTTATTCTTTTTAATTAATAGGGTTATCAAATTAGCCAAGGGATTTCACTGCAAGAAGCTCAAGGGATGAATTGATAGTTCAGAAAGAAATCTGGCTACTGGCTACTAGAGTGATTTGGGTACTGGCTACTGGATGGCTTTTAATCTGCAGCAAAGACATTGATGTTCAACAAGTTTAATAGTACGCTACCTGATAATTAGCAAAGTCCTTAAATGGGCATACCTGATAGAAAGTCTTAGTACAGACTGGGCAGGAGAACCGAGTAGCCCCAGTGAGAATATGTGAAGGTATAGGTATCCAATACTGGTCGCCTGAAAATGTTGTTCTGCCTCCTGATCATCTGGGATGCACTATAATCTCTTTGTCTGCGTCGCTGGTATCAGTACTCTTCAATCTTAGTTCATGCTTCTAAGATAAGCTGTTAGAAGGTCCTATATGCAGAGATACCATTTCATTTTCTACTGGATCTGACCTAAAATTCTCCTCCGAACTCTGTTCTTCTCTTTGGGGTCTAGACCTAGCACCAATGGCAATCTTCTCTCAGGGGTGATGACTCGCAGTACCCTTTAGGCGGGTGTTGTAGATGGGATAAAAACAAGATTTTATCATTATATGAACATCATTCGAGACATAAGAAGGCAGTTGATGACCGAATGATTTCAATATTAATGATCATAATGATGAAGAAGGCACCTGTTCCTGATCATGAGGATCAGAATGATGAGATTCATGAGAATCCGAATCAGGATCGGAATCAGAATCGTGTCTTCGTAATGATTCTGATCATTAATATTAACATCATTTGGTCATGAGGGGATGTTGTTTATACTTATGATCATAATCGTGTTTTTCTCCATCAGCTACAGAACCTGCATAAAGAGTACTACAAGTCACCACCCCTTAGAGAAGAACTGCCATTGCTGCTCTGTCTCAGCCCCAAGAGGAGAATAGAGTGGGAGGAAAGGTTTAGGTTAGATCCAGAAGAAAACGCAATGGTATTTCAGAAAAGTCCTCGCTTAAAATAAAAATTATTCAAAACTCTCAAAAGTTGAAAGTTATCCACTGTGTCGCTGAGATAACATTTTGAGATGCTCTTGGATAGATTGGAGTGAAACTTCAAGTAGTATAGTCACCGTGAAGGACAAGACTTAACTTTAAGTAGTATTGTTATTGTAGAAAGTTGTCCACTGTATGGATGAGATAAAGCGATTTTGAGATGCTCTAGGATCGCTATATTTGACAATTGGATCAAACAAGTCCAATTTTGACTAGATAGGTTGAATTTAGACAAGTTAAACTTAACCAAAATAATTTTACAAGTATTTACTATGACCTGTAAGTTTTTAGCAAACTATATTTTGGTGATCTTTTATTGTAAGATATTTCACCTTTTAAGCTTTTTTTGTTATCACTTTTCAAAATCACACACAACTTGAGTTCTTAAACCACCTAGAAACTTATTTTCATAAATTTAATTGTACTAGTTTACATAAAAAAGACGCGAACTCTTCAACTTGTCACAGAGCATGACCGGCTACAAACTTAAACATAAAAGATCAACAAGTAATTAATGTTTAAAAGATCAACAAGTAATTAATATCTTCAACATGTATTGTTGAACCTGTCAGAGAGCATGACCAGCTACAAACTTAAACAGAGAAGATCAACAAGTAATTAATATCTTCAACATGTATTTTTGAAATAAAGAGAATTTGAGATGCTCTCGAGTCGTTGTATTTGACGATTGGAGTGAAACTTCAAATAGTACTATCACAAGTGAAACTTCAAGTAGTCCTGTCATTTTGGAAGTCAAAAAGTTTTGAAAGGTTTTGAGCGCCAAAGTTGGAACTAAGTTTTCATGAATATAGCCTTAACTCTTGTTCCTTGCTTTATGGCGAGAGTAAAGACTGTGTCAGAGGGTCTGTAGCGGGCACTGTTGGAATTTCTGAATTTCTCTAGAATCTTAACGTTTTACTTAAATATGTAAGCATAACCAACCACCTGTATTCATATGTTCTTTTACACATATAATCGAGAAATAGTCGTTTTACTTAAATATGTACCTGTCACTAATAATGTTTTACTTAAATATGTACCTATAAGTAAATTTTTTTTAGTGTTGTAGTTTGAAAGTATCAATGAACTAAATATGAATCAAGGACAACCAGCCAGGTGTATTCATATTTTCTTTTCCATATAAACTAGAGAAATAGTAGTTTTACTTAAATATTTACGTGTGAGTAATAACGTTTTACTTAAATATCCTGTCAGTAAAAACATTTTAGTGTTGTAGTTTGAAAGTAGCAATGAACTAAATATGGATCAATGACAACCAGCCATGTGTATTCATATTTCCTTTTACACATAAACTTGAGAAATAGTCCCATAACGTGCAATCCCCCACAAAGCTTCCTTTATAGCTTATCAAAACCCCATTGGTTTGACCTACTGACCTTGGGTGGAAATAGTATAATTTCCTAACACATGCATTATCATTAGAAGTGTGTTAGAGATTGTTTACAAGTTTCAGAGTTGGATTTTGTTCATTGGGGAAGAATTGAAGAAAAACTCCATTTCAAATAAGATTAAAAGCCCTCTTACCAATTCATTGAGTTTTTGTTGTTAATCATTGATCATTCTACAAGATCAATGATCCAGATGTATGGCTGGATCTTAGTGCTAAAGGATAAATGTGGTTGAATTTGGACTAAGCGCTCGATATTTCTAAAAAGAGTGTGTAGCCAATCCCAAGGAAGGATAAATAATTTAAATGCTTATGTTTCTTTTTGCATGGAATAGAGGATCGAGGGTCCATTTCTTCAAAGACTTCAGTATAATAGTTAAGGATTTGATAGTAAGAAGGAAGTTGAGATAAGTTAACGAAGTGATTCTAATGTTGTATCTGTGGGTATTTTGACCTGGTAGGTTATCATAGTGTTTGGTATATAACATATAATAGAACCCCAAGGGCTAGCTCAAACATTGAACCATCTTCCCAAGGCATACTAAGTAGTAAGGAGAGTTAAAATCCATTAGAAGGAAATTCACACTTCTAAATGAATAAATTGTTTCATGCTAGACTTACATTAGTAAATCGGTGTTGGAGGCCATGTTAGTCCTAAAATATGTACTTGACTGCTAAAGCACAAAGCTTAGGAATCTGAGTAAGGTTGGAAAAAGATTTAAGATTTGGTAAATAAAGTTGGGTGGTGTGCAATAGCAAAAAGGGTAAGGTATATAGACATGTTTCAAATCTAAACTATAGATGCATAAGGGTATAACAAAAAGGCAATAAAGATAGTAAACAAGGTATGAACCAGTAAATAAAGTATTATATGATTACAAACAGTTAATCATATAAATAATATTATTTTGAGATAGAAAGACATTCTGTATAAAGCATTACATACATTGGCAGGTATAATGATAAACTAGGACATCATCCATCATAAAATTCATTACAGGGATTAACAATATCTGTATAAAGAGAAATCATAAATCAGCTCATCTAATATTTATATCATTCATAAAAATTCCAATATACATTTGCAGTATTTAATAGAGTTTAGATACAAAAATATATCCAAAACAATCTGACTCCTTTTCTATCAGTCCACAACCTCCTCTCTCTATGCAATCGATTTCCTGTTCATTATATAGACTCATAGTTTGATGATAGAGATCGGTTTCCCAAAATAGTGGATCAAAGATCCTTCTTTTTTAACATAGAAGCAATAAAATTAATCCCAAATCTCATGACTATGAGCCTGAGATTTGAAATTTGTTCCAAACTCTATACTAGTGGAAACCCTTTGACCAAGTGGTACTCTTAATCTCTTCGCTATCTCTACATGAGTTGAAAAAGTTTGAAGGATGATGACTATATGCCAACAAAACCATTCCACCTAAAGAATGTGCCAAAACAAATCTTTGTCTGCCATCTGTGTTTCTTTTGAATCTTGATCAATTGAATATATTTAAACTCGGAATTGTTCAGATCCATTTGAATATAATATTGAAACTCAGATGATACCTTTGTGCCAACTTTGTGCCTTTAGATATGGAAAAAGGTACTTATCTTTAGATGATCTACCATCTCTTTGACAAAGCATATCAGTTTGTTACATAAACTTAGGATCTATGCCCTCAAATGCTCAACTACTACCTTCCTTCAAATAAATGTCAATCCTCTGACTTTACATTCAAGATTGCTTCGAAACCAAATACTCTTCCAACATCCCATTCAATGTTTACAACACCTAAATTTAGCTCAAAATTTGGTGCTTTTCCTGAAGGATGGAACAATGGATGATTAATTTCCTTGGATTCCTTTAGCTGCCACATGTAGCATCAGCAACTCCTAATTTTCCTACCAAATGTCCTATAAACCTCATATCAATGTTTTGTGCAATGATTCGACTATTAGCTTTATTAACAAGCTTTCTCTTCAACATGGAATTGATATTATTCCTCTTCATGACACAATGGACAAACAAAGTTAATATATCTGATGAAGCTATCCATCCTGGAAAATGAAAATTATTTTACATTATGTCCATCCTTCACGCTATAGACAAATAAATACAAAAGACTTCGTAACCTTGGTGTTGGATGCTCCATCGAAATCTATAAATTTCATAAATGCCAGAATATTGGAGCTCAGACTTTAGACAAATAAATACAAAAGACTTTGTAACCTTGGTGCTGGATGCTCCATCGAAATCTATAAATTTCATAAATTCCAGAACACTAGAGCTCATACTTTTGATGAATGTTTGATTGTCATCTCTGTCATGACACTTTAAAATACATTTGGGAAAACTGAAGAAATCATCTCGGTAGCTACTCACTCAGACTCATAATGTGAATGCATTGTCTTGGACAATTTGAACTCTCAGCCTGTTTATTTTTCATTTAGGGAGCACTCCCACATGCAACAAAATAAGATAGCTTTTATAGTTTTATATAACCAAGTGCATTTGTTTCCTTCCAACTCGTAGTGCATAAAGCTTGATCATGAGCCTTTACATTGATTCCTGTGAGGGAACTTTCCATGCATGAACAAATAAGGTTCGATGCTTGACAAGCTAACCATATTTTAATGAAAATTATAAGGTTAACATGAAAATTTTCCCACTTACATGTTAGGTGTGAAGAAAATGAGTTGATGTGGAGCTAAAAATGAATAAAATCATTTTATAATTAATAAAATAATTTTATTCTGCAAAACAAGGAGAAAATGATAAAATGAGGTTTGAAAGCAAAGGAGTATAAGCATATTGCCTCAGTGAAGGACCCAAACATTCATTGATTTGAAGGAGCTCGGAAATTTAGAGAAGTTTATGCATAGGATGACAAGCTAGTGATGTTTGACACAAGGTTGATGAAGGTTAAATGTTTTTTTTTTTAAAAGGTGAATTTGAGTGCTAATATGCCACCTAAGTGTATTGTTAAAATTTTAGGGTTTTTTAACAATTTAACTAACTTATGCAAACATTGCAGATCAAGTACTCAAAAGTAAAAGTATAAGAGTGAAAAATAAATTTCTAAAACAAAATTGGTAAAGTTGTAGCAAGGCAAGATAAATTTATAAAACATAACTTTCATCTATTAAAACTTTAACACTCCAATGGTCACTGTTAAAGTTGGTCCTTGAGATACACTTCATCAAATGCAATGTAGAGAACATAAACAATAATATAGTACAAAAAACAAACTAATGACCAATAAGTAATAAATAACAATGTCGGTTCATATCTGGTTTGAATCTACCTTATACTCAAATACATTTAGGATCAAATATTGTCACTAAAAGCACACGATCAACAATGAAATAGTTGGCATACCTTGAGAGAGAAAAAGTTAGGAATAAGCTTAGGCACATAATGTAATCAATATGGCTCAGTCACCAAGTGTGAAAACCCAACAGTGATACTCAGCCCCACATACAGTAGCAGTCAATATGAATCAATCACCAAGTGTGAAAACTCCAACAATGATACTCAACCCCAAAATTGGTACAACTGTAGCAAGGCAATATAAATTTAGAAAACATAACTTTCATCTCTTTCAACTTGAACACTCCAATGGTCGCTGTGTTAAATTTGGTCCTTGAGATACACTTCATCAAATGAAATGTAAATAACATAAACAATAATAGTACAGAAAACAAACTAATGACCAACAACCAATAAATAACAATGTCGGTTCATATCTGCTTTTACTCAGCCTTATACTCAGATACTTTTAGGATCAAATATTTTCACTAAAAGGACAAGATCAACCATGAAAAAGTTGACAGACCTTGAGAGAAAAAAGGTTAGGAATAAGGTTAGGCACATACAGTAGTAGTCAATATGACTCAGTCACCAAGTGTGAAAACCCCAACAATGATACCCAGCCCAAAACACAGTTAGGCACCAATAGGATCACAACCAATTGAAGAAGATTAACGCAAGTCACAACTCATATCTTAGCAACCCAACAAGCTGAAGTCAGAGTGCTAACAACCCACAAGAATCACAGCTCTAAGCACACACAAGGTGACAGCACAACACAGGAGGAATCCAAGATTCATAGATCAAGTCTGAACAAACCCAAGTACCAAGGGTCACGACCCTCTCTAATAAACAACAGAAGGGTCACATCCTAAGTTTGGGAAGCCAACAGTGATCACAACCCAATCTAGGAAGTCACAAAAATGTCATGACCTATCCAAGAGGGCTAAATTTTTTTATCAATAGTCATGACCTTCTAGAGAAAGCATTGACAGTCCATGGTTCAGTTAAGGTAAGGTCAAATAGCCACGACCTACCCAAGAAGGGTCTTACCCATTCACGACCTAGCTCAAGAAGGGTTCCACACAGTCATGGCCTAGCTAGCAAATCAGTCATGGTTCAAACCTAAGGGGTTTAGATAAGACACATCCCAACCCTAAGGGGATTCTATTAGCCATGACCCTTATCAGAAATGTGTATGTTAGTCATAGCCTCCCCAAGGAGGGATTCTATGAGAATTAGCATCCTACAAAAGATTATTCCCATCTCAAGGAAGATTAACACATGTGAAGGCAACCCTTAGCAAGCTGAGAAGATTGACATGACTTATTCATAACAGCAACAACTTGAACTGGAAGACGAAAACACTAGCAGGCTAAGAGGAGAGGTGGCGGAATCTCACAGATAGAAACAAAACTGTATACGTCAATCTATTAGCAGCAACAAACCCTAGATAGCTAAAAGATCGTATCTTCAAATTTCTTTTGCCAACACACTCTCTAAAATGAAATTCAAGACTTGAATTTATAATGTTAACAAGCCTTCTAGAAAGGTTAATCCACTAACCCATGTCTTTTAGGGTTGTTTCCAAACATAACATAAAATAATGTTAGGTTGACTTAGGATAGGGTACACTAACAGTCAAGTAGTCATATAGGATAAAAACAATAAGGTTAAGTCATCATACCAAAGGTGGTCATGGTACCACATAAAACAAGGGTGCTAGGGCCAAAAGGACCATAAGTCAATTAAGCATCACAACAAGGTGGTAAAGCAACCGCCATACCCATAAGACCAAGGCGTGCAATAAAGGTGGGGAAACAACCCCTTTTACCGACAGGACCAACAAGACCAAGGACATTAATATTTTCTCTCTCAAGGTATATTGTCATGTCTGTTCCATATATTTTTATCATCATTGTATAAGGAGAAGTCACGACAACATGTATCATGACTTCTCAAATACACATTATAGGAGGTCTGTATAGTGAAAGGGTGTTTTTCGATATATTTCTATCTCATAACTTGCGGCCATGAACTTGTACCTGTGCACTATCTTTAACATGTATAGGCACTTGCTTGTCTACATCCCTGTTGGGATTTAGAAGACGAAAATAAAGCTTTTGATCTAGTTTATTTGGAGTGGGATGTAGGAAAATAATTTCATTCCCTTACTAAGGTGAGAAAGAAAATCCAAACCAAATATGTTTTGAGGATGGAGACTCAAAAAAATTCAGATATAGTAGCAACCCAGAGCATTTGGAGACTTTGCATAGGTACAAGTTCCTTTATTGAGAACTTATGGATAGCGTTCCCAAGTTCTGAGATAGAAATATATTGAAAAACACACTTTCATTGTACAAAACTCCTATAATGTGTATTTTCTTCAAACTAGGATAAAGAACTTCAACAATGTTTACCAATTTGACAAACATCAAGAGAAATATCCATCGTATATATAATGAAAGTACTACTCATTTAAAATCCATTCACCACAATAATATTTGGAAAAATAAGGTTTGATATACTTTATCTCACAGCTGGAATCTTCACAAAAATGATAACCGCTTACACAGAATACGTGGATCACTAGTTGGTGAAAGAGTAAACACTTTGTATTGGTTGGTAACTATAGTATGGGAAAGAAAAAATTTAAAACACCCTTTTACTGTACAAACATTCTATAATGTATGATTTTCTTCACACAGTTTGTCTGGAATAAAGAACTTCAACAATGCTTACCACTTTTAGAAGCCTCAAGAGAAAGATCTTCCATATATATACTGAAAGTATTGTAGATTTAAAATACATTCACCACAATAATATTTGGCAAAATAAGGCCTGATATAATTTATTTCAGAGCTGGAATCTTAATAAAAATGATAACCACTTACAGAGAAAACATGGATCACTGGTTGGTTAAAGGGTGAGGATTGGGTATTGGCTGGTAACTATAGTATGGCAAAGAGAACCACCCTTTCACTATACAAGCCTCCTATAATGTGTATGTGTAGATGTATTAAGGGTTGCATTGTTATTTTTATCAATAGATATGGCTAAGGATAAGACCTTCCCATAACCAAAATTAATGTTACTCCCAACTTGGTCTATTGTCCTTTTTCCTATAACTGAAAGTCAATGTTGTAATCCTGCTATAGGATCCCCCTCACTATTGTAGCATATAGTTCACGTACTACTGAAAAGAGCCGGTTGTAGCTCCAAAACGTTTCCTAGCTTGCTATAGATTACTGTTGATAAGGAGGAAACATGACAAAAATTAAGTAGCAGTCTTATTACGTAAGACTAACTCATCAAAACTGTTGCAATACATGCCTAGGAGTGCATCAAGTGCCCAAGTTAATTTTACCTATCTTTTGAACTACACCAAATCTCATAAACTCATTTCCAATCCACCTATGATATGTTAGGCCTTGTTAATGAAACACGCATTAATGCATCAAGCGTGTTAATTGACAAGCTTGTTCTCCTTATATCTTTGATTACAATTTGTTTTGAAAACCCTCATTTACATGCAACAGTGCTTGCCGGAATGACAAGGATTGCTTGCCATAATTTTAACATATTTGGATACCTAGAGTGCGAATATTTTATTTGAGAAAATACCTTCCATGCATCTTTCATAGGGAATCTTTCTGCATTTAAATGAAGAACATCAATAAATTCATACAATTTTGTTTTGCATTTTGCAATGTCAAAAACTGGTACATTATCACCTTCATTGCATAGTCTGTGCTGCAAATGCGAAAACAGTCTTTCAAGCCATTGTTTTGCATTAGTTTCTCTCACATATAGATCTGATGGATAGTGGAAAGGGCTAAACAATCTTGCTGCATTAAAGAGATGAAGATCTAGGAATCTTGAATTGAAGCTCTCAATCAATACTTGGACATAATTCCTTGTAAGTTGTATGCAACTATCAAGGGAGCCATTGATATGTGTTTCCATCAGTTGTGACATGTACTCATCCGGGATTGGAATATACAACAAATCATGTATGTGTGTAATCCCCTCTTTGTCAACATTTTCAAGGAATCCATATCTAGAGTCTTCTAGGAATTTACTAAGATGTGTTGCACCATCTGCAAAAGAATCTGGCCTACAAAAATACCTCTTAAGAGTATTTAATGTATGGTCAATAGTTATTCCAAGCGTGGTGACATATATATTATCTTCTTGGAATTTTCTATTTAGTTTATTCAATTCTATCAAAACATCAGCAAGCATAGTTAGACAAAATTGAAATGAGAAAATCTGTGCCTTGTGATACCATGAATTTTTTCTTTCCTCTTTCCACATGCTCAAAATCGCAGGCATCAATGCAACGAGATTTTGAACTTTCCGTCCCCTAGATAACCGTCAAATCCCATGGATTTGAAGAACTTGCAAGGATTCCAATTCCATTACTTCTAGCAAAGAAGTGAGTTCATTATTTCTCTTTGCTGAATTTCCAACCCATGAGTACACCTTATTTGCTAGTTTTTCAACAAACAAGAATTTCGGTATCGTTTTTGAAGCATATGATGCTACAAGTGCCTCGCGATGTGCAATGCAATGAGTACCAATCAAATTTGGGAAATATTTCTTTAAAAACGTGGCAAATCCATTTTCACTCCCTAGCATAGATGAAGCACCATTAGTAGAAATTGCTATTAGCTTTTCATTTTTCAGTTTCCTTGTTTTTTTTAGACCGGCGAATGTATCATAAATGGTTTTTCCTTTTCCATCAGGGATAGTGATAAGTTTCATAAATTGTCATATTGGAGGACCTAAGCCTCCTGAGTTCAAGTAAGTAGAATACATAACAATATGTTGTTCCAAACTATTATCTATGCTTTCATCCAACATTATAGAAAAAAGGATTGTCCAACATTTTTTCAGATTGCATCTCTTCAAGGTAATTTGAGATACACTTAATAAATTCTGTGGCATCCTTCCTATTAAAATAGGAACAATAATCTACTCGATTAGGGATGTTTGGAGTCCGTAAGTGCATCTGAAGTTGACAAAGATCTTCGTAAGTAGCAATTGCAATATCCCTTTTTGCAATAACATATGCTAATTTCATTGTGGTTATCACCTTGTCCTCGTTGGCATCGTTAATACGCATAATGTGTTATGGAATGGACTTTGTTAATCTTTGAGTTTCATACAAATGTTTTTGAACTAATGTTTGATGAGTAAATGATTTTGAATGAGTTGCCACGGCATCATACTGAATTGTCTTGCATCTAGTGCCAATACCCCATGGACCTTGAGCTTTGTATTTCTCACAGAGGTTGCATTTCATGTGAGTAAGGCCATTGACAACTTTGATTGCATAGACCCAGGGGTGTTTGATCTTCCAATCCTCGAAATTCACATTTCCATGAGGTCTTCCTTTTCTTCTCACTACTAAAACCACCCTCTTCATGACCAAACATTTCTAAATCGTCAGCAAGGTCTTCATCTATGTCTTCATTAGTTTCTTCATTCAAGTCAGGTATATCATTCAGGTTAGGGATAGATGGAATATCATCAGCATTGGAGGGTTTTGGAATTGTAGAACAACCATAAAATTTGTCCAAAGTCGGTTGCCCCTTCTTTTTTGGAGGCATTTCTAGTGAAACTATATACCTATAAACAAAACAATAACAATAAAAATAATAAAAGACATGTTTTAAGCAAGGGTAAAAGGGATAAACCACAATGACAATTCCACAGTAATATTGTTATTGGTATAAATTACTTGAATAGCAAAGAAAAAAAAATCATTTTACTTCAAATGGAATATTTAATCTAAAATGACAATGGCGGAAACATAGAAACAACTAGTAACCTTCAAAATTAATGATAAATTATGCATGTTTGAACATAATTTTTTAAACTAAGATAATATGTACATACAAACAAACTTGAAATATTGTTACAACTTTTGGCATTTGCCCGTTTTATTAAACGGATGAAGTCTTTGGTAGAACATCAAAACGACGATTTAATTTTTCATGAAAACGTCACTATGCCTGTAAATAGTGTTGGAATCCAAAAGGTTCATCAGTGTCCACCTGGCAGGCTGGCACGATGGCACCATCAACATGAATTTTGAAATATTAAATGTCCATTACAATTCTCCATATCCCATCGGTTAATGGAAGTGAATGCCATTGAATGTCACTGTGTGAACACTGAATTCAACATTTTTTGGTATTTGGTGTACCATGTATTAGTATGTACTGAAGCTTGAATCGCTCTCAATGCTGATAAACATATGCAACATGCTAGCAGGCTGCAACTACCATTTTTGTGCTCCCCCTATGGTTTCATACTTGGTGAGAGGGTTGTGGATTGGGTGACCGAGGAGTTTGAGCTAGCCAATTCTACATCTCCTCAACTCAAGCCAGGGTAGGTTTTTGAGTTGAAAGGGAAATATGGAAAAATCTTGCTACTATGGTTGTATGTACCAACTCAAAATCCTCATTCCCACTACTACTCTCTAAGCCTCATTCATAAGATCATTAATGTTTATGTCAGTTTCACTCTCAAGGATGAATTCCATGATTCCTCACACTTGGCAGGGTAATAATTCTGATGTATTTTCATTGTTGTTTAGTGTCCTCAAGCTAGAAATTGATTAACGTCTAGTTGTACTTGTTCCATCTTAGTGTCAAATATTCTAGCTTAACATGTCAACAAGATTCTAACTGCTACAAACTGAAATTCTAAACAATCCAATCACTTTTGGCTTAGCATGTCTACAAGATATGAAATATAAAGTAATAAAAATAAGGGAATGTATGATGGCATTTCAAATACATCATTCCAAAATACAATAATACAAAAACCAGTAAAACCACCCCATACTATCACATTAGATTGCATCCAAAGTCATATCTCTACTGGGAGGAGATAAGAATTCATAAATAAAATGTGAATGTTATGGGTGAATCCTTGTTCAAGTGATCAAAATATCGAGATTAAGGAGAGATTATGAAAAAAAACTATATTGCATTTGCAGAGATTGAAATTGGAGCTCCATAAAAAGTCCAACTAATAATGTAGCTTTATAAGTTTTGCAGTTTAGTAAAAATTCCATTAGAAAAGGCAGTACACAAATTCATAAGAAATATAGAAAAGAAGAGAGTTCTAAAAGATCACTAGCACAAAAAGTGATAAGTGTTTTTCTAAACATCTGAAAATCATGAATGGAAAAACTATGAGATTTTTTTTTGTAATTCATGGTTGGTGTTCATCAATCACCAATATTTATGCCAATGGGGTTTCCATTCAGTACTGAAGATGGAAGCATGTCAAGCCACCCACCAGGGTCAATTCCCCTGAAGATATAAGTAATAATGGTCTGGTGCAATTCCTTGGTAATTTTGAATCTTAACAGAAGTACAAAACTTTGTCAGAACAACTTAGTAGAACATAAGTGATTACGTTCATTAGTTTTCTACTCAAGGGCCTACTTTTCCCATGTAAACAAGACACTTATGGGGCCCAACCGCTTTGGGAAAATTGTTATCTTTGAGATTAAGGGAAGTACTTAAAAAAATAACAATGCTTATAGATATAAACATAAACAATTGAAGTGTCAGATAGAGATTCAATTAACTATCAAATTTATGACTAAATACCAGCCTTAGATATCATACCCTTTCAGACTCCTAAAGTGGAACCTTGACTTGATAACAATCAAGGCTATGATTTGTATTGCCCATTTTTTGTGCCTCATTAAAGAGTTCAAAATTAAAGCACTGCACTAGAATAAAAGCATGTAAGATTTTTGAATTATTTCCACATTCGTGGCTGACAGGGATAATTTTAGGGGCAAAATTTAGCCCATGGGTTATTTTAAGGGGTTTTTCTCCAAAAAGAGATTTGCCATTTTTCATTTTTTGAAGCCCTGTTTCGCCCAATTTTGATCGGGTAACCTTTTCTCCCCCTAAAAATTGCCAAATTATTATATAAACGATATAAAATATTTGGAAATTAAAATATTTTTTGAAAAATATCGCCAAACATTTTATAGTTGGCATTTTAAGAATTGGTAAGATTTGCCAACATTTATACACTTTTAAATAAGTATGGTTCCTTAAAATCATCCATGGTGGCAGGCAAGAGGTTGACCCTTTATAAACTATCTCTTCCACACAATTTGGTGCAAGTTGTGGAATATAAGCTGATAAAGTAAGCCCAAGGGATTAGTTCAAATCCTCTTGTGTGAGTTGCACTACCCTATGCCGACAGGTTTATTAGGGATACCGGGAAAGAGGGGAAGCATCCATTGAAGTTTCCCAATGAGGTTTTCCTATAGAAAGAAAAAAAAGAGGCAATGTATCAGAGAGTGTGTGTGTAGGTATGCAATGTTTTGTGCATTTTTATTGTTTTTTTGCCTGTTTTTCAATGTTTGCCCGATTTTTCTTTTTCAAACCCTTAACGAGATGAATTATT
Organism: Pseudotsuga menziesii; assembly: GCA_001517045.1. Classification (NCBI taxonomy): domain Eukaryota; kingdom Viridiplantae; phylum Streptophyta; class Pinopsida; order Pinales; family Pinaceae; genus Pseudotsuga; species Pseudotsuga menziesii. The sequence goes on along the minus strand of LPNX010319055.1, from coordinate 623,976 downwards.
TCTTTATCATGTTTTTTTGCAACTTTGTAAACCATAAACTATGTAAAAGGATGCTGCCTTCGCTACTTCCTGAAATTTAATATTCTATTCTACACTTATACTGTCTATTCTTTAGAGATTGTTCTAATTTTCCCACTACCCACATACATCTTGGAAATAAGACCTACATTCTATAATGCGTCGCAACCCCGGGGGAAAAACTAATAAAGCATAAAGAACCAAGTTCCAATCATGAAAACCCTTTAAAATTCTTAAAACGGATCAAGAAAAGATCCATTCAAGACCATACCTGATAAACAATATTTAGGGCGTGTTATGTGACCTGTTACCTCACGATTGCTTACAAGGTCATACCATTGGCGAACTGCAAAAAAACACTAGAATGCTTCAAGTTGCTTGTCCACTGAACAAGCACAGTCCCTTTAAATACAAAAAAGCACAATCCCTTTAAATACAAAAAGCACGACACACAAATTGGTATGGACTCTTCTAAGCAATATGGAAAAGTAATTAAATCCCTATAAAACAAATTACGACAAGCTCTATTTCGAGCTACTGGGTCTTAGTAGTTATCCCTTTGTCCACTCAAACCTTATGGAAAGTTTCAATCTAACACTATTTTCAATCATAATCCAGAAAAGCTCATCATGATTTTAATCAATCATAATCTAGAAAAACTCATCATTATTTTGATTAAGCAATTAACATAGTTTTATTCCATAAAAGCTCAACTTGATCATGAGTTTGATTAAGCATTTAACACACTTTTATTCCAGAAAAAATCACCATAATCATGATTAGTGTGAGAACCTAAACTCTAAAGCTAAAAAATTCTCATGATTTTGATAAAGCCTGAGAATCTAAACTCTAAAACTAAAAAAAATCTCTTTTAACCGTTCACAAAATTCTTATTTAGCATAGTTTAAGTTTCAATCATTTAACAGAGTTTAAGTTTTAAGCATTTAACATGATTTTGATTAAGCATTTAACTGATCATTATTTTTTTTATTCCAGAAAATACTCATCATAATTTTGATAGGCTGAGATGCTAAAACTCTAAAAATTCTCACCATCCATTAAAATAAAAGATCTCATACTATCTAGATATTTATTAATAAACACTTAAAAATTTGCCACGGGAGCATCAATTAGAAATTTACCTAGAAAAAATGGTTAATAATAGGCATTGATGCTAATATAAAAAATATTTAATGTTTAGGTAAGATCAAGCTCTTTGTAGGTTATAGTTGACTATGTGTTCTCTATAGTCAGTTTGCATCCATTCTTTCCAACACCTTCCCCAAAGAAGTATTTCCTATCTTCTTTGAATATTTCAAATTTAACATCCATCCTTTCTAGCAACTTATCCTTAGAACAGTGAAAGAAAATCTTATGTCCCAACAAGTAAAAACTTAAAAGTGCTCCAAGAAATGAGAAGCTATAGGGTAGAGGTAGGAAATATTTGCAAGGAAACTTCTCTAGTTGTTTCACAAACAAATATTTAAATGTTATGACTTGTACAATAAAAAGGTAAGGAACATAATAGAAGGATGAAGCACATGAAAACATTTTTAAATCCAAAAACCTCATTCTCTAAATATTGACAAAGCAATAATTATAGGTTGCAAATAGAATTCCAATGCCCAAAGCAATTGCACCCACACACCAATGGGACAAGGATCCCTTATATTCTGACCAACAAGTAGCATACATAATTATCTACAAATAAGAATTACAATTCTTCAATACCTTGATAGGCCACCAAAAGAAATAAGGTTCCGAACAATATCTAGAATATTATTCAAATTATTGCAGCAGTCTGCATCTATAAGTGTAAGGTAAGCATATATACTAGGTTTGAACTTTGAAATTTTAAATGAACATCTAAAAAGGATTGCGAACAAATACATTTTCCAAGGGCAATGCCAATTTCATCCACAGTTTGTTTCTGCCAGCAAATGTCTCCAAACTACATTCATTCCAAAACAAACATTTTTGCCAATTTATATTGAAAAAATCATAAAAAATTTTGAAAATAGATCAAATTCATCTCCAATGAATTTCTATCCTAGTCTAATATCACTGAGAATGTTAGTCAATTTGAATAGGATATAAGAATATCCGAAATATGAAATTAGATGTATTTCATCCATGAATTTCATGTTCTCATTTAATATCATTAAAACTATTGTTACCATGAATTATTTGAAAAAATTAGTCATCTCAACTCCACTGTGAAAGAATAAAAAAAGCTCAAATGCAAAAGATGAAACAATTTAAATAAACATAACTATGATATAATAAAGTAGATCAAGCTTGGAAATAAACGTACATATCTTGCATCTACATAGATTTAGAGATGCAACCACATTTTATTCAGTATCCATTATAACATGATTCGTCCCTGATTTTTGGCTATGGAAAATTGCATGTTTTACTTTTACTATGTACTGCTGATGCTTGGAAAATAATATAATTTCTCAAAGGGACATAAAAAAAACTTAGGTTGTGTAACCTCAAACAACCTAATATAAAAAAATTAAAAAATTAATAGACAACTATCTTGCATAGATTCAAAAGAGATTAAGATATATGTGCACACTCAATTGAACTACTTATATTTTTGAAAAGTTCCTATTCATTGGTGTATATTTATATTTCTTTTTCGCTTTCGTGGAACAAATTTATGGGAGAAACCCACCAGGAACTTCCCCTCATTTCAAGGATGGTACACGAGTAAATCGAACTCTATAAAAGGTCAAGGATTTGTCAACAATATACTTGTTTAAAATCTCAGCATGTCACATGAAAAACTTTTAATTGATTTGGGAGGATAACAATCCTCTTTGACCACTCAGGATAGAGCTAAATGAGAATTCATATAATTTGCAAATATCAACTCAACTTTTACATATTGTCATATATCTGAGGGGGTCTCATACTTCCAATCAATTGTTATTCACATATTCCATCTTATTTTATTTAGCTTCACCACCAAAATAGAGTTTCTTTTATTTTTATGCTTGCATTATTTCCCTTTAGTTGCAGGTTTTGATAGAGGTTCCTTATCTTTGTTCTAGTTTATTGGCCTAAGTATGTGGGATTCAATCCCATTGTGACTTTTGGAACTCTTGGAAGGGGATTTGTGGTCTCTATCGAGGATTTTTGGAACACTTCCCAATCTCGAAGATGGTTTTGCAAACCCTCTAGTCACTTATAAGCGCATTGTGATTTCTAATGCTTCTACTTGAGCGGATATCCTCTGTTCAGTGACAGGAATTTTTATATGGGGGAGTAGTCCTGCAATGAACCACTCCCTGTGATGCACGTCTTAAATTAATAAAGTTAGTTTACTAAGAAAGTCTTTAATTCTTTGATCATAGTCTATACAGATTACCTTACTCTCTTTTTTATTTCTTTAAGTTTTGCAATGCTTTGTTGCTAATGTATATATTTAGTAAGCAGTGAAGAATCTTTAAGAAATTTCACTATCTAGATATTTAGTAAATAGTGAAGATTAGAAGAATCTATACCTGAAAGTTCTCTGAGCTCTCAATCACAAACTTTAGAATACACTGTGAGTAGCAGACTCGTTGGTTTTTCTTCTTTTTTTGTGTTCTAAGGTTACGGATCTGCCTATCGCCAAAGCTTCCTAGTACCTACTCTCTCTACCTTATCTCAAAACGCCATGCAATAGCGGAGTAAGCGTTCAAAGCTTGAAGGGAATGCAATCGAGTCTAGACTCTGCGACCGCAGAAAATAAGGTTCACGGTTTAGTATTTTAGGTTTTGAGGAGCAGAGGATTAAAGAAGGATTTCTTTTTGTAGCCTATTTACAAGCAAATCTAGCTCAAGCGTAAATGTGTACAAGGACGAATCCAGAAAATACATTTCAAGTGAAAAAATTGAGAAATGACTGACGCGTAAATATATGTATATTGACAACAGTGCAGAGAAAAGAAAAATACCTAGAACTGGCAAACTCGTAAAGCTTTCCTCTAGTGGAGAAAATAATTAACGCCACTTGTGTATCGCACAATGAGAGCTCGCGAGTCATGGTCTGTGACCCAACAAAGAGAAAAAAAGAAGAAAAATCGTACATAAATGGCATAAAAGAATGCGATGGGTGGATGGCAAGCCGTGGCCCATCTCTAATACTGGAAATTTTGGAAAATACCTCAAATTTGATTAGCTCCAGCTTCCTTCCTTTGTTGTAACTTGTTATCGATGGAAGGCTTTGCTCGCTGCTCACTATTGGGAGTGGAAGAAATTGGAATGAATCTTGATACACGGCGTGACAGACTATCCAATTCATTGTTCACACAAAGGCAACACTGCATTCAATGGCATTCACTACCACTACCAGTCTGCCATTAACCGATGGCCCATGACATTTATTATTTGAATCAAAATTCACGTGGATGGTGCACTGTGTCACCATTCCAGCCTGCCAGGTGGACAACACAGTTTAAGAGGCATAATGATGATTTGATCGAAAATTAAACCGTCAACTGGCTGTTTAAAGACATAATGATGTTTTGATGGAGAATTAAATCGTCAATATAACATTTTACCAAAAGCCGTTTAATAAAACGACTTTTGCCTATTTTAACCAATTAAGAATTGAGAGAAGATAGGAAGTGCAGAGCCAAAGGCTCGCACACACACACGGGAGGAGAAACACTCCACACCATTATATTACTGAATAAACATTACGTTTATAGGTAAACCCAAACCAAACTAGATCCAAGAATAATGGACCAGATCCTATGAACTAGGAACTAACAAACCACTCATGCTATCAATAGACGATGCATTTCTACATTATCTCTAACATCCTCCCTTAATGTAGAAATGGATCAAACTATGCCTGTAGTTCCAGGATTACAAATCCAGGCTTACAAATCAGCAAAGCAATTTAACAGTTTAATCATCTATGTTTCCTAAGACCTCGAACTCTACAATCCTCCACTTCATCTTAACTTTTCTTGCTGTGAGACAGTATTTGTTTTTCTTTTTGCATTTCTTGCTTGAGAATTTGAAGTCTTCAATGTTCATTATGGAATTTGATTGAGCATCTGCTGTCCTGAATCTTCCTTGTGCTTCTGCAAATTCTGCGAACTTTTCACTGATAATTGTCCTCCATGCTCGGTTACAATCAGCTATGTGCAGTGTAGTGGAAATTTGCAACAAAATCTCTTCAGCATTTGCAAACTTGATACATTCTGCATCACAAACATAGTCAACATTCTTTGGCTTTTCAAGCCAGTCTCCAATAAACTTCAACTCTGCATCAAAATCGACTATTCTTTCTTCGGCTGCTTTAAATCCAACCAACAACTTATTAATTAAAATCCTTTCCAGCTTAATTGAAATTTGTTCTTCTATTGTCATATATTCTTCATCATATAGAGGCTGAGAATCAAACTTTACTGTAACTTTGAACATCATATCTGAAGACATATTGACCTTCTCTTCATGCAGGCAGCTGGGCAAGCCAGCAGCCACCCCAGTCTGCTCTTCTCCTAGGCTTCAATGTGAAATTACACAATCAACTCTTTCTTCAATGCAGGTAGCAGAAATTCTCCAGTTCTCGGTCTCCACATAGCCTTGGATTGATGACAGACAGATCCGCAGGCATGGATCACAATATGTTATCTCTTGGCTAAATATCTCCACAGGATTCACCTCTGCAACAGCTCTTCAATTTGGTCCCTTTCTTTACATCGACAGCATTCAATTCGGTTTAGGGCAGGGATCTTCAGGCCCAGCACTCATTCAACCTTCAGCACGGATCTGCAGCGGTCTTCAGAGGCTGCTCTTTCTCTCTGCAGATCAGCGCTCTTCACCTTCTTCTGAACAACACCGCTGGTGTACTCAGTGTTTTCTATAACAGCGCGATTTCCAGCTATCTCTCACAGCTGCAAATCGGTGGCTCCTTCACAACAATCTCCTGGTATTCATAGCACTGGATTTCTTTAATTGACTGACTAGCGATGTAGGGCAACGTTCTCTCCTTTCTCGGTAGGAAATCCCCACGTCTTCTGAGCAGCGTTGGCTCTTTTGTAGTGGCCCTTCTCCTCATATCTCCATGCAACTTCTGGTAGCCCAAGCTGATCAATTTCCCAGGGGACGGCTCTCTCTTGTGCAACAGTGATCACGTATGGCAGTTCTCCTTTCTGAGCAGCACGTCTCTTGCTCTCACATCCGCTGCTTCTTCGCGTCCTCTTTCAAGCAATCAAACCGGCGACTGAATTTTCACCATAACCCATGCAACAAGAGAGAGGCGGTGACGTTTCTATGCTTTCGGTAATCTTCCTTCTTCAAGTTCCCTCGATATCAATCAGAATGGCGGCTCCACAAGCTTCATGCAGTAGTGTTAACACGGACTCTTTTACACAGCCTCTTCTACACACAACGCCTCAATGGGCTTTCACAGCAGGCCACAGGGGCTTTCACCACAGCCTCAATGGGCATTCACACTCAGGAGGAGATACAACTCAACTCCAGGCCACCGGGCACACAACAGGCCACAACGGGCACTTCTCACAGCCAATTAGGCTCAGCATGCTACTAAGAGCTCTCACAATTAGGCCACAATGGGCTCTTCACACCAACAGGCCACTATGGGCTCTGATACCAAATTAAGAATTGAGAGAAGATAGGAAGTGCAGAGCCAAAGGCTCGCACACACACATGGGAGGAGAAACACTCCACACCATTATATTACTGAATAAACATTACATTTATAGGTAAACCCAAACCAAACTAGATCCAAGAATAATGGATCAGATCCTATGAACTAGAAACTAACAAACCACTCATGCTATCAATAGACGATGCATTTCTACATTATCTCTAACATAACCCGTATTTGACAGGGAAAATGATCATAAACGGGGTCAAATTCCAACTTTGGAAGCGGGCAGGGTTGGAATTTCAAATGGCGGACACCCGTCAAAATTGCCTGTAACAATCAAAATATGAAACGTTTTTTGTATTCTAAGCCAGATTTGGACGGTTTCGGTAAAATCTTAGCTGTATTTGACGGGTTAATTGACCCATGACGGGCATTTACCCGTCAAATTCCATCCGTGGTAGCGGGTATGCCCACGGCTAGATGTAGTTGATTAAATGTTTTAGCGGTTAATCATCCCTGATACAGAACTTGTGACAAACTCTTTAAGACTCTACAGCTCTATGATTAGTTCTCGCCTCCCCTCGTACCCTTGGAAATGCTCTCAAATCATTAGAGAAGAATCTAATCTGAAATGGTCTTACATCATTAGAGGAGAATCAATGGCGCATCCGCCGGGTAAACGATTCAACTGGTCATTTGGAGTCGTTAATTAGGAAAAATAATATCTTCAGTGGGCAATTATTTACTAGTACAGTCAGCTAATTAAATTATAACACGTTGTTGGGTTTTCACGTTGTCGTGTGGGCCATGTTCAGCCTGCTAATCATTGTCATATCTAGCATCTTACTATACTGGATTTACAAAATAGAAAGTTAAGATCGATTCAAGATGCGCTAATTATAACCTCTCTGTCCAGTCTACACCAATACCATCATACAAAAAGCTGGCCGTTACAAAAAGTTTCAATTGTGCTTTAAGATTTAATCAGGTCATAAAAGCAAAGTCACGTGCCGAAATATAAACGCACAGATTATTATCGCAACAAGAACAAATCAGTTTAAATCATAATGTTATCCTACTGCATCTACATAATAGAGTTATCCTTATCCAAAACAAAAAGCATTCCAAAACACATATCATATAAACCCACTATTTATGTTAACTTGTCTCCTAAGACATAACAAAAATACACTCAAGTTTCTGTAAAACCTGCAAAATGAAAAGATAAACTGTAACATTACACACAAAATATGCTCTTCTTTATAAAAACAAAAAACAAAATGCCATTCCATAAAGCAATAAGCTCTTTTGAAAGAGTATACGTCTATTTCTTAGATTCATTGAAACTGTGTTAAAAAATTAGAAGCTCAAGACCAATTTTAAAAAACAAAGTATTTATGCTTATTGGTTAGATTCGTTGAAATCGTATTCAAGATTTAGAAGCTTACAATCAAATATATTTTTTTGTGTTTTACATATTTTTTTTCAAAATTGAAAAGGCAAAGAGTTGGGCTCTAATACTTTGATAATATAATTTATTGTCATAAAAATGAAAATGATTTAAAAACAAAAATGCTCAAGTATCATAAAAACTTGGTATCAAATAACTTCAAACTTCATTGCTATTTATGAATGGTTCTTTTAAAATCCTCACAAGCTTCATTTCTTTGTTCTTTCATTTTTTTAAATTTTTTATTTTTATTTTGTGAATCAATAAATCCTCGCTTTTATCTTTCAAAATCATTTGTTTATGAACAACCACAAATTCCATAAAACATACATAATAAATAATATGATAAATCTCAAAACTGTTTTGCTTCTAAATCTTTTAAATAGATAATACACTAACATTTATGTACAGCATACTTAATAAAGAGCACTATTATTTACAACATACTTATTCATTTCAATAGTCATTATGAAAATATGTTAAGCAGTGAAGAAAAAGTTTTTCAAAATAGATATTGGAGCAATATTTTAAGTTCTTCAAGATATATGTTGGAGAATATTTTATTTTTGAGAGAAAGGTTTTATAAGCATTATAAAAGTTTTTTATATACAATTTAAAAAATAATAAAATAAATAGTATTTAAATGATTGGTATTTTTATATATGTGTATTTATAATTATTTTTTAAATTATTAATTTATTTTAATTTAATACAAAGATAAAATGAAAAAAAATCATTAACTTTCACTTATCTATTAATTCTTTTTCAAGAAAATAAATACATGTCACAAAATACATATTTGTTTCATATCATATATTTAATATATAATTAAGGGAAAACATAATACTATGTTTAATTTTAATGTGATTTTTTTACCAATTAAGACTTTTGATAAAAAAAACAATTTCCATATAAATTAGATCTAGTAAAATTTGTCAATAAAATCAATTTATGTTGTTAAGAGTATAAATTAGTATTTTTTTTCGTTATCAATGTTCAAATTTAATTTATCTTATGTTATATGTAAAATACACATAGATAAATATTAATAATCCACATTATTTATCACTAATATGAAAGTTAAGTAATGTTTTATTGTTGTATGAAATTAAAAAAAGAATACAAATATTAATTTTTTAATTTGTTACATGAAATAAAAGTGAAGTTAAAATTGAAAAAGTAAGTGATGATTTATTACTATATATTTATAAATAGATAAATTAAAACAATTAATTAAATAAAAGGAATGGAAAATCATAGTTTTTTAAACTTTGGATGATTTGAGTTTAAATTTTGGACAAATTATTTAAATAACAGTTTTTAGTGGTTGAAATTGCATAATTGGGGTACCCTTTAGAGTAATCTAAGGCTCCCAATACTCAATCCATTTTTGCAATCATGAAATTGCATTTTCAACAACAAATAGTGTTCATTACATTTAAACTATATTTTAAAACTTCAAAAAATAATAATGTGAAAATGTAGTTATGATTTACAATCAAGTTCATTCAATTATGTAACTAGCACAACCACTTAAGTTGTGGTTGGTGAACACAGATAGGTTACAAGTTAAGTGTCACTCATAAGTTATCAGTTACTTGTTCTCACCATCTTATTCTAGTTAAATGAGTTTTCTCTCACAAATTGTGAATTATCCAAGCATCAACTAGGAGTTGTCCATGCATCAATTACTAGTTATCCATGAATCATTTTTTTTTATTTTGTTTTTAATAGATATTTATTTTGAAATTGTAACAACCTTCATAGAATCAATTTGGACAGTACAATCAATTTTGAGAGTGCATATGTCTTATACTCATACAATTTAGAAAAAACATAGATGCTTGTCCACCCCAAAATCTCAAATAAAACACCTATAAATATAATTATTTAAATATGTAATTGTTAAACTAATAAAACAATTTTTTTTATTAATTCTAAGTATAATACTTATTTTAAATGTATTTATAATAATAACAAATTATTTTAAAACTCTAGTCACTCCTGTCATCTTGTATGGGTGTGAGGTTTGGGGTTGCAGCATCTCTAGAGAGTCTTGGAGAAAGATCAAGCAAATCTAGAAGAGTTTTATAACTTATAACCTCAAAATAAAAAAACAATACACCCTATCCTATTCTCCTTATAGAAGTGGGTCTTTCCCCCATCGAGAGCCTTGCTATGACTAGACTCCTGTTATACAAGAACAAAATCAATAACACGGGAGACCATGTAGACTCCCTAAGATAGCTTTAAACTCCAGCCAAAAACACTTAAGGCTCAAGCGTGGGTGGTATAAGGATACCAGGTCTTGGTTAAATCACTGGGAGATCGATGAAAATGTTGCTTTGCAGAATATTAATAACATTAAAAATATTATTTCTTCTAAGTTAAAAGAAAAATTGTGGTGTGAGAAAGATCTCGAGGCTAAAAGAAAATTAAGATACTATAAGGAGGTCATCAACCCTACTCTAGAAGATCAAAAGTATCTCTCTGTTTTGATCAGTACTAAGAAAAAAATTAACATAGCTAAGAAAAGAACGAACTCGCATGAGCTCCATAGTGAAACTGGTCGTTGGACAGTCCCTAAAACGCCATGGGTAGAAAGGATTTGCCACCTTTGTGAGAGTAAGAACATTGAAGATGAAAATCACTTCCTCTTAGAGTGCCCTGCGTACACCCACATCAGATCCCAGTTTCATAATTTTTGTTGCAATACTGACTTTCCTAGCCTTTTAGCCTGTCAAAATTATAGTAAGCTCGGGACGCTTCTTTCCAAGCTCTTTGAGCATAGAAATATAACTTTAAAGCAAACTAATTAATTCTCTTCTTTAGGTCCGATAGACCAAAGTTTGGTCTCAGGGACGTTAACCATCATCATCATCATCATATAAAAATTTTGGCATTGATTTTCATTAAGATTTTAAAACTTAAAATTATAATATTAATAAAGATAAGAAAGTTTATTTTGATTTTGAGAATAAGAATAGAGGAATTCATGTTTGGTTTTATTAAGAAAAAAATATATGTTTCTCTTCGAAAACAATTGGAGAAAAATATAACTAATGCAATTTTTAAAAAATAATAAACAATTTTAAAAATAAATAGCAACTATATTGTACTTACTCAAATTTTATGTCAAAATCTACTCATACGAGTCACACCAAGTCATGTGGATGTTTCTTCTTCGCGTAATCTTTGTTAAGGGTTACCTAATATCCGGAAAATAGTAAATTCGAGGTCGACATTCGCCCAAAAATAATAAACCTCGAGGTCAACATGATTAACAAGATTCAAACCAAAATAAATAGCCATGTTTTTCAACCTAAAATTGGGCCATGTTTAGAAGAAACCGCCAGAGATATCTTATCTTCAACATAAGATAAGATTGGCCCATGCCTGGAAATGGAAAGATAACTTAATTTTGTACACCTAACTACCATGGAACACAGCACTTTGTTTTTTCGCCTAACAATATATATCCTGATGAGCTTTTTTGAGCAGAAATTGGCCAGAAAATTCTTTAACGAATACTGATTTATATTTATATTTGCGATTTAAATTATTTGAATTAATATTTGCAACCTTACAGAAGAAAGCTGTGTATATATGGTACCTGCCACAAATACGGTGATTTTCTGTTCTTTTTTTTTTTTTCCAAGGAAAAAATTCGTAAATATATTATTCACTTTCAGTAGATGGTCCGTTAGGTCCATTGTACAAAATAAGCCAACTAAAAGTTGTCATTACATCGATATTTGCCTCAATAAAAGTACACAATATCTAAACACATCATAAGATAACCAACTGTTTAAAGTTGTTATAACAATCATAAAAATACCTCATAAAAAGCATTACGGTGATTTTCTGTTCATAACAACTGGCTTTGTCCTATTTTAAGATATACTTTGGGTTTTTTTTGTCTTTTCGACTGCGTTATCGAGTTTTTATTATCTAAAAAATCTTCTACCATCAGAATTTGTGTCCTTGTATATGTTTTATTATAACTTCGTGTTTTATTTATACAGGAGTGGGCAAAACACTGTAATTAATTATATTAATAACTTAGCAATTTACATAATTTATGTAACGAAAAGCAATTTAACATAATTTTATATATTATCTTAGATTTTAGATTTGTTTGAGCGAATTAACAAAATTAATCTAGGTGTAACAAGTCTACATCAAGAATTCATTTTAATCCAGGTGTAACAAGTGTACATCAGGAATTCATTTCTTGGTAGCTGTATCTTGCTATGTTTAAAAGCATATTGATTTTAATTAAGATTTAAATAAGTTTTAGTTTTTTTTTCTTTATTTATTTTTAATTAAATAGTATTTGTTTTGTGTTTATATTAATATTAACAATCTATTATGAATAATGGATATAAAATAATATATTTCAGCTTTTGTTTAACAACTAGCTATCCTCATAAAACTAAGTGGTTTATTATGTTTATGGACATTTACTAGCCACTTTATTTATAGCTATGATAATATAATTTAAGCAAAATCCAAATAATTTCATAATAGTAAAGAGTTAAATAGAGAAGTAAACTCCATTTTCTAGACTTATTTCAAAATACAAATTTAGACTGCTATAAACTTATGAGACCATATTTATGGAACCAAAAGGGTTACCTCCAAGAAGACCAATTGCATAGGTGACAGAATGAAAACCATATTTATGGAACCAAAAGGGTTACCTCCAAGAAGGCCGTGTACTTTCTAGCTGTACTCAATAAGATCATGATTAAGAACATAAACCACTGCCTAGATGATCTATTAATCAGCTCTGAAGTACAAAATTTTTCATTATGTTATGTAAAATCATGATATGATTTAGATTACATAAAAGGATATTTGAAAGACAACATTCACATCTAAGTAAAGTTTGTTTGTTTGAATGATTAGTTATAGCTTTTGAGTGATAAATGAAATAGTTAGATCTTTGAATCATTGGTCACATTGTTTTTAAGACATTCTTATCATATTCATTGCAGAAATACATGGCTTGTTGAGTTTGTACTTAAGCACTTGAATTTTGAAAGCAATTTTTTATTATTTGGTATTTGTGGTTAGTAATAATGAAGTGAACACTTATCCATGAAAACTGTCATGCTTACTTAAGGATTGTTTCACCAAGAAGTTTATTTGAACTTATGAAACTTTATTTATCACTCTTTCTTTAGATTATAATATCATTGCATTTTTTAAAACAAAAAATGAGTAAAATTTAAAGTTAGATTATTTACATAAAACTTTTTAAATTGAGAGGCACACTAATATAGGCCTTTTAGAATCAAACAAAATTACAAAAATCAAAACTCATGAAATTTCAATTTCATATGTGCAATACTTGGATTTGCTTACAAATATAAAAAGTGAGTAACCAAGAAAATTGTACACCTTGTTATAATACAATCATAATGCCTTGCATATGAGCACTTGAGAGAGTTATATGACCCAAAGGAGAGAGTTTCACTATTGTTATATCAACAATCAAATAAATGGAACTTAAGATTGGTATAGAGTTTTATTCTTAGAGAAATCCCAAGGTATTTTAGAGTGAAAAAACTAATTATGAATGTATGAATTAGTATATAAATTGATGACCTAAAATGTAAAATGATGTTGATAATTTGATTACAGGATGTGTATTTGTAAAATTTGGAAAAAAATAAAATAAATTATTTAATATACATACACACATTTTAATTCCAAATTAGCTAGTTCATTGTTTATTTTCTATAGTGGATAGATTTAGTAAAGAAAAATGATTTAGTAAAGTAATAGCACTTGCATCTCTACTACTGTAAGGTAGTTACTAGATGGTTAGATAATGTATATGCATATTCTATATTAAATAAGGTCCATTAGGAGGTTGGTGCTCATTAATGAAGAGAACACAAGTAATTAGGATTTCTTCATCAATAAACTATTTATTCAAGTTTTGTATTAGATTTATACTTAATTGCAAGTTTCCCTTAAGATGCATGTGAATATTGTATTCTCTAAATAGATTATTAATATATAAAAGCTACCTTCTTTAGGTTTAAATCCAAATTTATTTTTTTTTAAATTATATCTCAATGAATACTACTAATAATTTACTATCTTTGCTTGTTAATTAGAATTCAAGTGGCACCAAAGCTATTTTGAGTGCCATCACATGCCCTAATTTTAGGATTAATTTTAGACTAGAAACCTTTTCCATCATATTTAAACAAAGATATCTATTGTTCATAGATCTATTTGGAAACATACACGTAGGGAAAACAAGTGGAGTCACTAAATCTAGATGAAGGAGGTAGACATTCCTAATAATACCTTCTACAAACTTGAAGGACATGATGAAATTTTAGTGACCTCTTTTGGTCTTTGTAATGGCCTATCCACTTTTTAGAGCCCTAAGAATAGGCTTTTTATACCATTATTGCATTACTTTATGCCAATCTTGTTTGATGTTATTTTGATTTATAGAAATCCTTGGGGAAACATTTGGATATTGTTGGTAAATCCATAGAACTACATTGGGATAACTACTTGTTCCTCATATTTTCAAAATTCACTTTTGACACTAATCAAGTGGAATTCTTGGGTTACATAGTTAGTCAAATACAAATACAAGTTGGCCCAGATAAAATTGAGGTTATGAAAGATTGACCATACTCAAAGAATTTGAAAAGATTACATGGTTTGTTAGTACTAACTGGATACTACATAATTTTGTGAAGAATTATGTGTGAGTTGCAACCCCATTAATTGTCTCGCTCAAGAAGAATGCCTTTGTGTGGAATGATGCAATAGAGCTCAACTCCTCCATGATTTAAGGGAATCCATGTGTACTAATATCACGAGGACTTCACTTAGTGAACATCTCACATAGCACGTGCGATCGTGGATATTAAAGAATACCCTTAATTTCGAGAGATATTGACCCAAACACTTTTTTTTGAAACCCCCTCCCAATACTTAAAACCTCCTCCCCACCCCTTTTTATACCTCAATCCTTATAAACCACCCTACCCACCCCCACTTTAAACCCCTCATCCCCCCAATACCTGCAATATATTGGTTCTATTTTTGATAATTTTAAAACCCACAATATGAACTAACGTGATAGGATATTGGTCAACAAGTGAAGACCCCATGACTAATATAGTCTTAAGAATATTCAATTTCACTAAAAAAATTGTCTTCAAATGTGAAGCCTTCAAAAGAGGAATTGGGTAGTATTGACACACGAGAGATGCCCCTTCACATTCACCAATAAAAAATTATGTGACTAAAATTTAGGATGATAATGAAATGATGGCCATCATGTTTCCAAATCAAGATGGACCATCATATGTTGAAGTAATTTTTGGAATAACCGTTGTCATCAAAAGAGAAACACAAGTGGGACAATGATATGTTTAGGTTAAGATTATGAGATCATAGACATAATGGGCAAGGAAAAGGTGATGGGTGATTATTTTTCTAGGAAATATGGGGAAAGGTCCCTATTTGTCCTCTATTTACTAATATCTGATTGGATTGAATATGTATGAATTGAATGATTCTGTAGTGAAATAGTCATTCAACTCAAACAATTCCTCAAGGAGCACTCCAATCCCCCTACTTGTTATACTTGTAAGAAAGCACTTTAAGCAAGACACCTTCTTGTATAAAGGGATAATTTTTCTAGTACATTTTTCTTTCTTTAAAAGTATAGGTGTAAGTGGAATTGCATTCATATTATGTCATAGATCATTAAGGCTTTCATAAAACCTATGAGCAAATCTAAGCACCTTCTCTATTGGGAAGGCATGACAAAGGATATCCATATGTTTGAGGTTGAATGGAATTCCTATCGAATGGAGATATAATGAATAACCAAAGAGGTATTGCAACCATTGTTGATCCCCACTATTATCTATACCAACCTTTTGATGGTATTTATAGTGAAACTCCCTAAATCCAACAACAAACAAGTTATCATAGTGGTAGTTAATTGGATTTATAAATATACTCACTTTTGTGCTTTATCCCACGCATATATGCCATCCATAGTTTCCCTATAACATGGATTCCTAATTGCATTATGACTAATCACTATCCCATCTTCACCAATAAATTTTGGTGGGATTTATTTAAATTATAAGTCACCGAATTGAAACTAAGCATGGCATATCATCCCCAAACAGATGCTTAAAAAAGTGACCAACACGTGTGTGGAAACCTATTTTCATTGTCTTGCATTGGATCAAAAATACCAATTGGTTCATTGGTTATACCATATAGAATGGCAGTATAATACCCCTTATCATAGTGCTACCAAAATCTCACTATATGCATCTTTAAATGGAAAAAAAAATACTCCTGGGTGGTTTCATATTTCTGATACACATACAATTCTCAACCAATGAATCACACAATTAAAGATAGAGTGCAGGTGATTCTCAATACACCTAAGGAAAACATAATTTTGGCTCAAAATCAAATGATTTAGCATGTTGATTGTCATCACTCTAGTTGTTCTTTTGAAGAAAGGATTATGTGTTTCAACATCATATCCAACCCTATAAGAAAACCTCTCTCAAAGACAAGGGATAAGAGAAGATAAAATCAAATTTCTATGAACACTATTATATCCTCCAATGCATTGAATAAGTTTTCCACAAATTGGAAATTCCTACCCAATGCAAGGTCTACCCAATCTTTCATGATTTGTGCTTGTCAAAAGGTAGTGGGATCAAATTACCAAGTTCAAACTATCCTTATCAAACTTAATAAAGAAGGTTTCATTTAGTTCTATCCCTTATAAATATTGGCCACAGGGGAGCATCATTTATACTAATGCATTATTCCAGAAGTGTTGATACAATGGAAGGATACACA